>CP092886.1:64313059-64341791 GCA_030710605.1 Cordylochernes scorpioides
AATCTGCATACATATCCCGAGAAATAAAATTCTATAGTTTTATGATTAACCTTTTTATAAAGTTTTGTAAGAGATTGAAATATTCCAAGTGATAATTGTAGAACGGATTAAAGCGTTTTATAGTCTGTTTTAAAGACAGTTTTTGTAAATATAGGTTGAAAAAAAAGGTTTCTCTTATTTTAGATTTTTGCAAGCTTTCGAGCGAATTCTGCTCTTTTACCCGAATTCTTCATTCCATCTTCAAATAATTCCTGGGTAACCATTTCTCCCATAGGTAATCTCTCTTTTCCGCAGTGGGTCCAACGATCTGTCGCTGGTCCACCGCTACTGGTCCTGCCCCAGGCCTATCATCCGGGAGGCCTTCACCATCATCCAGCGGTTCCCTGATCTGCAGGGCTGGATTTTCGGGGGCTTGTCTGGATAATGACGCCCTGGCGTCTTCTAAGACCTCCAAGTATTTCCTCGGGCGGAACTGAGGAGTTTTCAAGAAGACTCCCTCCTTGTTTAGAGGAGGATTCTCTCAAAGTGGGGAAGTCTCCTTCGCTGAATGAAGGTGTAAATAATACTGTGTTCATCTCATTATTTCCTTATAACTATTAGTCAATAAAGATGTTTTTCAATTGTCTATAAATTTAGAGGGAACTCATTTTAAAAATACGATTTTTGAAAAAAAATATCTAAATTATTGATCTAAAAATGTATAATTCTAGAATGTGAAAAAAATATCGTCTTAAATAATATTTTTGAAAGTACTTTTCATTAAACAGAATTGTAAGGTCAATTTATATATATTGCGTCTTATATATAGAATATAGTGAAATAGATTTGTATCGAATCCTGTTATGTATTTTATGTCAATCTTTTTTTATTTTAAAAAGCACAAACATCTATCTCTCAATTCAATTCTTCTATTGTACAACATTTTTATTTCTAAATTCATTCGTTTATATTGTAGCAAAGTATTTATTATTTTATTAACAGATTATTTTAATTTTGATGTTCACATATATTTTATTACTCTGCGCAAACTTTGCTCATTACTTCTCTTGTATTTTTTAAAATCAATTTTAATGGGTGCTCTTGTGTTTTAAATAAATTTTCGTATCATCCTGAAGTTTGTCTTTCCTAATTTTCTATGTTACATTTTGGTGGAGATGCTTGGTAGATTAGGAAAGACAAACTGAAGACCGCCGAGAAGACCTTGAGGCCATAGGTGCTGTGATCTACATTTTCAGAGACTGGCTCCAGGATTCCACCGCCGTGTCTATTTAAGCCAAGACTTACTTTCAAGATGACGATGTCCCTATAGACTAAATGACGGCAAAGCCGTTTTCACGCCGTAAGAGGAAGGGACGCAAAGCTACTAGAAACAGTGTTCTAAGACTTCGATGGAATCCTTGGCAGAAGCACGTCAGATCCATGTCAGTATCTACAATATTTGCAAGCTGTGGGTCACAGCTCAAATAGGGAAGGAGCTATGTAGCAAAGTATTTATTATTTTATTAACAAAATATTTTAATTTTGATAACTATATATTTTATTAAAATAAAAGGACTTAAAAACGCGAATGTTTCTCCCAAACATAATACAAATTTCCACTGTCCCCACTGCGATGAAAAATATATTGGGAGGGCTTGGCTTCGCAGTGGGGACAGTGGAAATTTGTATTATGTTTGGGAGAAACATTCGCGTTTTTAAGTCCTTTTATTTTATATGTATAGATGGCGCGTTATTGCTTTGTGTTAATATATATTTTATTACTCTGCGAAGACTTCCCTGATTGCTTCTCTTGTATTTTATCTATTTTAATGGGTGCTTGTGTTTTAAATAAATTGCCGTGTCATCCTGAAGTTTGTCTTTCCTAATTTCTACGTTACAATATACAAATAATATCAAAATAATTTTACATTTAATTGTTGTTTTATTGTTAGTGAGTCAGTCAGAGATGTAAATCCAATCAGACAGGAATATAGTCAATATCTTGAATTCTTACGGCGCTATATTCTCAATCTCTGAATAATAATAAAAGTCTTTAAATACGATGTCAATAAAGTTACAAAATTTTATCCTCTACTGAATATTCAAGCCGCTACATTATGGTCCCTCGAGCCGGATGATGAAGACTTAAGGTAAGTAATTTATAAATTAAATCAAAAATTAAGTAAATTGCTATAAACCAATATCATATGCAAACAGGCAGAATAATATTTGCTTATGAGATTTAATGTCTTTATAAATAAAATAACAAATCTTAAATCACAGAATAAACTTCTATTGTAAAAGAAACATTTATATTTTTTATATTTAAATTATATTTGGCTAATCTAAAATGAGTTTAAATCAAACCCCAAAATAATTGAGTCAGATATAGGGGGCGTGGGTGATCATTCATATGAAGAATATTCACACACAGAGGGCAAGGACAATATATATTCTCAATCTTTCAGTTTATATAAATATATAATAATCTATATCTTTACTTACCTAAAAAATAAGTTCAGTAGTAACACACAACAACCAGAATTTAAAATATTTCTGGAATCGAATAATAAAGCAAATTTCTGTTCAACGCCGTACACTAACAAACACTGTTTGTTAGAGATGGTCGATGTTTTTCTTTTAGCCTGTCTCATGAAAGCTAGCATTTATTATATATTAAAGCAAACTCTTGTCAAAATATTTATAAATTTAAATGAAACTATATAAGCCAACCTCTACAATATTATAATAAAATTAGCACCCTCTGAAATATATTTTCAAACTATTCTTCTTTTGAAAAGAAATATATATAATTAAAACCAATTTATGCATAACCTATACTGCAATGATTAAAAATTGAAATATAGAGAGAGAGGGCATGGCTCATCAGTGGTAAATCCTCCCTGCGGTTTCGCCATTTCAAACTCCAGACCGATGCAATATTGTAATAGTCGATTTCTTACATACTCTTCATTTGAAATTGAGTATAGTAAATTAAGATAAAAAAAAACATTAGTGAAGCGGTCTGGAGATTGAAATAGTGAAACTTCTGGGAGGGTTCACCACTGATGAGCCATGCTCTTTCTTTCAAATTTTAATTATTGAAGTATAGGATCTGAAGAAACTGATTTTAATTATATAAATTTAAACTCAGGGTAGCGTTAAAATATATTAATAATTTACTAACCAATCCCTAAAGCCTCAAACAAAATCAGCCTTCCCAAATTTTACCTAAAATCTATAAATCAAATGTCCCGCTCCGTTCCGTAGTCTCCTACATTGGCTCTCGTCCCTACCATTCAGGCCTCAATTTCACCAAAACTAATGAAAATATAAAGCATATCGCCATAATTCAAAAATGATATAATTCGATATCGAGTCCCTTAATACATCAAACCAGCATAAGGAAGCACTTCTAGCCCTTCATACATATCAGGAAAAGATTCAAATATTGTTCTTCCTTTTCCAAAATAACCCTCATTCAGTTGCCTGACTCTGTCTATCTCACAATTATTTTGATTACAATATTTAATATTTTAATCAGATCTTCTCCATGGGAAATATTATTCCATCAGTCCTGGCTAATATTGATAATATTATCACCAAAACATGACTCGTTTAATATTCTTCTTTGCTAAGCTATATTGATGATTTAGTTTTCATTGCAGACGACTTATATCTTCAAGTCATTTTTCAATATATAAGCATCTGAAAGTATTTTAAAATTCACACGGGGAAAACGAAGTAAATAACTCCCTATCTTTTCCTGATATTAACAAGATCCCATAATCAAATTATTTGAATATTTATACAAAGCCAAGGTACACTAGATCATTATTGATCTTCAATTCCTTCGGTCCCATTCAACACAACCGTTGTCTAAACTCTCACAAAAATATTATCCGCTCATTATTCTACAGCATACCTTTTCAAAAGCAAACACGCAATTTAATATCACCATATCCCTGTCTGGAAAATGCAAAAATTATCTATCATAATATAATCTTAAAATACGAAAGATTAATTTAGTAAAGTTGGTCTTCTTCCATAATTGCATGGACTGAAAATAAAAAGGAAAATCCTCAAAATAATTTACATTTTAATAATTAATATCGGCAATACCTGATGTTTACTTTAGCAGCACGAAGCAAACGCGTTTCGAATTTTCAAAATGTTTTGATAAAGAAAATCAATTTACTCTTTTATAAATATCAATTATTTAAAAAAAGCATTTAACTCCAGTGAGGAATTTTTCTTCTTCTTCTTCTTTCTTATCTCCTCTCAATCATATTAGGGTGTCAAGCTTGTAGAGCTTAAGACTTTTGATGGTGTGAAGGAAATTTGAAAAGTGAAAGTCCAAGATGGAAATAAGCCACGGGTGACAATGCTGTTTTCGACAAAATATCGCCTTCTTACAGAAAGGTCATTTAAACGGCCCTCAATTCTTGTACCCAGGTGGCATTGCCCTTTCATTGAGAAAATATAAATACCTTTAATTCTCCGTTAGTAGCCAGATTTAATCTACGCCGTCTCCACGATATTTCTCTCCCATTTTCCAAGGCTTTTGCAGGTCTTTGCTCCTATGTGCATCCTTCGCTATTTCGCAATACTCGACTGCACTCCAATTCACCGCCTATATTTGATAAAATCTACTTTGAGCCGCCTTTATAGAATCGAATAATAATTTTGTATTTTTTAATAATTTAATTTATTTCAATTTAAAGCGATATGTCCCCTAGAGACACTTGCACTGACATACATGTATGTAATATATCCAAAGTTATTACACTGCAATATTTGATGTATTACACTGTTGTAGAATCCTGTCGACTTAACCGTTCTGTGACAATATCGTTGCGGAATTTCTTGTTGTTCGATTTGAATGGTGAGGATTGGTTGAAACGCAGTCGTTGAGTGGCAAGTGAAGCATACAGTTAGGAAAAATCAGGGCACGTGATGGGGTTTGAAAATAAAAGGCAACTGGGTTGGAGGAAAGAAAGCTTGAGAAGGCGGAGCGATTTTGATTGTTAATTATCTGATCACATGGTGGTGATTGTACTTAGCTACGGGATGAGCAGAGGGGGAGAGGTCCAGAGCCGATGTCACCTCCTTGGGAGCCAAAGCACTACTGCCAATTCTTGCTTTTCGATTTAACACCACGAGTTGTCTTCCTTCCCATTGGTCGAAGGATGGAACGTGCCCGTTTTTCTATTGTTGACCTACTTAGTTGTTGCTTCCTAATTGGACCGGCGGCTTTCTTTGGTGTTAGTTACGCCCGGCCTGGTCAGGAAGTATCGGGTGTTAGTTCGACTCTATTTTTCTTCCGCGGTTATCAAATACGTCCGGTCCTGTCCGGAAATATTGGGCGTCTCTCTACTAATATAACTTCTGCGGATACCAGATACGTCCGGGCTTGCCAGGAAGTATTGACTGTACAAGTTATTTATACTTGTGCCCGCTTTTAGCCTGCTTCCTATGTCTTGTTGCTACTTTCTTTCCTCCAGTTACCTTATTCTTTATTAAATCTTTGAAAATCATACATTGTACATGCATAGTGGGTCGGGGGTGCATACAATTATATACAAATTATGACAGATGCGCCCCCTACATGTGAAGAATTCAAGAAGGGGTTAGCCTGAGAGAATTCTGTAAAGTAAAAAATAATTTTGTGGGAAAATTAGTTGTGGGTATTGAGAGTCTATATACAAGCATTGGTGGCGATATAAGAAGTAAAATAGAATGGTGTTGATGATATAGGTTGAGTATAATTAATAGAAATCAAAAAATTTTTTAATTGTAAGAAATCAAAATGAATGCTATGGTACGCAGTGGATTAAAAAGAAAAGAAAATGCGCCTAACTAATTTCTACTCGAAATTGGAGATAAAAACGAGGGAGTTCTATTAGGGCTTTTGAGAAATCAAAAAATAAAAATGAAAAGTTGGAAGAAATCAAAGTGAATGTTTGGTGCATGGTGAGAAAAAGGAAAAATGCCTAACTAATTTTTGCTCGAATTTTGGGAAAAGAAAACGAGGAAATTTCATAAGGTGTTTTGAAGAAATCAAAGTAAAATAAAAAGTTGGAAGAAATCAAAGTGAATGCTTGATGCATGGTGAGAAAAAAAAAGGAAAAATGCCTAACTATACTCTACTCGAAATTGGGGATGGAAACCGAGGGAGTTCTATTAGGGCTTTTGAGAAATCAAAAAATAAAAATAAAAATAAAAAGTTGGAAGAAATCAAAGTAAATGCTTGGTTGCATGGTGGGGGAAAAAAAAGTTTTGTTGCATGGTGAGAAAAAAAAATGTTTTGTTGCATGGTGGAAAAAAAAAGGAAAAATGCCTAACCATATTCTTGCTCGAAATTGGGAATGGAAATCGAGGGCTTTTTATTAGGTCTTTTGAGAAATCAAAAAATAAAAATAAAAGGTTGAAAGAAATCAAAGTGAATGCTTGGTTGCATGGTGGAAAAAAAAAATGTTTTGTTGCATGGTGGAAAAAAAATAAATGTTTTGTTGCATGGTGGAAAAAAAAAAGAAAAAAAAAGAATGTTTTTGTAAATCAAAATAAAATATAATATCCAATTTTAAAAGAAAACCAATGAGTTCTCGTTGATTTGAAACTATGATAATATAAACTAATTGGTAAAAAAAAATGATAATTAATGATTAAAAGTGATAATAAGTTGAATAAATTGATAAATTGATTATATATTTAAATTTTAATTGAGAGAAAATAATGAAAATGATTAATATGAACAATAAGGTGTATTGTTTTGAACCCTTTTGTATCTACATGCCCTGATCTAAATGTTTTAATTGCTCAATTATGCCCTATAAATTTTTTTGTCTTTGTGTGTGTTGTGAAAAATGTTAGAAGTCTGTAAAGTAATTGATTTGTTATAATAGGGATGGGAACTCATTTAGATGTGTGTCGTCTTGTGGGTGTGGAATTGGATTGTAAAAAATCGATATGCAGACTCGAACTGGAATCCAAAATCGGTGGCATAGGGAGGTTCCCAGTTGACCTCAATAGGGGACCTTCTCATTGTAATTAGAGATACGGAAGTGGGGTGTGTCGGGCAAAAGAGAGGGAATGAAATTGGATGACATGTAGAAGTTCTCAGCTTGACCTCGATTTAGCTGCTGGTCGAGGGATGGTAATTAGAAACCGGACATGGGGACTTCCACCCCCCTGTTTGCATACGGTTGGTTGCTCGAGTTTACGGTCTCGCGGAACTACGTTTCCTGTCCGCCTAATTGATTTTGTGTGCTATTTGCATCTTGTTTTTGGAGTGTGACTTCTCCGACATTGGTTGGTCATCTTTCAGTTACTTCTATCTCCTCGGAGTTTATTTAGATTTTCTGCAAAAATGGTTCCTAAAATTATGAGAAGTTTTATAAATGCTTGTCCACAATGAAAAATTGCTTGTCCAAAATTAAAAACTGCCTCTTGTAGTTTGAAAATTTTATGAGCGGGCATGGTATAGATAAACAAATAATTAATGAATAAAATTGGGATACATTTGTATGGTAGAACTAACAAACAAAGGATGAAAATCAGATGAAAGATAGGGTATTGCCCCATGTTCTTCCATATTTTTGTAAATGGGGACTCTGAAATATTTGTTCGAATCTTATTAATTGTAGAATTTAAATGATTGGTAGGTTCGCAGTTCTCCTGTTTGATCGTTAATGGTTTTATTAGCGATATGTCGGTGGTAATTGATTTAGGTTGAGATGTGTGATCGTTTCTCTGACGTGGGTGGTGTAATTTTGGCATTGTTTGTGTTGTGTGTACGCTGTGCTTTATGTACGAATTTTGTTTTGCTTTGGGGCCTGTGTCGGTATTTTTACGTGAAGGTTGGTTGTATTCATCGATTCTTCTAGCGAATCGGCAGGTGGGGCAGGTTTTTACCTGTTTTGCGATGTCTTGTGTCATGTTCTGCCAATAATATTGTGACGAGATGAGTCTCGTCATCTTGGAGATGTTTGGGTGGTGGTGTTGTGTGTGTACGAACTTAAGAAGTCTGGTTGTAAGTGAACTTGGGACTATAGTTTTAAGTACTCCTTTTCGGGAGACGGTGCGCAGTTTATTGTGATCCATAGTCACGCGAGATTTTCCCGGTGGAGAAGACTGTTGGCTCTTTATGAGTGGCGCATCTAAAAAGCCACAAAATGGGATACGAGTTACAACGCCCGTTTCATATTGTTGTACTCCATTTATGCTACGGACCTCATATTCGTATCTTGACAGTCTTAACCTCCATCGAAACAATCTGCCTGACGGGGCTTTGATCTCTTTCAACCACTGCAATGCAGGATGGTCAGAAAGTATTGTAAACTTTCTGCCCATTAGACAGGCGCGGAAGTTATCCACACTTTCCACAATGGCTAGGCATTGTAGTTCCAAGTCTGAATAATTTCGCTCGTGACCACGCAGAGAGCGGCTGAAATGTTGAACTGGGTATGTCTTCCCATCAGGGTAGACTTGTTTAAGAATGCCTGCAATGCCGAATGTTGAGGTGTTACAGTGCACCTGGCATGGCAGACCTTCTTGGTAAAGGTATAATGTGGGGTGTGTGGTAAGGCTTTCTTTCAGGTTAGTGAACGCTTTCTGGCATTCGTCACTCCAGACCCACACGACATCCTTTTTTAGAAGGTTGACAAGTGGCGTCCGCAAGCGGGCGTGGTCCGGAATGAACTCTTTATAGGCGTTCACAGCTTTTAGGAAAGATCGCAATGTTTTTCGATTGTGTGGTTGTTTGGTGGCGTGAATTTTTTCTATGTTTTGTGTAGACGGGATGATTGTATTATTCTTAACGGTTGTGCATGCGCTTGTTTGTTGTTGTTGTCTTTTGGCGCGCGTGTTGCGTTTGTTATGCGGGTTGTGCGTGTTTGTTGCGTGGTGACGTATGGGTGCGTGTATGTTGTGAGGTACATTTGCGTGGTAAGTGGGTGAGCTGTGTCGGTGTACGGACACTTTTTTGGGCATTATTGATATTGTAGGTTGAAGTCGTGGTGGCTTTATATGTTGTGGGCATGAAAAGTTGCGTGGTGTGAGATTAGAATGGTGGCATGTAAATATTTGAGGTTTGGGCAATGAATGCAGGCAAGGGTTTCCATGTGTGAAAGCTTTGTGTGCTGTACGAGTCCTTTGGGACAGGTTTTGGTCTAGCCCGTGCTTACATCCATTTGGTACATGTTTAGATACATGGTTAAAGGGGTAGGTAGGGTTAGATAAGAGTTCAAAGTCAAATCTTGACGCCATAGGGGGGGTGCCTACCTTAGTCTCGAAAAGTCTGCTCGGCTGGGGTGTCTCTGGCTTGACTTGGTTGTTGTGGACTCGGGACTGGTGATTTTGGGACTGCTTGCACCGTCCGCGAAGTGGAAGTGAAGTCCGGTACTGGAATGTCGTTTCGGGATCGTTTGCACTGTCCCGGTTTGTGCGGATTACTTTCAAGTGCGGGGTACGGGTACGGCATGGCGGTGGATGACTCCTCGGTGGTCGGTGTCCGGTCTCGGTGACACTTGCCTGGGGTGGTGGCACGTGCGTCGGCTGCCGCGCTCATCTCGCCTTTCGGTCGGCGGGGGGTGTGTGGGCTGCTCCGGGGGTGGCGCTACGGAACGTCGTCTGTAGTTGAGTGGATCTTGCTCCTTGAAGTGTGGCGGTCAACTGCAAAATTATTGTCGCCAGGGTGTGTTTTGTCGCTTCGTTCGTTGCCAGCTTCTTTCCGCTCGTTCTTTCGTAGGGTTGTCCGTTTTTACGCCTATGGGATCCTGATTAAATTCCATCTCTTTATCCTGTCGACTCTATGTAATATATCCAAAGTTATTACACTGCAATATTTGATGTATTACACTGTTGTAGAATCCTGTCGACTTAACCGTTCTGTGACAATATCGTTGCGGAATTTCTTGTTGTTCGATTTGAATGGTGAGGATTGGTTGAAACGCAGTCGTTGAGTGGCAAGTGAAGCATACAGTTAGGAATAATCAGGGCACGTGATGGGGTTTGAAAATAAAAGGCAACTGGGTTGGAGGAAAGAAAGCTTGAGAAGGCGGAGCGATTTTGATTGTTAATTATCTGATCACATGGTGGTGATTGTACTTAGCTACGGGATGAGCAGAGGGGGAGAGGTCCAGAGCCGATGTCACCTCCTTGGGAGCCAAAGCACTACTGCCAATTCTTGCTTTTCGATTTAACACCACGAGTTGTCTTCCTTCCCATTGGTCGAAGGATGGAACGTGCCCGTTTTTCTATTGGTTGACCTACTTAGTTGTTGCTTCCTAATTGGACCGGCGGCTTTCTTTGGTGTTAGTTACGCCCGGCCTGGTCAGGAAGTATCGGGTGTTAGTTCGACTCTATTTTTCTTCCGCGGTTATCAAATACGTCCGGTCCTGTCCGGAAATATTGGGCGTCTCTCTACTAATATAACTTCTGCGGATACCAGATACGTCCGGGCTTGCCAGGAAGTATTGACTGTACAAGTTATTTATACTTGTGCCCGCTTTTAGCCTGCTTCCTATGTCTTGTTGCTACTTTCTTTCCTCCAGTTACCTTATTCTTTATTAAATCTTTGAAAATCATACATTGTACATGCATAGTGGGTCGGGGGGTGCATACAATTATATACAAATTATGACATGTATGTTTCTACATTTGTCTCTACATATTGTTGCACCAGGTTGTAGTGTGTGTTTGGAAGACTCTTCAGCCTTTATTCTTTCCTCAGACATGTCTTTCCAGAACGTGTTTCAACCATCCTACAAGGTTAGATAAATGAATAATGAGATAACTCTATTTTAAGTAGCCCCCAGAATAGAATATTTCTCACATCAAAGTTTAAAGAGTTGTGTAGTCACACAGTGTGCCAAAATACAAATGGTGATTTTATAGCACTTAATCTGTTTATAATACATATGCTGTTTATTAAAATAAATAAATATATAATTTCACAATTTGAAAATTTAAAATTTATGAAAAATAATAGCACAAATTAAAATAAAATGTGTGCATTAGCCATATGATGCAACAATATATATATGCAAATATTTATGCCGTAAAGAATAGTCATAAGAATTAAACAAGGAGAAAGCAAAAAAAAAAGGAAACATTGTCAACAAATATTCACATCAAATTAGTTAATTTATCATTATTATTGAAAGATAAAAAGAAAACAATAGATTTTCATATTTAAGAGTTTAAACATTCTAAGGACAAATGAAATTCCTAAACCTTAACGAGCACAGAGAACTGTGTACAAAATAAGAAATATTTTTTGCAATATCTACAATTAATACATATTACTAAAATATTTGATTTACAAAAATAAATTTGTTGTTATATATATAATTCAAAATATAACAAAAGGTATTAAATTTGATATATGTTTCTTTACTGGAAATAGAAATATACTTGGATCTGTTACTATTAAATTATTGTTGATTCTTTAGTCTTGTGAAAAACAGGACAATCCAGTAAAAGATGTATTGAGGTTTGTTCCTCATGTTCACAAAAACAACTCGAGTCTTCCACTGCTTTAATTATTTTTGAAAAGCTATTTGAAATAATTATTTTGTATCATATAGCGTTTTTTAAATAAATACAAATAATGAAAAAAGCGTCCACCTAGAGACCATGGTTTCGGTGGACTCTAGGTGGACGCTTCTCAGTTTGCCAGAGCTGGTGTTGTGGCTTCATCACCGATCCGAGGCCGCTAGTTGCGGCGACGGTCAATAGATGGCGTCAGGTTTTGACGTTTATTTTGACGGGAGAGGCGCCCTATGCTTCTATGGATTAATTTCCTCCCGGCAAATTTTCCATCTATATTCTAGCCATAGATTTGGCCCAGCCACCTTGCCAGCAAAACACCTCTTTGGTAGATTGTGAAGATTCCATTAGATCCCGTGTGGATCTCATGGAATAAAGTCCGCCCTAGACTGTCGAGGGCCAATAGCCCGAAACCATGGTTTCTAGGTGGACGCTTCTCATTTTGCCAAAGCTAGTGTTGTGGCTTTGTCACCGACCCGAGGCCGCTAGTTGCGGCGACGGTCAATAGGTGGCGTCAGGTTTTGACGTTTATTTTGACGGGAGAGGCGCCCTATAATTCTATGGATTAATTTTCTCCCGGTAAGTTTTCCATATATATATATATATATACAGAATTGAATTTTAATAGATTTTGTGTTAAATTTTTCCTTCAAAACTGCTAACTCAATAAAAAATTCATTCGAAGGTAGCTGAATGTACAGTACTATTAGAATTGCTACACCAAGAAAAGGCGACACGCTACAAGCGTGAAGCTTAAATTATAGTAAAAACCTTTATTAATTTATTTTAAATATGTTAGACAATTTGTGATGACAAAATTATTGGCAGGGTCTGGCTCATCAGTTTTAACTCTCTCAATAGGTTTCTGCAATTTCGTCATTGATGAACCGGGTCCTCCCTTTTGAAATCGCAGAAAAGGCATTAGTTTTTTTTGCTTAACCCTAGTACACGTGGTACAGGCCATGATAATAATGGTGGGTAGAAGTAGACGACTGCTTTTACTGTGAGTGCGCCACATGTCTACACATGTGAAAAGCAGTTCGACTTTGCACTTACAAATATGCCAGAGCCCCGTTTGGTTACTTGCACTCGCTGGTGGGGTTAGACTTTTGCAAGAATCGGGGGCCATTGGAGCATTTTTTTAAACAAAAAAAAGTTCCCAATGCGGGAATCGAACCCGGGTCGTAGCGATCGAAAACCAACGGTTTAGACCATCCTTCCACCGACCCCCTAGGGCAGTAGTAAATTTAAGACCTACAAATATTTTTCACAATGAGTCTCTTTTAATTTTATAATGCAAGCTTTCAAGCGATAATCACCTTTCAACAGGCTTAATTAAAACACGGACTATATATTACAAGAAATGTTTACAAATATCCACGCTGCGCGCGAATATTTGTAAACACTTCTTGTAAGAAATAGCCGATGTTTTAATTAAGCCTGTTGAAGAGCGATTATCGCTTGAAAGCTTGCATTATAAAACAAAAAGTAAATCATTTTGAGGAATATTTGTAGGTCTCAAATTTACTACTGCCCTTTCTGTGATTTTAAAAGGAAGGATCCGGTTCATCAAAAACAAAATTTCAGAAACCTATTGAGTTATTTTTTCTTGAATCATGAACAGTAGTAAATTGTCTAATGTTAAAAATAAAATTTACCGCGCTAATAGTTTCAAATTTCTATATAATTATAGCCTTCAAATTAAGCTAAAATGCATTAAAATAAAAAACTACATATTAAGAATTTAGTATTAATTCTATTCTTTCTACATTTCATTCAACTAATTTAAAACTCTTTCGTTTTATTTTAAAATAGTAAAGCTATATACATTTTTCAAATTTTTAGATAAAGATATACTAGAGAAAAAATAAATAGCTATAAATGTACATATATATTGGAATTCACTTTCCATATGTACTAAATCAAGTAAATATTTCGAAGCATTATAATAACTTTAAGGCCAGAGGGTATAACGTATTTTTTATTTATGGCTAAAAGGTCGAAGTTATTTTAGAGAGAGGGAAATATGAAAGATTCTAAATAAAGTCAAATCGAGGGTATTTTTAGCCATTTCAATTGTACTAAAATATGGCCACTCCTAGAAATCTGGCTGTGCTTTTGTTGGACTAAATCGAAAAAGTTATTGCCAAAAGTTTAGAATGTTAGCGCGATCTTTTCCCATTGATCTGAATAAATTTGTAGCTAATAGATCCCTTATTTAAATTGTTCAAGTTTTTCATGTGTTGGGATCTGGAAATCCTTTCGATATATTGATTCCCTCGTCGGTTCTGCACAGCCCTCAACATCCCATTTGGATTTGACAAGGATAGAATCTTTCTCTCTCTGTGTGTGTTTGATATAACATTCTAATTCTATATGCTGTAGCGAAATATTTATATTTCATAAACAGATTATTAATTTTATATATTTATATTTTGTTATACTCTCTTTATATTTCCATTATTGCTTGTCTTGTATTTTATACATTTTATTTCGTCTTAGAGCGCTATTTCCCCATATATTTTATTTGGTGCCTTTGTCTCAAATGAATTTCTGTGTCATTATGAAGTTTGTCTTTTCTAATTTTCTACGTGACAATATACTTATATTCATAAAATATTTTTAGAAATTAATATATAATGTATTTAGAACTTGTTTTTATATATACATAACATGTTTTTAAAAAATCATTTCAATTTGGTTTTAAAGTTATAAATTGAATTAATTGGTAATAAATGAACACAAAGCAATAACGCGCCATCTATAAATATAAAATAAAAGGATTTAAAAACGCGAATGTTTCTTTTATACATAAAACCAACTTCTACTGTCCTTACTGCGATGAAAAATATATTGGGAGGGCTTGGCTCATCAGTGGTGAACCCTCCCAGCGGTTTCGCCAATTTAATCCACCAGACCGCTTCTCAGAGCTCCAATACTGCATTGGATCATTCTGCTTTTATATGCTACACTGAAGGATGGAATCTTAGAAATGGGTTTCAAGTAAACTATGGACATAAGCTTATAGGACAGTAGAATTACATAAATACAAGGCCAGTTAGGCATAAATTAACACAAAGCAATAACGCGCCATCTATAAATATAAAATAAAAGGATTTAAAAACGCGAATGTTTCTTTTATACATAAAACCAACTTCTACTGTCCTTACTGCGATGAAAAATATATTGGGAGGGCTTGGCTCATCAGTGGTGAACCCTCCCAGCGGTTTCGCCAATTTAATCCACCAGACCGCTTCTCAGAGCTCCAATACTGCTTAAATGCTAATAAATGCTTTATAAACACAAAAATCCCCGGACATTTGTGATAAAAATATGAGACAAAACATTTTCATATAAACATGAATATATTTGGTACACATCATTTATATATTAATAATATAATATTGTGGCGAAGAAATATTTATTATTTAATTTAATATTATTCAATGAGAAAATATATTCAACAGATTATAAAAATATATATTAATCTGTATTTGTGAAATCATCTTTAAAATATTTCTTTGCTTGCTTGCTTAAGATTCGCCAGCGGAAAATAGTTGGGGCTGACCTGTTAATAATTGTCGACTCGTCGCTGTGACGTCATCAATAAATTATTTTACATCTTAGGATATTTCAAGGCTTGATTTCTACGTTACAACTGGTGGAGAGACTGGACCGATACCCATTAAGAAATAAATGAAAAATTGATTCTGTTGAACAAGAAGAAACTTCTATGAATGTAAAGAAAAGGAAGGTACTCAGGTAAGCAACTACGTTGTTCAACATTTGCCAAGGAACCCTTCCATTTACTCCGGGGAGGATGGTGAAGATCTTCAAAAATGGTTAAAAGGGTATGCACGTGTGGCAAGATACAACCATTGGGACGAAACCCTTTGTCTTACTAAAGTTTATTTTTATCTGTCTGGAACTGCTCTCAAATGGTTTGAGAACAACGAAGAAAGCATACAGACTTGGAAGGAATTCACATCTCAATTAGAGAATGTGTTCGGAAAAAAAGAAAATTCAAAATTGCAAGCGGAGAAGAAACTTAAAACACGGGCACAATTAAAAGGTGAAAGTGCCGAATGTTACATCCAGGATCTCCTGTGCTTGTGCAAAGAGGTTGATCCTCAAATGAGTGAGGAAGATAAAATCTCCCACCTCATGAAGGGGATAGCTGAGGAGCTTTATCAAGCACTGCTACCGAGGGATGTACAGAGCACCGAGCAATTCATTACAGAATGTCGCCGTGTCGAAGCGCTCCGTTGTAGGCGAGTTACCCCAACCAGGTACGACCGCGTACCAAATGTAGCCTCTCTTTGTGACCAGGATGACGGAGAAGATCTGTTATCTATGATTAGGCAAATCGTTCGTGAGGAGGTACAGCGGGCATTAGGCTCTCCTCGGGAGGAACCAAAAAATGCTACAATCGAAGAAATTGTAAAGGAGGAGATTGGAAGAACCCTGGCGCCAATCTCAAAGTCTAGGAGAAATCCCCCTCATAAGGAAAGACCCCGACAGTTTTTAAATACTAGATATGAGGCCGAAACGATAAGACCGCACCCTGAACCTCGATACCCAAAACAAGGAGGAAGACGCGACACCAATGATTGGCGTACAACTGAGGAAGGCCAATCTGTTTCTACTGCGGACGCCCAGGTCACGTCGTCCGCTATTACCGTGACAGGAAGAGACACAATGAGGAAAGGAGAAATGACTACTTCCAAAGAAAGCAAGACGCAATGGTATCCTACAACTCTCGAGCTGAATCTCAGGACCCTAATGACGAATCATCGAGGAAAACTTTCACTCGCTACCGAAGCCCTACTTCATATCGCGGTCGAAACAGACAACATTTCTCTCCTGCTAGAAGATCTAGCTGGACGCCCCGCCATTAAAACTAGATGATAGACCACATTGGAGGTGAGGCCGTAAAGTTATAAAATCCCCCCTTGCCGACCACGTAGAAATTATAAAAAGCTACCTTGACGTAAACATAGACCTACCAAGTCCTCATGAAGAAGATATCTCAACTGAAAGAAGACATCCACCGCAGTCACCTGAAAATATCCCTGGCCATAGTACTAGATCTTAAGACTGACGACGTAAGTCTCCTGCTGAGCATCGGGTCGATGCTCTTTATAGGAGGAGGCTATGTGGCGAAGAAATATTTTATTATTTAATTTAATATTATTCAATGAGAAAATATATTCAACAGATTATAAAAATATATATTAATCTGTATTTGTGAAATCATCTTTAAAACATTTCTTTGCTTGCTTGCTTAAGATTCGCTAGCGGGAAATAGTTGGGGCTGACCTGTTAATAATTGTTGACTCGTCGCTGTGACGTCATCAATAAATTATTTTACATTTTAGGATATTTCAAGGCTTGATTTCTACGTTACAATATATATATATAATTGAAGTTAGAGAACTTTTGAGCTGTCCAGACAGATGGGTTTTAAAACAAACTTATCCCCAGAAGTTTCACTTTCTTCTTAATTTAAATACAAGGTATTAATAAATTGAATATTTATATAATATTATGAAATTTTAATTCGGTAAAATAAAGTGCAATTTAAAAATATAATTATACAAATACCACACACACAGACAGTGACTATAACTTTTATCGTGTGTCAATACATGACAAAGGTCACATTCACTCGGCACTAAATAAGAATTAATAATGGATAATTTCAATGATGATGATTATTATATGAAAATAATTAGATATATTCTATGTATAGTGAATAAGTACATGGCGCCCACCGCTGCAAATTTTGATGTAAAATCACCAACGGGTCTCCAGAAACACAATGCATTTCGCGATTGCATTTTCCTACATTTTCTGGTAAATATTTTCCTGTTTTCTCTCAAAATTTTCAATTCTCACTATTTTGAGATGCATCTTGTAATTAAATATCTTGTTACGTATATATACACAACGAAATATCTATATATATATGAAAATGAATGTATGTGTGTCTGTCCTTTATGCCTGACCAAACCACTCATTGGAAAGCCATGAAACTTTGGGAAGTTATTCAGTAGAGTTTTGGGAAGGTTATAGTAAATAACATTTTTGAAATAACTTTTCGCCTAAAAATAATCAAGATAAATATTCTAATTTATCTGTTATAATTCAACAATCTGCTCTAAATATTATCATGATGATACGATGATTTTGTAATGTAGAAAATTAGGAAAGACAAAATTCAGGATGACATGGCAATTTATTTGAGACAAGAATAATGATACAATTCCAAGGCAAGATACTATTCCTTTAACTTCCAATTACCGAGGGTACGTACGCTAGTTAGATATATTTATATTATTATATTTATATTTATTTATATATATATATTTTGATAAAGGGTATTCTCCCCTTATTGATGGCTATATATATGTTATTAAAAATGTAAATTTATTTCTGATTATAATTTCTCGAACAAACTACTCTATAAAGTTGACTGTTGAAAAGAAAGAAAGAAAAAAATGGCGTGGTTCACCAGCCGTGTTCGCGCAAGCAGCGGAAATGCAAAATAGACCAAATTGCATAAAATATATCTTTTTATTTTGCCTATCTGCAAAATCTTGATCTTAACAGGTTTTATTTACATATATACATTCAACTTTAACTTCTCTAATTTTATCTTCTCTAGCTTTAACTTGAACTTCCCCGAGTTCCTTAACTTCTCTGAGTTCTTTAACTTCCTTGAGTTCTTTAACTTCTTTGAGTTCTTTAACTTCCTTGAGTTCTTTAACTTCTCTGAGTTCTTTAACTTCCTTGAGTTCTTTAACTTCTTTGAGTTCTTTAACTTCCTTGAGTTCTTTAACTTCCTTGAGTTCTTTAACTTCCTTGAGTTCTTTAACTTTATCTTTAACTTCTTTGACTTCTTTAACTTTATCTTTAACTTCTCTGAGTTCTTGAACTTATCTTTAACTTCTTTGACTTCTTTAACTTTATCTTCTCTGAGTTCTTGAACTTTATCTTTAACTTCTTTGACTTTATCTTTAACTTCTCTGAGTTCTTGAACTTTATCTTTTTGACTTTAACTCTTCTTTAACTTTAACTTCTTCTATTCTTACTTTGATCCACCTTCCGCCACACACCCCATTCCGATCTAATACCTTCTCCTTGCCTCGCGCCTATGCCCTGTCCTCTCTTCTCACACACCTCCCGACCTCTTTCTCGCCGCGACTTTTATAGTCGTATAAAGGGTCACGTGGACGGACTCTGTGGATTTACGCTGTGGCGCATCCCGTGATGCACGCCATCTAGAGCCGTTTTCCTGAATCAAAATTTAAAATTACACATTTCCAACATACTCCCACCTTTTGTATGGGAATACAAAAACAACAAAAAAAGCAATAAATCCCATTTTATACAATAGTGTTTTGCACCACCGTTTCTTTTTTCTCCTCTAAAACTTGTTCTTCATTTGGAGTCGGCTTTTGTTTTGGCCACTTGTCCTCAGATTCTCTCAACCACTGGGGTCCCTCCCACCATTTAGACAAAATGAATTGTGGTGCGTAGCAACCTCTCGAGGGTAGGTCAGCAGAGTTAAGCGCCCTGGTACAAATCTCCAATCATCTATATTGGGAATAGACTTTAAAGGTGCAACTCTAGTTTTAGCGGCCAACATGGAGACGTGACCGACTCCATCCTGTACACCTCTCAAAAAGGCAACTGTTGCATAAGCCCTTTTGCTCGAATCTCCAAAGACATGGAGTTCTATGACCTCTGTAGGATCTCGTATCCCTTTTGTTTCCAATTCTCATAAGGATGTCACTCTCTGTTGGGTTGCAAGTAAGGTGATAACTATTTGAGCACTTGTCTCTGCTTTCACTTTGGAACTGTCTGGACAGGGTTCTTCTTTAGCTGCGTTCACTTTGAGACAGTCTGGACAGGGTTATTCTTTATCTACTTTCACTTTGGAACTGTCTGGACAGGGTTCTTCTTTATCTACTTTCACTTTGGAACTGTCTGGACAGGGTTCTTCTTTAGCTGCGTTCACTTTGGAACTGTCTGAACAGGGTTCTTTCAATTCTTTTATTTCCTTTGTTGCCATTTGCTGTTACCGGCTCATTTGTTGCAGGGGCAGCTCTGGTCACTTCCTGCATGCACAACTGGTGCTCTGTAGGAATTCCTCATTTGTTGCGGCAGCTATGGTCACTTCCTGCATGCACACCTGGTGCCCTGCAGGAATTCCTCATTTGCTGCGGCAGCTCTAGTCACTTCCTGCATGCACACCTGGTGCCCTGCAGGAATTCCTCATTTCCGCGACTTTGCCCTGTTCTCTCTTCACCCCTTTGTTCCACCTTCTGTGAGTTTTGCAATGTGAGCCTCTGTGGACCTCGAATCAGCCAATAAGATTTCTTTTATTCTATCCTCAATCGACGTCAGTCTATCATTAAGAATGCTCAATCTTTCAAATTTGGCCCTTATCAAAACTATATTCACTTCTTCCAGATCTAGACCTGACTTTATTTCGCTTGAGATACAAGTGATAATACTCCACAAGGGAGCTCTTTCTCTTTTAAGCTTTTCCATCTCCACAAACCGCACGAACACCACAAGGTGAGATTACGTCCGGCTCACCAGTAATGTTGAAAATAAAAAATATATAAAAAATGAAGTGGTTCATCAGCCGTGTTCGCGCAAGCAGAGGAAATGTAAAATAGACCAAATTGGCATAAAATATATCTTTTTATTTTGCCTATATGCA
Source organism: Cordylochernes scorpioides (assembly GCA_030710605.1). Lineage (NCBI taxonomy): Eukaryota > Metazoa > Arthropoda > Arachnida > Pseudoscorpiones > Chernetidae > Cordylochernes > Cordylochernes scorpioides. The sequence continues at coordinate 64,333,323 of CP092886.1, forward strand.
AAATCTTGATCTTAACAGGTTTTATTTATATATATACATTCAACCTTAACTTATCTAATTTTATCTTCTCTAGCTTTAACTTGAACTTCCCCGAGTTCCTTAACTTCTCTGAGTTCTTTAACTTCCTTGAGTTCTTTAACTTCTTTGAGTTCTTTAACTTCCTTGAGTTCTTTAACTTCTCTGAGTTCTTTAACTTCCTTGAGTTCTTTAACTTCTTTGACTTCTTTAACTTTATCTTTAACTTCTTTGACTTTATCTTTAACTTCTCTGAGTTCTTGACCTTTATCTTTTTGACTTTAACTCTTCTTTAACTTTAACTTCTTCTATTCTTACTTTGATCCACCTTCCGCCACACACCCCATTCCGATCTAATACCTTCTCCTTGCCTCGCGCCTATGCCCTGTCCTCTCTTCTCACACACCTCCCGACCTCTTTCTCGCCGCAACTTTTATAGTCACGTGGAAGGACTCTGTGGATTTACGCTGTAGCGCATCCCGTGATGCACGCCATATAGAGCCGTTTTCCTGAATCAAAATTTAAAATTACACATTTCCAACATTGATCGTCAGATATCGCGGCTTACACTACATAAACCTATTGTTGTTGTTTTACTTTGGCCGGCTTAATCATTTCTGTAGATATGTAAATACGTAATGTTTTATTTTATTTATTCTTCACGCCTTAAGCCAGGTGGTATTTTTGCTCAAATTATATTTTTTATATATTTGATACGCTCAATTAAAACAAATAATAATCTAAAGTGTTTTCTAAAGTGTTTTTTTAATTGTATTTTCCACGTCTGCATAGCAATACCATAAAATAACAATGTACCCTAAAAACAGGCAAATAATAATACTTTCTCTTAGCAAGTGTGGCAAAGGCTATTATCTACATGTACCATCTTGGTCTTGAGTTGGGTAACGCCAGCAAACACCTCGACCTGCCCACTCTGTGGGAAAGAACTCTCGCAGTCCATCGGTGACGGAGTCTTTCACGCGGTGGGCGCCACCAATGACGACTTGTATATATTTATAAATATATGTATGTATATATCAATTATTTCATATTTTTATCTATTTATTCATATATATCATAATATAATCTTATTTATTCATATTTATATAGCTTTCAACCTTATTTAATCTTATATGGACATTGTAATGAGGTAGTTTCAATCTCTACCTCTCTCTCTCACACAACTTGCAATTTAATATAACATATATATATTGTGCATTGTATATTAATATGAGCTACCTCTTGATTTGAGTGCTAACGGTCTTAAGTCAAATTTTCATAATTGCGATAGCAAAGTACAGTAAAATATCATATCATCGACCTGCTGTGTGAAATCTCATAATTGTGACTTTTTTCAAGACAAAAATAGAAACGTTAATGAGAAATATCGCGAAAAACGTAAACTTCTTGTCAATCTTGGAAATTGTCTTTCAGGTTATGTCAGAAAATGTCAATTTTGATTTTACTAAAAAAGGTGGTTTCTCATATTTTGCGAGGAATCTCATCATAGAAATAAGTTATACATATGTCATAATATATACTCTTCCTGGAATAATAAAGCAAACCTACAGTCAACCCAGAGAGAGACGGGCAGCTAAAGTCCGGTCATTTAAGACACCAGCGATATTCCAAGGGGCGACCAGAGGGGCTTGTGAGTTCTCGGGACTATTAAGACAGTTGGGGAATTGTGGGCGAAACGAACGGCCGCCCGGCTCTCTCCCTCTCTGGTTGCCTGGGTTCCTCTTCCAAATTGTGGTGTCCTTATTCCTCTTCCCACCTATTATTATATTGCCACATATATATATTAGAAAAGATGTAGCGTTGAGAGAGAGAATATGTTTATAATTTTCATCGAAAGATGGCGCTAAGTTAATAATGTTATCTCAAATATTCTATTGTATTAATATATATATTTTATGAAAATATTAATGCCATTATATGTATAAATCTATATTATGTGAGTAATAGTTACCTAGAAATTAATCGAAAAATAAAGAATAAACAATATTAAGGTGAAGCGTTTCTTTTAATTTTGATTTTCGCAAGCTTTCGAGCAAAATTTCTGCTCTTCAACGGGCATATACTTCTATATACAATATCAAGATGAACTTTGTACAGTAATAATTGAAAATGTGTTATTGGCATGTGCTCTCGTGGGCGTGCATCAAACTGTTTACATCTAAAATATTAGATATTATAATGGGATGAAATATATATAAATTTATAGATATTTGCCAGGGATATTGCCATATTGGGTTGGGAGGTCTATTTTTCTATTAATGCTATTTATTTTTGATGATACTAGCGCTTCCAGGAATAATCTTTGTTGCTTGCTTTTTATGTCGTGATAATGGGCTATTGCTTGTTTGAGATTGAATGTATCCAGTGGTGCAGGTGTGTTGATAAATTAAGGATCTATTGTCTTTGTATCTTATGTTTCTCTCGTGTTCTGTTAGTCTAGTCTCTATTTACTGAGAAACCCAGTTACCAAAAATATAACTTTCAATCGCCTATCCAAGTCAAATGCAATATATTCTGTCAAATGTAACCACATATGTAGGATAAACCAGTAGAACAATAGAAACCAGACTAACAGAACACGAGAGAAACATAAGATTCAATGACAATATATCCTTAATTTATCAACACACCTGCACCACTGGAAACACATTCAATCTCAAACAAGCAATAGCCCATTATCACGAAATAAAAAGCAAGCAACAAAGATTATTCCTGGAAGCACTAGTATCATCAAAAATAAATAGCATTAATAGAAAAATAGACCTCCCAACCCAATATGGCAATATCCCTGGCAAATTATCTATAAATTAATATATATTTCATCCCATTATAATATCTAATATTTTAGATGTAAACAGTTTGATGCACGCCCACGAGATAACATGCCAATAACACATTTTCAATTATTGCTGTACAAAGTTCATCTTGATATTGTATATAGAAGTATATGCCCGTTGAAGAGCAGAAATTTTGCTCGAAAGCTTGCGAAAATCAAAATTAAAAGAAACCCTTTACCTTAATATTGTTTATTCTTTATTTTTCGAATATATAAGTGTAATATATAAACTAGAAATGTGTGCATATATATATACGTATGAGTTAGTTCCGCATACATTTTCGCACTATTCGACCTATCTGGATGGAATTTTAACAGAATAAAATACTACCTTTAAAAATCAGTGTCATTGATTCGACCGCAGAGAAGGTTCAATTTAGCCAAAAACTGGATATATTAGGATATTTTGGAACAATCAAATGATGATATTATATTAATGAACTTATCATCAATGCTAATACTACTATAAGTAAAGAGAAAATGTGGGTATTTTTGTGCGTGTGAATGTGCTTTTTTTTCTACAAGCGTTTCCAAAATATCTGATCTACTATAATGAAAACTTATCAGGACATAGACTAAAGTCTAAAGGTTAGTCAAAGCTACGATCCCAGAAAATATGCAAAAATTAAACTATTAATAGAATAATTGCCTATCTCAAGGATCATAGTATGAAGATGATATCATATTAATGAATTTCAAACACGATTGCGCGCAAATATCATTATTTATTGAACACGAGCATCAGAACGACATCTATATATAAGGAATGAAACTTTATAAGTCATTTTTTAAATATTATTTAGACAGATCACTTTCATACTGTCCTTAATGCGATGTAAAATATTGTGTTAAGCTCCATACTGCTCTAATATTGTCTTAGGTTATTCCGCTTGCATATCCTGCACATTAGACGAATTCCTGGTTAAGGTATATAAGCAAACTCTATGAGCATAGTTGTTGTGAACTAATTAATTAAATTGGCGAAATCGCTGGGAAGATTCACCAATGATGAGCCAATCCTTCCTTAATATCTTTCATTATTAGTTCACTATGAAGTTCATTCCATGTCTCATAAAATAAATAACACGGAATAATTCCAACCTAAAAAAGCATCGATGCTAAAAAATACAAATGGCAACTTGTGCCATTCTGGGAAATGTGATAATGTAAAGAGAGAGAGAAATGTGCTATGTAAAATGCGGCCCGCACTAAGACCACGTAATCTCTCATCTGCCTTTCCGGCTCCATTTCGCCGGGGAGAATCTCCGGAGAATTGAAGGGATTAATTCCCAATTAGGGGCGCGATACGTCGGCGTGTCCACATTCCGAACATACCGAGCGACTTCGGGGCCATTTGGGAAACAAAACTTAGCGCATTTCTTACTGTTTCTTTCTCCTGCAGATGTCCTCTTTCTTCTGCATCAAAGCAGTCCGGAGAATTTGGTAAGGAATATTTCTAAAGTATTTCTTGCCATGTTCCGACAATATTTTTTTTATCTTAATTACAGTTTTCAAATATATTATGATATAAATAAGAGATATAAAGTTTTATATATTGACACACACGTATTTAATAACTAAAAAAAAGTAAATTCTAATATTTAATAATAAATAAATATTGGATCACTATAAACACAATATTTTAAACAGGCACAAGGGCATTATTTAGATACAGCATGCAGCATTAATGGAAAACTTTCAACGTTTTCATTGAAATTTGCCTTAAAGATAACTTTTATATCTAGACTCTTATTTCACATTATATACTATTAATTCCAATTGATTCGGAGAGTTTATTTGTTTGCAAGTTTATTTTTAAATAAATAAAAGTTTCTCACCGATATATACAAATGAACTTCATGCCAACATGTAGCGGGTCAAACACACTAAGACTAATTAATTATTAGATAAATTATTTATCTTGGGGAATATATCTTTACAACTCTAAATATTTAAAGAGTGTTGAGAGATTGAGAGAAAAGGTATATAACGATATAACGTATATAAAGATATGTATATAACGTATTGAAATATAAATTTATCGTTAACATTATTACAACAGCGGCTCCATTTCTAATAAAATAGTTTCTGGGTTTTATTTATTAAACCACGTATTTTGTTTTACTTTTATCAGGATTGCATCAGCGAGAGATTTAAGTTGAAAATAAAAAAAATATCCAACTATTTTTTTTATCTTAAACTCATTTTTTGGACAATAATTTCTTTTGTTTCTCAGCAAAAGATTGCCTTTGGATTTATCGATATTTTGGAAGAACTCCTTGAGGCTAATGTTGATATTTATACCCTGGGTGGCGTTCACCGGACATCCTCAAATAATTCCTTCGCATCTATAGATTCATTCTATAAACACTTTCTAATCAAGTAAGCTTAATTAACTCTCCAAGATTTTAATCTTACTCATTCATGATTTTGTTGTTTACGGGTTTTTCATAATTAAAAAAGGAATAGTTGACGCAACAGTTTCTATTAAAGAAGAAATTACTGTAGTTTTCGGGCGAGCCCTTTTATGCGTTAAAGTATGGATACGGTAGAATTAATATACGTCGCTGTTTAAATAATCGACTGTATATGCTAACTTTTACTTTGAAATATTTGACGTGATTTGTGTGGAACAATATAAATTAATAAATTATAGTAAGTGATAATAAACTTCTTGTGAATGAATTATATGCCCCCTAGTGTATAAATATTTTAGGATTTAAGCTTGGAGGCGGGTGAGAGGATATATTTTGAGTGTAGATGCATATGCCCTCCCCGTCTTCTGTTTATGGCTATCAGCCATACACGCAGAATAAGGTTCAGCCCACGAGTGCAGCCGAACCTGGTCACGATCCGTTAGTCCTTCAGCTCTCCAGATCTTTGTTCTGTTACTCCAACCCACATGTTCTCACCTTGACTTGGACATGACGCTACATCATCCGAGCATGACTTTTACGATTTAGAAAACTGCAGCATTGTAAGAATGATAATTTGTTTTTAAGAACATATAAACATAAAAATAATATATTTATTACCAGAAATAAAAGAAAATAGCAGAAAATTTAACATTAAAATATTCTATACCTGGTATAATCATGCGCCACATTTTTTTTTGGAGGAGCATTGAAATTTACCAATTATCACTATTTTGGGATTTTTCTCTATTATTCAGGAATAAATATAAACTAAAGTTGGGACGTTATAAAATATTTGCATTAACTTCTTCAGCAAATACCAATAAGGAATCTGTGAGCGCATACAGAGAGGTTTACACTGTCCAGTATATATACTACAATACACTATAATACTAGAAGAAGGCCTCGACTTCGCCTTAGGAACTTCCTAAGTGAATGTTTGTTGTCCATTGCAGTATTAGCCAAACCATATTTTATTATATATCTTTTATTTGTAGTAATAGAGTAGTAGTTATATATATTATATAATCTAAAATGCAAATATTTTATTTTTCAAAAACATGTATTTTGTTTTCATCATTGACTATCCTTTTATTTTTAATCATAGATTTAGAATACTTTAAATTGTTGTAGATATGTATAGTTAACCTACCTATTTTTTTAATTTACGAATATAGAAATTATTTTATAAATTCTATATTACTGTGAAAAATAATTTTATGTGTAATTTGCTTCAAGTAATTTAAAATAATAACTACTTGATTGGTAAATAATTATCCTATTTTCACAACTGCACCTCCAATTCTTTATCATTCCAACATCAAAACATTATAATTATAACATATATATGCTTCTAATATCATTAATATAATAAAATTTACAATAATGAATATTCTTCATAATATTTAGTAATATAATTTATTATATATATTGATGCTAATATTTTTGGAATAAGATAAATTGAACGCGTTTAGGAGCTAATTACCCTAATTATATTAATTCTAGTCTAGTTATTTTATATTTTAGTATTATATTTCAATATACCTTTTTGGAATAAGATAAATTGAACGTGTTTAAGAGCTAATTACCCTAATTACATTAATTCTAGTCTAGTTATTTTATGTTTTAGTATTATATTCCAATATACCTCTCTCTCTCTCTCTGTAATATAAACTTCGATTTGCCTTTTTATTAGATTATTAATAATGATTTCAATAACATAATTTAAAAAGTAATCCTCTTTAAGAACTAGAATTTATAATCCCTTGGTGTAGTCTTAAATCAAGAATCGAATGTACTAACCCTATTTTTTCACTGTTCCAGTTCAAAAATAACTTTATTAGGTGCCGCTCAAAAAGAGCAACCTAGCTTATGATATTAACAATGAATTATATGTACACGTTCTTCACATTGACAGGGTATTCATATCTTTACAAGGTTAGAGCCTGGCGCGCGGTCTTTAAATCGGTGTGTTCTCTTTTCTAATATGTTCTGTTATTTTTTATTTATTTATTTATTATTATTTTTTTTTCTTTAACGTGTTTTTTCTTAAGATTTTTCCACTTTTCTACATTTGTTCTCAATCGATATAGGAGTTGCCTTGGCTTTGGTTTCCTTCTCTTCAGTTCTTTTTTGTAGTTACAGGCTTCTCTGAATGTAATATTTTCGAGATTTTCAGATTTATCGTAAAAGTTGAAAGCTTGTTTTATTATGAAATCATTTATATTTTCTAAATTGAGGTCCTTTCTGATGATACTACTTCTGACAAACCATGGGGCACCAATTATTTTCTTTAATACCTGGTTTTCGAAACTTTCGAATTTTTTCAGTGTAGTTTTGTTTGCGGTTATGAAGACTGGGTGGCCGTAGGTTAGGATTGGTCTTATAATAGACGTGTATATGGTACGTTTGCAGTGTAGGGATAGTTTGCTCTTGTTTCCTAAAAATAGTGCTATTCGGTGCTGGGCTGCTTTTGCGAGGTTTATTCGGTTTTGCACGTGTTCTTGGAAGGTCAGGTGTTGATCAAGGATGACGCCCAGGTAGCGGACGCTGTCCTTCCATTTTATGGATTCATCAGGGAAGCCTAGATCTTCTAAGGGCTTCTTCACTTTTAGTCTTTTGTCTGAGAAGAGTATAGCTTCGGTTTTTTGTGGGTTCAATTCAACCCGCCATTCGTCGCAACAAATATTAACGAATACCAGTGTTTTTTCACTGCATATGTGAAAACTCTATATACGCACTTTATAAATATATTAAATGCGTATCTAATTTGTGCTTAATGTTTTTGTACTTAGTTCCTGCAGGTTATGTACTCTATAAATATCGATATATTTAGGACGAATTTTTAAAGAATAAAAACTTGTTACTGTCCTTATACAACGATAGAAATATATAAAACACTTGATAAAACTATATAATTATATATATTTGCATATTTGATTTCATTTTGCTATAATTCGAACTTTTTATATATATAGGTGAAAAAATATTTTTTAAAAAGCCGAATGCATCCGGATCCGGGAATGTCTGCCGCCAAATACGCCACAGAAACGGCTCGGTCTCTAGTTTGCTTTTAAAAGACTACATATTTGTATATTATCAGAATAATTGGAATATTCTGATCTCGAAACTATGGCAGTGAGTCCTTCCTGACCTATCTCCATAGCGTGTCAAGATTTCCTA
>CP092886.1:64341891-64401093 GCA_030710605.1 Cordylochernes scorpioides
CTCGTATGTAAATTGCGATAAATTATTTAAAATAGGAATCGGACCTTCTTCTCAATATGTTTATTTATTTCATAAAGTTACACTCTATACCATTCAACATTTTTGATATTTGTATTCATATTTCTAAATACAAAAATGACAATATATATTAATTAAAATGGAGATCAAACCTTTCGTCATACGTTTCTTTTTGTTGCTCAAAGTTCGTTGAATTAATATCGAAATGTTACATGTTATCACCCAGCTATTCAGTATGGTGGTGAACGACAGTCGGGTGTGTGACGTTCCCTCGGGGGACCACCTTAAGTTCTTTAAAGAAAAGATTTGAGAGACGAGGGGAAGTTTTAATTTCCGCCTCGAGGACAACGCGAGATGTGGCCGTCAATCAACTGGAGGCTCTCGCACCTTCTTCTGCAAGACCATTTCGCAGATTCAACCAAGTCAATGTAAATAATTTCAAATCTTGCCAGTTCGACTCCGATACATGTATTTCTTATTTAAAATTTACCCTCTAAATATTGTTGTATCGTGTTTAATACGCCCTCCATTCATTCAAATATTATCTCTGATATTTCAAATTTATTCATAAATAATAGTAACAGATTATGTGTACCATAGTATCATTCTTTCTGTAACATTGTTATTGTTTGCATCTTGCTTAATTATTTTGGAGAGAGTGGACCTATGCGAAGACTCAGAATCACCAACTACGAGGAAGACAACATATAAATGAGAGAACGCAATAAATTTGAAAAGCATTTCACTTTTTATTTGCTTTAATTAAGAAAATCCACTCAGGAAACGTGTATAACACCAAGATGGAGGAAATCAAGGTCGATGACCTTGAAGAACTGCAACCTGATGTAACAAAATATTAAATTGATTGTAAAATCAAAATATGGGATGCATTCACTGAGTGAATTGATTATAAGTCAATTTTTCTTATTTTATTTCTACCCTTCCCTCCAAATGTGTTGAACACGAAATCAAAAAGTTTTTAAATATTAAATAACCCTATTAGTGTTCAAATCATAGAGTATGCTTTAAATACTTTCGCGTCTTAATGTTTTCATTGCTGTATATAAATAGCGCGTTATTGCTATGTATTAATTTATGCCTAACTGGCCTTGTCCTTATTGTTTGCAGAAGAGCATTCCTCTATGCAAATATTTATATGTAATTATACTGTCCTAAAAGCTTATGTCCATAGTTTCCTTGAATTCCATTTCTAAGATTCCACCCTTCAGTGCAGCATATATATATAATCAGAATGATTCAATATAGTATTAGAGCTCTATTCATTTTACAACTAATTGTTTGGAATTTATCAAGGTATTAGAGCTCTATCCATTTTACAACTAATCGTTTGGATTTTATCAAGGTTCATAATTTTAAGATATTTGGCATTTTTCAGTTTGGTATTTTTTAGATAGTTGAAGTTAAAACAATTATGTCGGAGTTTGCCCAAAAAGAAAGGAGTGAAATAGTGAACAATCATTCGGGTTTATTGAAATATTAAAGAATCGTTATCATGGTTTATGACATAACCTTGATGTTTGGGCGGGTGCCTATGAACATGCTCGAACCCCCATCCCTACCCAACATAGGTTGCGCAGCACTGTGGGCATGAGCCGGAGTAGATGGCATTGGATTTGCTTAAAGAGTCTAAACGAGGCGCGCTCTTAGAGATTGGATGTTTGAGTTTGTTCCCAAGGTCAGAAGGTGACCTAAAATATGTTCTACTGCCCCCAAATATGCGTATTTTGAAGTCTATAGAGTTAGAAAAGACTGAGTAGGGAATTACGCAATGGTTTCTTTATACGGGTGTGTGGTTTGTGGGGAAGATCAATGGGTATAAAAATGCTTGAGAATAAAGGGGAACCTGATACAGTGAAATGTAGAGAATGGCATTTGATTTTTCTTAGCATTGAAAGAGGTAAAGAACAGTGGGTAACGATACGTTTAGACAGAGTACTAACTACATTTATTTTATAACTTTTGCGGAAATGGGAGGTAACGTGATTGTAAGAGGGCGCGAGATTTTACTTATAGAACACTGTTGTATGTAATATATGAAATTGGTTATCATTATATTATAATATCAAGGGATAGGATAACTCGGTTATGTTTTTTTCTTTAGGAGAAGGAAATGTTTATATGATAGAGGGATTTGAGTTGCTTATAGTATTAAGTCCAGGTGGTTTTTCAAGCAAATGCATAGCTTGTCAAAGCTCATGTATTGATCTTGACGTTATAAAAGAAACATTCCCCTTCGCACTCATGTTATATATATCTAAGAGAGGAGATTAAATTGATTAAATAAAATTGTTTCTCATTGCAGAAATATTATGTGCTGGCAATTTAAAAATATTTATAAAACGTGTAATGTCTATTTTACAAGATAGAATTAGATCTATTCTATCGTTAAACGTTGGGAAATAGAAGTTAACGGATAAACGGAATAAATACGATGGAGCCACATATACGACGGATTATTTAACAGATTATCTATCAAGGTTGACAAAAGGCTCAATGAAACGACTTCATATTACAGCAGAATATTGTAAAAATCAATGAATATATTGTTATTTTGCATATTTTGATACTCAGCCACTTCTCTCATTGCTTCTCGGTTTTTTCATTTAAAAAGGTTCTAATTGTTTTGATCAAAATACTTGCCTTGTGTGTCATCTTTAGCGCTTGTTCTCCCTCATTTTCCTACGTGGCAATATTCTCAAATGTCAGAAATAAATATTGTCGAGAGTATTTACCGCTAATTTCCCCACAAGTTTATATGATTTCTTCTATAAAAGTGATTTGAGATATATCATAATGAGATATCTCTCCCGAACACGTCCAATATTTGCCAAAGCGCCGAATCCTCTAATGAGACAGAATAAAAAGTGTCTTAGAGAATTCTCAGATAAAAGATTGAATGAGAGAAAAAGTAAGCGACACTGGATTGTTATCTTTTGACCCCAGGGTGGCATCTTCGTGTCTTTTAATGAAGCCCTTCGGAAATTCTCGCGCCATTTTAACAAGATTTGAATTCTCTCCTTGTGTTCTCGTACTGGAGAGCCAGTGTGTTGGCACACCACATGTAGAAATGTACCATGAGCACCATGGTGGCATTATAACATTTTATCTAACCACTCTAAAAAAATTATTGTTTTATTTATAAAATTGAATTTTTATATTAAAACTAAAAAGGCATATTCCGACCGCGCTCACACGAGCATATATATTTAAATTTTAGCCCCGAAGTTGTAAATATTTTATATATCGTCGCGTGAAGGCATCGCGTGATCATCCAAATCAGTTTAAAAACAAGAAAAGCCCTGACGAAGTTAGGCGTATAGCCTATTGAAATATTAGCATTTTGTATTAAATAAAATGTTTTGTTTTATTTTAGATCCAAAATATGACTTTTGATTAATATATATATAAGTATTTTAACATAATTAGGAAAATATATAATTTACAAATATTGATAAATTGTTAATTTCTATAGGAAGAGTACTTCGTTGTTGTATTTTGTCATCAAATTTGTACAAAACTGATTTTGAAAAGTTCGTTCGGTCAATAGAATAATATTTATATGATAGATCAAACTGAAGAAACCCCTGAGAGAAATAACCCATGTTGAGTTAGGCCCTTACACATATAATTCTCATTGCAATAGAGATTGTAAAGAATATTGTTTCTATAATAAAATCTCAGTGTTATATATATATATATTTATTTAAATTTCTATTTAAGATTATAATAGATATTTTATAGCATCAACACAACTCTAGCGAAGATGTCTAAAATCTATGAAATTAATTATGATTAAAATGATTATCAAATGAATAAATGATATTAAATGACTAAAATATCTCGTCTCCTGTACTTTCCTGCCAAAAATGGAATATAACGCAAATTAAACAAATATATAGAATTAAAAAAAAAAACAGAATACTCACTCTACGTAACTATGTTTTATTAAAAGAGTTATTACAATCTGTATATTAAAAAATATATATTTTGAACGATATCTCGTAAACTTGAGATGGCTTCATGTCTATATACCAGGGAAAGGAAGTATTTACAATAAAAAAAGTTATATCTCACTTTTAACAAACACAACGTAACTTTTGAATATTTTGTGAACTTGCGAGAGAGAGAGTATCAGACGAACATATATATATAATGAAGAATACTATCCATATTCATGAATGGATATATTTTAGAATATATATTTTTAAATTCTTTCTCTCTCTCTTATTACAGCTTTAAAATATTTTCAAAGCGTTATTTATATATCAAAAAAACCGGAAAGAGAAATGCAATAAAACAAGGCAATAATTAAGGATCTTTACAAACAATAGCCAAAGTAATAACCCTAAGACATCTCCAAAGCCACATAGAGGTTGAATGAATAAAACGACCTCTCAAACTTGTGCTATCCTTCTTATTGGAGAGTAGTGCTGGCACAGGCCACCCCAGCACCAAGTGGATTACCACAATAGAAGATAATCCCATTATTCACATAGCTGACCAAAGGAGAAGGGTGAACGTTTCTTACAACTTCTAACTCTTTTTTGACCTAGATAGAAGTGATTTACGGATATTTACCGGTTTAGTAACTCGATGAATGGCATACCTACGCACGAGATCTTCCTAACAGAATGTTTGGCCCTCCCTCCATTCAATATTGATTATACGAGAAACCTCTCTTTTATCTTATAAACATGGTTAAAACCTTTCACATTTTTACTTAGATTTCGGAACCTCCCCTTCATTCATTTACACATAAAATTTACACGTTACATAGGTTAACTGTACGAGACAAATTATATATTTTTTCGTAAGGTTAACACATGTAATGTTTTGAGTATCTAGATTTATTAGGTGCTTTGATATATTTGATTCTGAAGGCTGAATGAAAATTTGAAAAGTTTTCGCGCTGATTATAAACTTTTAAGTGACATATATATATATTTCATGTGCTAATGTAATATTTGGCTTAAGTTATATGTATGTTCTAGACGAATTGTACGTATGTATCCAGAGCAACATACAGTTCTAAGGCTTAATGTTTTACTTTAATGATCATTTTTATCTCATCACATAAAGGGCTAGTGCGGAAACACCGGGGTTCTAGATTGAGGCATGCTCTACTGAGGAGATATTTATGTAGAAATATCAAATATTCTTACAAATATATTACTTGAGAGAGATACACTGATTCTTTTCAATTAGAATGGACACATTGAAAACTGCCAACCTTCATTCTTGAATATTGGTGCGTCTGCCCGGGACCTTGATGCGAAAGTAAAAAGTATTAAATTGCATAAAAATGATATTACTTCTCCAATTGTTGAATAAAAGTAAAGATGAAGAAAGTTTTTTTTCCTGTCTTCTCTCCTGATAAGGAATGAGTATTTTTTTATTTGTTATTTTTTGAATTGTTTATAGCTTATACTAAAGACAATCTAGTGTAAATTGGAGGAATACAATGAAAATATTATTATAATAGTAGAGTAAATAACAAAAATATATTTTATATTCAAACATATATAAATGAGTTATGAATGAGTGTATCGTAAACGAAGTATTTCTATGTCTGCAATACTAAACAAATACCTCATTGTATCGACAAATTGGAGAAGTAATGATAAAGTATTTCATTATGTAAGAGAATCGATACAAAAGGTTGAGAGAAGAAAATATATAATTTGATACTATTTAATAAAATTAAGAGTTTCAAATGATCAAATTACCTGAAATATGTCGGTAGTAAAAAAAGGTATTATAAAAGGTAAGCTTCGCTTACAATCACTTATTTTGTTATAATACTATCAGATTTTTAAACAACGACAAAACGCGCCATCTATAATTAAAAAATAGAAACATAAAGCACGAATGATTATTTTAAATTCAAATGAAACAAACTTCTACTGTGTCCGTACTGCATTAAAAATATTGGGAGAGCTTGGTTCATCAGTGGTTAACTCTCCCAGCGGCTTCGCCAAATTTAATCTACCAGACTGCTTTTAGAGCTCTAATACTGTATTGGACGATTCTGCCTATATAGTTTACACAAAAGGGTAGACTCATAGTTATGATATTCGATAAAACTATGGACATAATATTTTATGACAGTAGAATTACATATAAATTAATATTTTTAAAAATCATGAAAAAAAAATTAGTAAACCAAGCGAAGAGTCCGTAATGACTGAATATAACAAACATGTTGTTACATCAGAACCTCTTACCCTCCATCTGTATATATTCAATTTTCTTATATTAATAGTTCAACAATTGCAATAAGACGAATTATGTGAAGTAAAACCAAAAAGGAATAAAAACCCTAAAGGTTAAACCAATTGAAAAGAGAGGTTGGTGCTCAGGTGGGCCTATTCAGAAGAAGACCTGGGCGGTAGTTTCAGTCACTTAAGTTTCTTGAATACCTTACCAAACCTCTTCAACCATGAAAAATTAGATGGACTGAAATAAGAAAAATAAATATTTTAATTTTATTAGTTAAAATGCTTAATACCGATAGTTATCACTGCAATATGTTATTCTTTATAAGAGATCATAGGTTTATTATTATTCAACATTAAGCATATATGTGCATCTAAATATTTAAATAGTAAGCAATACATTTCTTTTTCACTCATATAATGATGTATTACAGTTAATATTAATCTTATGTTTTAAGCTTCATATCAAATTGTTTTTTATCATTCTTTATATTTCGTAGATAAAGATTATTCATATACAATTATATGATATGCACGTTTTATTCTGAATCTTTAGTTAGTATATATTGGAATTAAGTTATTAAATGAATAATGAAATGTTAACTAAAAGAGAAATAATAGGTTATACCTTTGTAGCCTTAAAATAGTATTCTTTATTAGGTTAGATGTAAAATATTGCGAAATAAGTGGGTTAAATTAAATTACAGAATAAATTTTTATTGAACACACACATTCTAATACTATATATAAGTATGGAAGACTGAATACCTAGATTTTATTTGTTGAAGATATTGAAAAAGAAGCAAAAACTCTCTATATATTCCTATATGAGCTATTTAAAAATTAATTAGAGTTTCTTACCCATTATTGTATAGATTCCTAAGTAAACAAGATTTTAACAAAAGAAAATATTTCAATTTCAAAAAAAAAAAAATATTATCAAAAATATAATACAAAATATTAAAATATTTCAAAGAATTGTACCAAAGGAATTTATTTTGGAATATTTTAAAAAATGAATAGAGTTGAAAACAAATCGAACAAATGTATTAACACCATCACAAAACCCTGAATATGGTATTTCTAAACAATGGTTTTTAACTAATATGTAATTAAAAAACCTAACATATTAGCAGTTTAAAATACCTTTTAAGAAATCGGCATTAAGAATTTTGACTCGGGAATAGAATTTTTTCTTTTTTTTATTTCATTCTAATTTAATGATTTAAGCGGCCGAAACCAACGTCGAGGACTTCTTATGTAGAGACCTGAGCACTAACCACTTTTAAATTGGTTGAAGTTTTATGGTTATTTTTAATCCTTTTTTATTTTTACTTCACATATATAATTTGTATTATTATAATTGCTGATGCGACTAACACAAGAAAATCAGATATATATAGACAGGAGGAGGTTCTGGGGCAACAGCATATATGGTATATATTATTAAGTCATTACCGACTCTTCTCCTGGTGTTCTTCTTTTTTGAATTTTTTCTTTATAATAGAAATTTTATATTAACACACCGTTCTATTTTAATTTAAGAAATTTGATAGCGTTATAGAGCAAAATAATTGTATTATGAACAAAGCTGCGTTAACAGCTTTAATGCTCCTTTTTTATTACCGATATATTGCGGGTATTTCAACCATTTGAAACTCTTAATGTCACTTTAATTTTATTAACTAGAGTATCAAATTATATATTATCATCTCAACCCTTTTCTATCAATCATCTTACATAAGTATGATTTCATGTCATCTATCACACTATATAATTTATTAATACAATGAAGTATGTGTGTAGTATTGCAAACTGAACATATTTCACTTTCACTTAATACATTCAGTTAGATGTCTAAATAAGTAAATTTAGGTCTTATTTATTATAGTGTTATAATAATATCTTGTATTTTCCTCCATTTTCTTTACAATATATATTACGATGCACTAGAATATTACGCCTCTAAAATAGTTTTGTAATTTGACAATAGATATTGTCTTTAGCAAAAGCTATAAACCACAATTAAATTATTGTTGGTTTAAATGCCATATTTAGAGTTGGAAACTATACCAACTCTACACCTTCCAGAACTATTTCTATATCTCTTGTCAGAATATCACCCGGATTGTTCAAATATTGTAGAAACGTATACGGAATACAAACCTTTCATCTTTATTCACAGAAGGTCACATTGATAAGGACTTCTATAATAACGACGTTAGGTATCACACAGGTTATCAGCGATACTACAATATTGACGACAAACCATGAAGCCGATTTAATTCTTCTCAAATTAACAGAATTACTATACACAGGACATATTAATTTTCTTTCCTTTCTTCTTTAAACTCTACTCAAACCTTGTAATTATTCAATTGTTTATGTAATATAGTATCTGAATTCAGTGTTGTTTCTTGACGCAAGCATCCCTTGTGGGGATATCGCGTCTGATTTGATGTTAATAAATAAATAAATCACTAGAGAGGAAGAATGAATTCTCGGGATTGTGTGCGAAAACCTCTCCCGTTCCTCACCCACGGCGAAGAAATGAACCTTAAACATTTCTCCCACCGAGATTCAAGGATCATTTATTCAGTCCTAGCTGAGATTTAGAACCTGTCTCTTTCTAAACCAATTTTATTAAAATCGTTTCCATTTAATAAAAAAAGTTCTTTTTATGGTTCAGCTTATAAGAAGGTCTCTAATCTCAAGAGTTTCCGGCCTGGAGTTAATTAGAACCATTAATTACTGAGGTCTCTCTCGGTCGATCACGGCCTTTATTTCAAGTGCCCGACTCACTTTCTACACACTCCCATGTGCATTGATTTATTTGCCATTATCATTCTGAGAGCAATTTTAATGGACCTCCGTTTTATTAGATGAACAGGCACATATTCATATAAATATGAAACTAACGCGCGATTTTTAAAAATAAAATTACCAACAACTGCCTATATATACTGCCATGGGTGAAATATTGGAAGGGCCCGGATCACCACAGGCGACTTCGCCTTTTAATCCATCATACCACTCTAATATTGTGTAGGTTCATTTTGCTTTTATATTCGAACTTTTGAGGACTTTTTTGTGAATGTATTTGACGAAACTGTGGACATAAGCCTTCATGTCAGTGTAGAAATATCAATTGATTTAAATCTCCTGGATATAAATCAAATAATGCAACGCGCGGGTTGCTAGAGATGAGTTTCTTCTCATTTTATCAACGCAATCTCGAGCTTTCGGACATTTCTGCCCTTCTACAGGAGTACATAGAAACGAATAAATGCCGTTAAGATGCCAACTAATTATATATACATTTATATATTAGGATAGATTTTGCATATTGCTTGATGTTAGAATATATTTTTACTCAGTTAGTTTATATTTATATATTGACTATTGTTTGTTTAATTTTAGGAATTATCATATTGCGTGAAATTTTTATTTTAATTTTGAATTTATGTTTCATAATGTGTGTGTGCTTTATATGTAATATATTGGTATTATTAAATATTATCACCATATATTATGGTGTAAACTTCCGGCAAGTCTGTTTTTCTATTAAGGCTATTGTATTGTGTCTTGATAATAATGCTTCAATGATTAATCCTTGGAATTCATTGTCATATTGTTTTAATGTATTTTGGGTTGTTCTATTGTAAAGGTGGGGCCAGTCTCTCTACAGTGTTAAACTATTAATGATCAATTGTCTTGATTCATTATATTGCGTTGATGTTCGTATTTTCTGTTGCTGACTCTCCTTCGATGTTAAGGCTCTCTATCCTAGACTCCCTCACCAATTATTACAAAATGCTAAACCTTCTTAATAGAAAATAGCATAGATCAAAATTTCATTAGAAAATAATAGAGTTAATAGACTTGTGTTTAAAAATTAATAGTTTAAACTTTAATTCACAATTATATAAACAGGTCAAAGGATCACCTATGGGTAGCCCACTATCTTCCCCATTAACAGAAATAGCATGAGTACAATAGATAGATAGTTAATAGCACAATTCCATACAGACATAAAACATCACCTACAAAAGATATATAGACGACATCTTCTGCATATACACAGCAATAAAGTTAGCCATATAATAACATCACTCAAGAGTTACCAAACAGAAATTATTTTTTATTCAGTGGAAATAGTAAATAATAATATCCTATTCTTATATAGACATTAATTATGATGCATTAGCGTGCCATTTGTTATGAAAATTCGAAACTATTATAGACGCGTATGATTCTATTAAAAATTAAACAATTTCTACTGCCCTTACTGCAATGAAAAAATTAATGGTAGATTAAACTGGCGAAACCGCTGGGAGGGTTTACCACTGATGAGCCAGGCCCTCCCATTAATTTTCCCATTGCGGTAAGGGCGGTAGAAATTTTTTAATTTTTAAAGAATCATACGCGTCTATAATAGTTTCGAATTCTCAAAAGACATTAATATTATAAGATCCCCAAAAGGTTTGCAAACCTCTGTATACTACAAACCATCCTTCAAACCAAATTATGCACATTTTCATCATATCGTCCTTTAAAACACAAAATAAATACCGTTTAAAACACTGACCTAAAGAAAACAAACATTGCTCACAACAGATATCAAAAATAGAAGTAACCCAGAACATTATAAAAAAATCTCCAGGAAGCCGGTTATCCAATCACATTTATTTTAACACATTTCCACAAACCCATAACAAACCATAACCCAATCAACAAATGCTCAGAAATATATAAAGCAATATGTTATGTTCCATACTCACATGTATCCATAGCCAGATACATAAAAACTCTTTGGTATTGAAACATATTACAGCAATTTCCCTTAATATAGGCTCCATAGTTGAAAATCCCTTAACTAAAAATAAATATAATATCAATGAACCCATTAATAAAAAGGAAGCAATATATTCTATAGACTGCAATAACTGTAAAGTTAAATACGTGGGGGAGACGGGAAGGAGAGTCAGCAATAGAATATACGAACATCAACGTAGTATAATAAATCAAGACAATAGATCATTAATAGTTCAACACTGTAGAGAAACTGGCTACACCTTTGCAATAGAACAACCCAAAAAAATACATTACAAAAATATAAACAATAAATACCAATGATTAATCATTGAAACATTATTATCAAGATAATAACATTAATAGAAAAATAGACTTGCCGGAATTTTACATGATATAACCTGATAATGTTAAATAATACCAATAGATTATATTGTATATAAAACATACACATTATATAGAACATAAATTCTAATTAATAAATACTAATTTCAGTCATTATGATAATTATTAAAATCAAACAAGAAATACTCAATATATGAATACAAACTAACTGAATAAAAATATATTCTAACATCAAGCAATATGAAAAATCTATACTAATATTCAAATGTATATATAATTAGTTGGCATCCTAACGGCGTTTATTCATTTCTATGTACTCCTGTAGAAGGGCAGAAATGTCCGAAAGCTCGAGATTGCGTTGATAAAATGAAAATAAATCATCTCTAGAAACATATTGAATTAATTAAAGAGTATAAATATACGTATAAAAATATATATAGAATATGCAGAAATACTTAATCTGCATACATATCCCGAGAAATAAAATTCGATAGTTTTATGATTAACCTTTTATAAAGCTTTGTAAAAGTTTGAAATATTCTAAGTAATCATAATTGTAGAACGGAATCAAAGGTTTTATAGTTTGTTTTAAAGACAGTTTATTATAAATATGGGTTAAAAAGTTTATTTTAGATTTTTGCAAGCTTTCGAGCGAAATTCTGCTCTTTTACCCGAATTATACTTTCCATCTTCAAATAATTCCTGGGTAACCATTGCTCACATAGGTAATTTCTCTTATCCGCAGGTGGGTCCAACGATCTGTCGCTGGTCCACCACTACTGGTCCTGCCCCAGGCCTATCATCCGGGAGGCCTTCACCATCATCCAGCGGTTCCCTGATCTGCAGGGCTGGATTTTCGGGCTTGGCCTGGATAATGACGCCCTGGCGTCTGCTAAGACCTCCAAGTATTTCCTCGGGGCGGAACTGAGGAGTGTTCAAGAAGACTCCCTCCTTGTTTAGAGGAGGATTCTCTCAAAGTGGGGAAGCCTCCTTCGCTGAATGAATGTGTAAATAATACTGTGTTTATCTCATTATTTCCTTATAACTATTAGTCAATAAAGATGTTTTTCAATTGTCTATAAATTTAGAGGGAACTCATTTTAAAAATACGAATTTTGAAAAAATATATCTAAATTATTGATCTAAAAATGTATAATTCTAGAATGTGAAAAAAATATCGTATTAAATAATATTTTTGAAAGTACTTTTCATTAAACAGAATTGGAAGGTCAATTTATATATATTGCGTCTTATATATAGAATATAGTGAAATAGATTTGTATCGAATCCTGTTATGTATTTTAGGTCAATCTTTTTTTATTTTAAAAAGCACAAACATCTATCTCTCAATTCAATTCTTCTATTGTACAACATTTTTATTTCTAAATTCATTCGTTTATATTGTAGCAAAGTATTTATTATTTTATCAACAGATTATTTTAATTTTGATGTTCACATATATTTTATTACTCTGCGCAAACTTTGCTCATTACTTCTCTTGTATTTTTTAAAATCAATTTTAATGGGTGCTCTTGTGTTTTAAATAAATTTTCGTATCATCCTGAAGTTTGTATTTCCTAATTTTCTATGTTACATTTTTGTGGAGATGCTGGGTAGATTAGGAAAGACAAACTGAATATCGTCGAGAAGACCTTGAGGCCATAGGTGCTGTGATCTACATTTTCAGAGACTGGCTCCAGGATTCCACCGCCGTGTCTATTTAAGCCAAGACTTACTTTCAAGATGACGATGTCCCTATAGACTAAATGTCGACAAAGCCGTTTTCATGCCGTAAGAGAAAGGACGCAAAGCTACTAGAAACAGTGTTCTAAGACTTTGATGGAATCCTTGGCAGAAGCACGTCAGATCCATGTCAGTATCTACAATATTTGCAAGCTGTGGGTCACAGCTCAAATAGGGAAGGAGCTATGTAGCAAAGTATTTATTATTTTATTAACAAAATATTTTAATATATTGATAATTATATATTTTATTACTCTGCGAAGACTTCCCTCATTGCTTCTCTTGTATTTTATCTATTTTAATGGGTGCTTGTGTTTTAAATAAATTTCCGTGTCATCCTGAAGTTTGTCTTTCCTAATTTCTACGTTACAATATGCAAATAATATCAAAATAATTTTACATTTAATTGTTGTTTTATTGTTAGTGAGTCAGTCAGAGATGTAAATCCAATCAGACAGGAATATAGTCAATATCTTGAATTCTTACGGCGATATATTCTCAATCTCTAAATAATAATAAAAGTCTTTAAATACGATGTCAATAAAGTTACAAAATTTTATCCTCTACTGAATATTCAAGCCGCTACATTATGGTCCCTCGAGCCGGATGATGAAGACTTAAGGTAAGTAATTTATAAATTAAATAAAAAATTAAGCAAATTGCTATAAACCAATATCATATGCAAACAGGCAGAATAATTTTTGCTTATGAGATTTAATGTCTATATAAATAAAATAACAAATCTTAAATCACAGAATAAACTTCTATTGTAAAATAAACATTTATATTTTTAATATTTAAATTATATTTGGCTAATCTAAAATGAGTTTAAATCAAACCCCAGCTAAGTAGAATAATTTGAATATATATAGTTTTAATAATTGATTTATATATTTTTTAAAATAGCCTATCGTCTTCCCCGTATTTCATTACCTATGTATGGAAATTTTGGTTTGAATTAGTGAACTACTGCAAATTTGTATACCGGACATACAAACATTCATTTATATATATATAGATATCGTCGCGTGAAGGCATCGCGTGATCCACCAAAGCAGTTTAAAAACAAGAAAAGCCCTGAGGAAGTTAGGCATACAGCCTATTGAAATATTGTCATTTTGTAATAAATGAATGTTTAGTTTTATTTTAGATCCAAAATATGCCTTTTAATTAGTATATATATATATAACATAAAGTTGCGGATGGATGATGTTCATGCCCTAAAAGAGGCACCTCTTCCTTTAATTATAATCATAACAATGTATTTATCACCTCAGTAAGAAAACCTTTACCAGTGATGAGAAAAAATGAGCCAAAATACAAGAGAGTTTTGGCGAATTCAGACAAAAATCCACCTGTATACCATTGGTTTCGGGCTTTGGTCCTTCATCAGTACAGAGGCGGATTCGATTTCATAACATCCTGCTAGAAGGGTTATGGAATCGGTCGAATTTACCAAACATGTGTTCTGATGAGGTCCAAAACCCGGAACCATTATATACAAGATGGCCTTTTGTCTGAATTTGCCAAAACTGGTGTTGTGGCTTATTCTTTATCATCGCTACTAAAGTTCTTTACTAGGGTGATGAACAGTGCATCGTTATGATCCATAATTAAAGGGAGAAGTGCCTCTTTAGATCATATATACATATAGAACTGAAATTTAAATCGATGTTTGTGTTAAATTTTCCTTCAAAACTGCTAACTCAATAAAAAATGCATTCGAAGTTAGCTGAATATATAATTTAATATATAGTATAATACACTATTAGAATTGCGCTACACCAAGAAAAGGTGATACGCTACAAACGTGAAGCTTAAATTTTTTTTTTTTTTTTTTTTTTTTTTTATAGGAAAAACCATTATTAATATTTTTCAATATATTAGACAATTTGTGATGACAAAATTATAGAGAGGGTCTGGCTCATCAGTGGTGAAATCTCTCAATAGGTTTCTGCAGTTTCTCCACTGATGAATCGGGCCCTCTCTATAATTTTGAAATCACAGAAAGGACATTAGTAAATTTAAGAACTATAAATATTTCTCAAAATTATTTACTTTTTATTTTAAAAAAGCAAGCTTTCAAGCAATAATCTCTTTTCAACAAGCCTAATTAAAACATGGACTATATATTACAAGAAATGTTTACAAATTTCCACGCTGCGCCCGTATATTTGTAAACACTTTTTTTAAAGATATAGTCGATGTTTTAATTAAGCTTGTTGAAGAGCGATTATTACTTGAAAGCTTGCGTTTTAAAATTAAAAGAAACTCATTGTAAGAAATATTTGTAGTTCTTAAACGTTTTTCACAATTTTATCTCGAATCATGAACAGTAGTAAATTGTCTAATGTTCAAAATAGAATTTACCGCGCTAATTGTTTCAGATTTCTATATAATTATAGTCTTCATATTATGATAATATGTATTAAAATAAAAAACTATATTAAGAATTTAGTATTCCTTTTATTATTTCTACATTTCCTTCTACTAATTCAAAAATCTTTCGTTTTATTTTAAAATAGTATAAGCTATATAAAATTTTTAATTTTTAAATAAAGATATATTAGAGAAAAAAATAAATAACTATAAATGTACATATATATTGGAATTCACTTTTCCATATGTACTAAATCAAGTAAATATTTCGAAGCATTATAATAACTTTAAGGCCAGAGGGTATAACGTATTTTTTATTTATGACTAAAAGGTCGAAGTTATTTTAGAGAGAGGAAAATATGAAAGATTCTAAATAAAGTCAAATCGAGGGTATTTTTAGCCATTTCAATTGTACTAAAATATGGCCACTCCTAGAAATCTGGCTGTGCTTTTGTTGGACTAAATCGAAAAAGTTATTGCCAAAAGTTTAGAATGTTAGCGCGATCTTTTCCCATTGATCTGAATAAATTTGTAGCTAATAGATCCCTTATTTAAATTGTTCAAGTTTTTCATGTGTTGGGATCTGGAAATCCTTTCGATATATTGATTCCCTCGTCGGTTCTGCACAGCCCTCAACATCCCATTTGGATTTGACAAGGATAGAATCTTTCTCTCTCTCTGTGTGTTTGATATAACATTCTAATTCTATATGCTGTAGCGAAATATTTATATTTCATAAACAGATTATTAATTTTATATATTTATATCTTGTTATACTCTCTTTATACACTGGTGTCCAAAAAATAAGAAACTTTTGTTTTTTAATGATATGTTTTAAAATATACAACGCTAAAAGCTAAAAAGTTATTTAATTAGGTATTTTAAGTCGTAGAATTTATTTATCGCAACCATTCGATTCGGTAAAATTGAAAATATGCAAATTTTTGCTTGTCTTTATAAGTGTGCTATTTGGCGTGTCGTTTACCCCATCTAAGAATTGTCCAATTATAATTTTATTTAATCCTTAGTTAATTATGAATTTACGAAAAATTTTAGCAGATGATTTAAAATGGAGAGCTGTTGGAAGAATGGAGGCAGGGCAATCACAAGTTGAAGTAGCAAAATGGCTAAATGTGAATAAATCTGTGGTCAGCAAAATAAGGAAACAGTTCATTGAGACAGGAACCATCAAAAGAAAAGAAGGTTCTGGTAGAAAAAAGAAAAACAGCTACCTCTGAAGACCGTTATCTGGTCGTAACTGCCAAGCGCCATAGGGAGATGACAGCTATTCAACTCTCTAATGAACTCTCAAGTGCTACTGGAACGAGAATTTCAAGACAAACTGTTTACCGAAGGCTTCACGAAGGTGCTCTTTATGCAAGACGAACAATGGTCTGTATCATTTAAACCTCTGCTCACAGGAGAGCCCGCTTGAATTGGTGCTTGGAACATCACGCCTGGACTCATGATCAGTGGGCCAATGTTCTTTTCAGTGACGAGTCAAGATTTAGTTTAAACACAGATTCTCGACGAGTTTTCATCTAGAGGGAGCCTGGAACCCGCTATCATCCCAGTAACATCAGGGAAATAGACAGTTTTAGAGGGGGCAGTCTCTTAGTCTGGGCTGGCATCAGTTCTAGCAGACGCACACCCCTCCACATTTTTTCTGGGGGCACTTTAACTGCCCAAAGGTACAGGGACGAGATCCTTGAGCCCTATCTAAGACCTTATAGAGATCAAATTGGTCACAATTTAATTTTTATGGACGATAATGCTGGTCCGCATAGGGCTAGGCTAGTCAATGAATATCTCCAGAGTGAGAATATTCGAAGGATGGATTGGCCAGCCAGATCTCCGGACCTGAATCCAATAGAGCATGTGTAGGATGTTCTAGGGAGGCGTATTGGAGCTCGTCACCCCCCTCCCAGAACCCTCGTTGAGCTAAGAACTGCTCTATTGGAGGAGTGGGGTTTACTACCCATGGACCTCCTCCAAAGCCTGGTAAACAGTATGAGGGCTCGCTGTGAGACCTTGATAGCTGTTAGAGGTGATCATACTCCCTATTGATATCTTATTTCTTTAAGATCTGGAACCTTAGCTTTGGGTATGTTGGTAATAATTTGCATATTTCATAATTTCAAATATTTTTTTTTATTTTCATATAGCTAGTCAAATTCTCCATAGTTTAAACTATTTGTATACTAAATTTTATATTTGTTAATAAATTAGCTTTTGAGAAATTTCAATATTGGTTAAGTTTCTTATTTTTTGGACACCAGTGTATTTCCATTATTGTTTATCTTTTCTTTTATTTTATACATTTTATTTTATTTCGTCTTAGAGAGCTATGTCCCCATACATTTTATTTGGTGTCTTTGCCTCAAATAAATGTCATTCTGAAGTTTGTCTTTTCTAATTCTCTACGTGACAATATACTTATATTCATAAAATATTTTTAGAAATTAATATATAATGTATTTAGAACTTGTTTTTATATACACATAACATGTTTAAAAAATTATTTCAATTTGGTTTTAAAGTTATAAATTGAATTAATTGGTAATAAATGCTTTATAAACACAAAAATCCCCGGATATTTGTGATAAAAATATGAGACAAAACATTTTCATATAAACATGAATATATTTGGTACACATCATTTATATATTAATAATATAATATCTATATATAATTGAAGTTAGAGAACTCTTGAGCTGTCCAGACAGATGGGTTTCAAAACAAACTTATCCCCAGAAGTTTCACTTTCTTCTTAATTTAAATACAATGTATTAATAAATTGAATATTTTTATAATATTATAAAATTTTAATTCGGTAAAATAAACTGAAATTTTAAAATATAATTTTACAAATACCACACACACAGACAATGACTATAACTTTTATCGTGTGTCAATACATGACAAAGGTCACAGTCACTCGGCACTATATATATAAATAAGAATTAATAATGAATAATTCAATAATGATGATTATATTAAAATAATTAAATATATGCTCTATATAGTGAATATGTACATGGCGCCCACCGCTGCATATTTTGATGTAAAATCACCAGCTGGTTTCCAGAAACACCATGCATTTCGCGATTGCAATTTCCTACATTTTCATGATAAATATTTCCCTGTTTTCTCTCAAATTTTGCAATTCTCACTATTTTGAGACGCACCTTCTAATTAAATATCTTGTTACGTATATATACACAACAAAATATTAGATATATTTATATTATTAATCATATATATTATATAATATAAAATGCAAATATTTTATTTTCATCATTGACTGTTCTACATTTTTGACCATAGATTTTTAATATACCACTTTGAATATAGTTGCAAATATGTATAGTTAAATACCTTTTTTTAATTCCCGAATATAGGATTAATTTTATAAATTCTATATTACTGTGATAAATAATTTTATGTGTAATTTTCTTTAAGTAATTCAAAATAAAAACTACTTGATAAGTAAATAATTTATTTCCTTTTTTCACGACTGCACCTTTAATTCTCTATCTTTTTCAACAACAAATAAAATAAATCATAACATATATATTTTAATAAGGATATTATCCCCTTATCGAAGGCTATATATATGTTATATTAAAAATGTAATTTTATTTCTGATTATAATTTCTCGAACAAACTACTCAGTAAAGTTGACCGCCAGATGTCGCGGTTTACACTACATACACCCATTGTTGTTGTTTTCCTTCGGCCGTTTTATATCTTTCTGTAGATATGTAAATACGTAATCTTCATTTTATTTATTTCCTCACGTCTTAAGCCAGGTGGTTTATTTGCTCAAATTATATATTTTATATATTTCATACGCTCAAATAAAACAAATAATAATCTAAAGTGTTTTATTGTATTTTCCACGTCTGCATAGCAACACCATAAAATACTAATGTATCCTAAAAACAAGCAAATAATGATAATTTCTCTTAACAAGTATGGCAAAGGCTACCACCTACAAGTACCATCTTGGTCTTGAGTTGGATAACGCCAGCCATCACCTCGACCTGCCCACTCTGTGGGAGAGAACTCTCGCAGTCCATCGGTGGCGGAGTATTTCCCGCGGTGGACGCCACCAATAACGACTTGTATATATTTATAAATATATGCATGTATCTATCAATTATTTCATATATTTTTATCTATTTATTCTAATATATCATAATATAATCTTATTTATTCATATTTATATAGCTCTCAACCTTATTTAATCTTATATGACAATTGTAATAAAGTAGTTTCAATCTCAACCTCTCTCTCACACAACTTGCAATTTAATATAACATATATATATTGTCGGCTACATGAACTCAGTAGATTTTGTTTAACTATATACGAATAAAACCTTTCGGTTCTTCTACAGGCATGGATAGCATGAATATAAGTTAGTATATTCATGCTATCCATGCCTGTAGAAGAACCGAAAGGTTCGAAAGCTCGCAATAAATCGAAAAAGAAGCTCCTCATGTAATATTTTATTCGTATATCTATATATATAAAAATGAATGTTTGTATGTTTGCATGTTTGTTTGTCTTTGTCTGTATGACTCCTATACAAATTCGCAGTAGTTCACTAATTCAAACCAAAATTTCCATACATAGGTAAAAAATAACGGGGATGACGATAGGCTATTTTAAAAAATATATAAATCATTTATTAAAACTATATATTCAAATTATTCAACTTAGCTCACGAACAGCGCCCTCTAGAACACTCAGGCGGGCGACGGTGGCGCGCGACGATTGGCTGCCGGCGCAGCACGTGACTTCCCTGCCCCCTGCCCCCCCCCCGCCGAGTAAATGAGATCTCCCGGCTGACGGCCGGTTGAGCTCACGAGCAGCGCCCTCTAGAACGCGTGACGATTTTGACGGCGCGGGGCGCTCCCGGTTGGACAGTTGCGCGGGGGCAGAGTGACCTCGCGGGTGCCCTCCGGGAACTATGTCCATCTTCCATATGTAATATACATTTAATCGTGTAAACCCGGGCGTTGCCCGGGTCATTCGTCTACAAATTCGCAGTAGTTCACTAATTCAAACCAAAATTTCCATACATAGGTAAAAGAATACTGGGAAGACGATAGGCTATTTTAAAAATTTTGCTGTATCATGTTTGATTATCAGATACAAAATTATATCGGGAAAAACTCCAAAAAACAGAGACCACGGGCGAAACAGGGTACATTTAATAGGGTAAAACCCGGGCGTTGCCCGGGTCATTCGGCTAGTAGATATATATATTGTGCATTGTATATTAATATGAGCTACCCCTATATTTGAATGCTAACGGTCTCAAGTCAAATATTTATAATTGCGATAGCAAAGTACAGTAAAATATCATATCATCGACCTCCTGTGTGAAATCTCATAATTGTGACTTTTTTTCAAGACAAAAAAAAAAAAAACGTTAATGAGAAATCTCGCGAAATACGTAAACTTCTTGTCAATCTTGGAAATTGTCTTTCAGGTTATGTCAGAAAATGTCAATTTTGATTTTACTAAAAAATGTGGTTTCTCATATTTTGCGAGGAATCTCATCATAGAAATAAGTTATACATATGTCATAATATATACTCTACCTGGAATAATAAAGCAAACCTACAGTCAACCCAGAGAGAGACGGGCAGCTAAAATCCGGTCATTTAAGACACCAGCGACATTCCAAGGGGCGACCAGAGGGGCCCGTGAGTTCTCGGGACTATTAAGACAGTTGGGGAATTGTGGACGAAACGAACGGCCGCCCGGCTTTTGCCGGGCCCGGCTCTCTCCCTCTCTGGTTGCCTGGGTTCCTCTTCCAAATTGTGGTGTCCTTATTTCTCTTATATATTATATATCTCTTATTATATTGCCACATATATATATTAGAAAAGATGTAGCGTTGAGAGAGAGAAAATATTTATAATTTTTATCGAAAGATTTCGCAAAGTTAATGATGTTATTTCAAATATTCTATTGTATTAATGTATATATTTTATGACAATATTAATGCCATTATATGTATGAATCTATATTATGTGAGTAATAGTTACCTAGAAATTATTCGAAAAAGTAGGAATAAACAATATTAAGGTAAAGGGTTTCTTTTAATTTTGATTTTCGCAAGCTTTCGAGCAAATTTCTGCTCTTCAACGGGCAAATACTTCTATATACAATATCATGATGAACTTTGTACAGTAATAATTGAAAATGTGTTATTGGCATGTACTCTCGTGGGCGTGCATCAGACTGTTTACAGCTAAAATATTAGATATTATAATGGGATGAAATATATATAAATTTATAGATATTTTGCCAGGGATATTGCCATATTGGGTTGGGAGGTCTATTTTTCTATTAATGCTATTTAATTTTGATGATACTAGCGCTTCCAGGAATATTCTTTGTTGCTTGCTTTTTATGTCGTGATAATGGGCTATTGCTTGTTTGAGATTGAATGTGTCCAGTGGTGCAGGTGTTTTGATAAATTAAGGATCTATTGTCTTTGTATCTTATGTTTCTCTCGTGTTCTGTTAGTCTGATCTCTATTTACTGAGAAACCCAGTTACCAAAAATATAACTTCCAATCCCCTATCCAAGTCAAATGCAATATATTCTGTCAAATGTAACCAATGCAATGCCACATATGTAGGAGAAACCAGTAGAACAATAGAGACCAGACTAACACAACACGAGAGAAACATAAGATACAAAGACAATATATCCTTAATTTATCAACACACCTGCACCACTGGAAACACATTCAATCTCAAACAAGCAATAGCCCATTATCACGACATAATAAGCAAGCAACAACCATTATTCTTGGAAGCACTAGTATCATCAAAAATAAATAGCATTAATAGAAAAATAGACCTCCCAACCCAATATGGCAATATCCCTGACAAATTATCTATAAATTAATATATATTTCATCCCATTATAATATCTAATATTTTAGCCGTAAACATTTTGATGCACGCCCACGAGAGCACATGCCAATAACACATTTTCAATTATTACTGTACAAAGTTCATCATGATATTGTATATAGAAGTATTTGCCCGTTGAAGAGCAGAAATCTTGTTCGAAAGCTTGCGAAAATCAAAATTAAAAGAAACCATTTACACTAATATTGTTTATTCTTTCTTTTTCGAATAAATCTATATAAATATATAAACTAGAAATGTGTGTGTATATATATACGTATGAGTTAGTTCCGCATACATTTTCGCACTATTCGACCTATCTGGATGGAATTTTAACAGAATAAAATACTACCTTTAAAAATCAGTGTCATTGATTCGACCGCAGAGAAGGTTCAATTTAGCCAAAAACCGGATATATTAGGATATTTTGGAACAATCAAATGATGATATTATATTAATGAACTTATCATCAATGCTAATACTACTATAAGTAAAGAGAAAATGTGGGTATTTTTGTGCGTGTGAATGTGCTTTTTTTTCTACAAGCGTTTCCAAAATATCTGATCTACTAAAATGAAAACTTATCAGGACATAGACTAAAGTCTAAAGGTTAGTCAAAGCTACGATCCCAGAAAATATGCAAAAATTAAACTATTAATAGAATAATTGCCTATCTCAAAGGTCATAGTATGAAGATGATATCATATTAATGAATTTCAAACACGATTGCGCGCAAATATCATTATTTATTGAACACGAGCATCAGAACGACATCTATATATAAGGAATGAAACTTTATAAGTCATTTTTTAAATATTATTTAGACAGATCACTTTCATACTGTCCTTAATGCGATGGAAAATATTGTGATAAGCTCCATACTGCTCTAATATTGTCTTAGGTTATTCCGCTTGCATATCCTGCAGATTAGAGGAATTCCTGGTTAAGGTATATAAGCAAACTCTATGAGCATAGTTGTTGAGAACTAATTAATTAAATTGGCGAAATCGCTGGGAAGATTCACCAATGATGAGCCAATCCTTCCTTAATATCTTTCATTATTAGTTCACTATGAAGTTTATTCCATGTCTCATAAAATAAATAACACTGAATAATTCCAACCTAAAAAGGCATCGATGCTAAAAAATACAAATGGCAACTTGTGCCATTCTGGGAAATGTGATAATGTAAAGAGAGAGAGAAATGTGCTATGTAAAATGCGGCCCGCACTAAGACCACGTAATCTCTCATCTGCCTTTCCGGCTCCATTTCGCCGGGGAGAATCTCCGGAGAATTGAAGGGATTAATTCCCAATTAGGGGCGCGATACGTCGGCGTGTCCACATTCCGAACATACCGAGCGACTTCGGGGCCATTTGGGAAACAAAACTTAGCGCATTTCTTACTGTTTCTTTCTCCTGCAGATGTCCTCTTTCTTCTGCATCAAAGCAGTCCGGAGAATTTGGTAAGGAACATTTCTAAAGTATTTCTTGCCATGTTCCGACAATATTTTTTATCTTAATTACAGTTTTCAAATATATTATGATATAAATAAGAGAAATAAAGTTTTATATATTGACGTATTTAATAACTAAAAAGTAAATTCTAATATTTAATAATAAATAAATATTGGATCACTATAAACACAATATTTTAAACAGGTACAAGGGCATTATTTAGATACAGCATGCAGCATTAATGGAAAATTTTAAACATTTTCATTGAAATTTGCCTTAAAGATAACTTTTATATCTAGACTCTTATTTCATTGTATACTATGAATTCCAATTGATTCGGAGAGTTTATTTGTTTGCAAATTTATTTTTTAATAAATAAAAGTTTCTCACCGATATATACAAATGAGCTTCATGCCAACATGTAGCGGGTCAAACTAAGACTAATTAATTATTAGATAAAATATTTATCTTGGGGAATATATCTTTACAACTCTAAATATTTAAAGAGTGTGGAAAGATTGAGAGAAAAGGTATATAACGATATGCCGTATATAAAGATATGTATATAACGTATTGAAATATAAATTTATCGTTAACATTATTACAACAGCGGCTCCATTTCTAATAAAATAGTTTCTGGGTTTTATTTATTAAACCACGTATTTTGTTTTACTTTTATCAGGATTGCATCAGCGAGAGATTTAAGTTGAAAAAAAAAAATATCCAACTATTTTTTTTTTATCTTAAACTCATTTTTTGGACAATAATTTCTTTTGTTTCTCAGCAAAAGATTGCCTTTGGATTTATCGATATTTTGGAAGAACTCCTTGAGGCTAATGTTGATATTTATACCCTGGGTGGCGTTCACCGGACATCATCAAATAATTCCTTCGCATCTATAGATTCATTCTATAAACACTTTCTAATCAAGTAAGCTTAATTAACTCTCTAAGATTATAATCTTACTCATTCATGATTTTGTTGTTTACGGGTTTTTCATAATTAAAAAAGGAATAGTTGACGCAACAGTTTCTATTAAAGAAGAAATTACTGTAGTTTTCGGGCGAGCCCTTTTATGCGTTAAAGTATGGATATGGTAGAATTAATATACGTCGTTTTTTACAGAATATAATGTATATGCTAACTTTTACTTTGAAATATTTAACGTGATTTGTGTGGAACAAGATAAATTAATAAATTATATATATATAGTAAGTGATAATAAACTTCTTGTGAATGAATTATATGCCCCTAGTGTATAAATATTTTAAGATTTAAGCTTGGAAGCGGGTGAGAGGATATATTTTGAGTGTAAATGCATACGCCCTCCCCGTCTTCTGTTTATGGCTATCAGCCATACACGCAGAATAAGGTTCAGCCCACGAGTGCAGCCGAACCTGGTCACGATCCGTTAGTCCTTCTGCTCTCCAGATCTTTGTTCTATTACTCCAACCCACATGTTCTCACCTTGACTTGGACTTGACGCTACATCATCCGAGCATGACTTTTACGATTCAGAAAACTGCAGCATTGTAAGAATGATAATTTGTTTTTAAGAACATATAAACATAAAAATAATATATTTATTACCAGAAATAAAATAAAATAGCAGAAAATTTAACATTAAAATATTCTATACCTGGTATAATCATGCGCCACATTTTTATTGGAGAAGCATTGAAATTTACCAATTATCACTATTTTGGGATTTTCCTCTATTATTCAGGAATAAATATAAACTAAAGTTGGGACGTTATAAAATATTTGCATTAACTTCTTCAGCAAAATACCAATAAGGAATCTGTGAGCGCATACAGAGAGGTTTAAACTGTCCAGAATATATACTACAATACACTATAATACTAGAAGAAGGCCTCGACTTCGCCTTAGGAACTTCCTAAGTGAATGTTTGTTGTCCATTGCAGTATTAGCCAAACCATATTTTATTATATATCTTTTATTTGTAGTAATAGAGTAGTAGTTATATATATTATATAATCTAAAATGCAAATATTTTATTTTTCAAAAACATGTATTTTGTTTTCATCATTGACTATTCTTTTATTTTTAACCATAGATTTAGAATACTTTAAATTGTTGTAAATATGTATAGTTAACCTACCTATTTTTTAATTCACGAATATAGAAATTATTTTATAAATTCTATATTACTGTGAAAAATAATTTTATGTGTAATTTGCTTCAAGTAATTTAAAATAATAACTACTTGATTGGTAAATAATTATCCTATTTTCACAACTACACCTCCAATTATTTATCATTCCAACATCAAAACATTATAATCATAACATATATATGCTTCTAATATCATTAATATATAATAAAATTTACGATAATGTGTGTGAATATTCTTTATAATATTTAGTAATATAATTTATTATATATATTGATGCTAATATTTTTGGATTGTGATAAATTGAACGCGTTTAAGAGCTAATTACCCTAATTATATTAATTCTAGTCTAGTTATTTTATATTTTAGTTTTATATTTCAATATACCTTTTTGGAATAAGATAAATTGAACGCGTTTAAGAGCTAATTACCCTAATTATATTAATTCTAGTCTAGTTATTTTATATTTTAGTATTATATTTCAATATACCTCTCTCTCTCTCTCTGTAATATAAACTTCGATTTGCCTTTTTATTAGATTATTAATAATGATTTCAATAACATAATTTAAAAAGTAATCCTCTTTAAGAACTAGAATTTATAATCCCTTGGTGTAGTCTTAAATCAAGAATCGAATGTACTAACCCTATTCTTTCACTGTATATGTGAAAACTTTATATACGCACTTTATAAATATATTAAATGCGTATCTAATTTGTGCTTAATGTTTTTGTACTTAGTTCCTGCAGGTTATGTACTCTATAAATATCGATATATTTAGGACGAATTTTCAAAGAATAAAACAACTTGTTACTGTCCTTATACATCGATAGAAATATATAAAAGACTTGATAAAACTATATAATTATATATAGTTGCATATTTGATTTCATTTTGCTATAATTCGAACTTTATATATATATATATATATATATATATATATATATATAGGTGAAAAAATATTTTTTTTTAAAGCCGCATGCATCCGGATCCGGGAATGTCTGCTGCCAAATACGCCACAGAAACGGCTCGGTCTCTAGTTTGCTTTTAAAAGACTACATATTTGTATATTATCAGAAGAATAGGAATATTCTGATCTCGAAACTATGGCAGTGAGTCCTTCCTGACCTATCTCCATAGCGTGTCAAGATTTCCTACGAATAGATCAAGTATTGTGGAAACGTATGTGAGACAAATTAACTTTTAATCTTTGTTCATTTATATATTTTTAGGATGATATTAGAAGTCTAGAAAGTTCTGGAATTGTCACAAAGTACGCGCGCCAGAAAGAACTGCCAGGAGGTAAATAACGTGACTTAGAGAGATATATAGAGGGAACTTCATGTTGAGTAGCCCTTGTTTATATTTACCTATCATAATACATTTATTTACGCTGTATAAATCACTTCTTGTTTGGGAGACTTTTCAAAAAGAATATCGTTACATTAACCATTCTTATGTTGTTTATTTCACGACCAAGGATCGTTATCTTATCCTGAGGAAGGCGAGTTGCACAAACTTCGGGAAAAAACAACTAAAGAACGACTGATATGTAACTATATTCTCCTTAAATTTCCTTACAGTTGATGGATTGAACAGAGATCCCCCTTAACGATCCGGCGTAAGGCTCATTTTATTATCCACCACTGAAAAACGACGTAACAAAATATAATGTGTATAATATTTAAATAACCAACATATAAATATATTTCGGTAAAACATGTTTGCATGAAATATATAACATATTATTCAAAACTCAGCCTATATATTCATAAAATCTAGAAAAATGGAATCCAAGGCAGAGAATGTCCAAATACAGACTACAAACGAGCGGCACGTGATATAAAGATCATTGAATTGTGGTAGAAAACAACATCTGCGGCGGAGGGAATACCAAGTGGGTGTAGAGGTGGCTGGCGCTAATAAGTTGTTTTTAATGTCGCATTGATTTGGTTAACGATTGATGGGCGCTAACAATAGGTTGCGGCGAATTGATGAGGCTGGCAAATGTTGTGTTTCAATTTCCTATTATTCCTTTACTTCCCCATGGAGGAGGGAGATTCAGTCTGTTAGAAATCGGTGATATCTCTATACAAGAAAGGAAATAATTTATTGCGAGTTTTTATTTTACAAATAAAAAAAACTTTTCTTTCTATTTTTACTGCAATGGATATCTATTTGAAGGGGGTTTGGCTCATCATTGCCATTTTAATCAAGCATAAAACTATGATACTGAATAAAAGCACCTTATATTGTGAAACAAATCTGTGTATATTTCCGGAACTTGAAAAGAATTCATGGTTAAGGTAGCTAAGGAATTTATAGACCATACGCTTATTTCTATTACAGTAAGGACATTTGGAAGCGTTTTAATTGTAAAATATCAAATTCGTTATAAATGGTTTTATTTCTTGTATATAGATGGCGAATGTTTAAATATGTTTATGCTCATGTGAGAGGTCAGGATATGCCTTAAAAAGTATATATATGTCATAATATATACTCTTCCAGGAATAATAAAGCAAACCTAGAGTCAGTCCAGAGAGAGACAGGAGGTAAAGTCCGGTCACCTGAGACAGCAGCGACATTCCAAGGGGCGGCAAATGGGGCCCGTCCGTCAACACCTTGGGATTTTTAAGACAGTTGGTGATTGTGTTCGACTCGAACGGTCGCCCGGCTGTTGCCGGGCCCGTCTCTCTCGCTGGTTGTCTGGGATTCCTCTTCCAAACTTGTGGTGTCCTTATTTCTCTCTTCCCACCTTATTATATTATATTGTCACATAAAAAGTCGACAGGATAAGACCTGGCCGGGAAACAAATTCCCATACCTACTAGAATATGAAGAAAAAAGAAGCACAGCCATGGAGATCGGACGAACCCACAGCCAAGCTCCCCAATAATTTACAACCAACCCAACTGTAGCCACTCCTCTTCGAGCTCTCACCCCCTTCCTCGCCAACTTTTGAACCGTGATCCGGAAGAAGTGATCACCAACGACGGATATGAACCTACCGCACGCTTCTCCCAGCACTAGATCTGCCCAAGAACGATCACCGCGCCAGAGCAGGACACCTTCCATCATCATGGACAAGACTCCGCCATATCCCTGACACTACAGTGGCGGACAACACTGTCCCGTACAATATCAGCAGAAAGAACCCTCCCTCAATGAACTTAATGAATCTACTTGCGCCCTCAACCAGCATAACCTGTGAGTGTAATTGTTTCCACCCCTAACATTTATTCTTTAAAGAAGTCATTCCTTGTAGACTCTGATGCCAATATTTACATTATTAGTTTAGTTCAATTTGTAAATATAAAAAAATGATCAGTTACAATTATTCCACCCCTATTAACAGTTATTTCTTATTATCCATACTATATATATAACTATGTGAAACCCATTGAATTAGTTACCTTACCAATCTAATTTAATAATTGCATTTAGATGAAATAATTTCTATTTTAAAGTCACTCCTTAAAAAATGGGAATTCTACCTATTCATACTTTATGATTTTTAAATAATAACCACGTTTTTAACGCCTTCATTTCAAATAACAATAGATTTTCATATTCAATTTATCTATGAAAATAGTGCTTTACTATCTAAACATTTGTACCACTTTGTATATGACCTTCCCTCCTACTTGTAACCACGGCTCACGAAATATAATTTCTTTCCCTAAACGACTCAAAATTCACTCTGTAATTCAGGCGTCGAAGAATTCCTACCACCACGTGAGCCTTGCTTACAACCAACCCTTGGTGACTCTTATCTATCTTCCCCTTATTGTTCCACTCATTCTTACAACTTTGTCAACCTTATACCAGCTTATGATCTTTAATAGAATTATTGATTAATAAATTATCGAACATTATTGCAAACAATATTGTCATTTCAAAATTCTAATCTTCACCCTTGATTTATGATAATATATTTTGTAGTTTCTCTCTAGCATATCCACCGACCCACACCATCTAGCCACTGGTGTGTTCGTCACAGGATGCAGATTGACTAACTGCTAGATGTTTATCAACTCCTTTTTGTTCGGACTTGAACAATCTGCATCGAGCGGCACAGCTTCGCTCCTCCTTCTCGCGCCACACGTTCGCCACACGGACCCTGTCTTCAAATCTATGTTTGTCCCTTGTCCAAACCAGCAGGATATAACCTACGTCCGATATTTCCCACGGAGGTACGTTAAACATCGTCGCTGATTTTGTCCGGTCCGTCATTATTTCGCGCAGACATGGGTTTTACGTTCAACCCGTCGCGAAATCAACTCCTCGCACAAGATCCAACGACGGTTCAAACACCTCGTGTACGAGAAGCTTGTAAATTGTAAAGGACAACGCCGTCATCGTCCCAATCTTTGGCACTGTGCGCGCATACTTTCCTCCAATTAGTTAAAACTACTAGAGTCTCTTAGTATCGAAATAATTAAGGTAGAAAGGTCCAAAGCAAGGTTCTCCTCGCTCTGTTCGCCTATATTCTACCTTTGCATCTCGAACTATTTTATCTTCTCAAATTAACTATAAGTCCATGCGACTTCCTCACCTACACACGGGACTTTTACCCTCGGACTC
The DNA here is from genome assembly GCA_030710605.1 of Cordylochernes scorpioides. Lineage (NCBI taxonomy): Eukaryota > Metazoa > Arthropoda > Arachnida > Pseudoscorpiones > Chernetidae > Cordylochernes > Cordylochernes scorpioides. Next base: position 64,372,543 of record CP092886.1, read on the forward strand.
GCTACACAAGTAACTGCATAGATAAAGTAGTAGGCCAAAAGCAAGTTTCCCCTCGCTCTGTTCGCCAAAATTCTAACATTGTATGTAGTTCTATATTTACCTCAGTTCTGAACTCACACAATTTCCAACCTCAACCTCATTTCTCGTACTCTACATCTATAGCATAGAAAACCCATGCCAAGTCCTCCCCTTGCCATGTCCGCCTGAAAACATATCTCAAAATGTAGAGTTCCCCAGTCTTAATTTCTCAATATTTTCATCATATGTATGCGACTCTTCTTCTCTTTGTTGACACCTCTCAATAACATTTCCCTTATAATACATTAGTTGTTATTGTATATAGCCTTTTATAACTTTGAAATTATCAAATATTCCCTTAAATATCAAGCTCTCCGTTGTTGCAAAACTGCTTGTAAATAATATTTACTTGTGTACTATACCATATTTTATTTACATAAAACTATGTCACCATAACCTTAAATAATTTCAACTGTAAAATTATTTTCTATATTTCTGGCTTCTCCATCTTTAAGTATACTCAAACCATGTTCAGCCTCCTTCAACGGGGGCCATATGTCATAATATGTACTCTTCCTGGAATAATAAAGCAAACCTACAATCAAACCAGAGCGAGACGGGCAGCTAAAGTCCGGTCATTTTAAGACACCAGCGACATTCCAAGGAGCGACCAGAGGGGCCCGAGAGTTCTCGGGACTATTAACACAGTTGGGGGATTGTGTGCGATACGAACGGCCGCCCGGCGTTCTCCCTCTCTCTCTGGTTGCCTGGGTTCCTCTACCAACTTGTGGTGTGATTATTTCTCTTCCCCTCCTTATTATTATATTGCCACATATATATATATGTCATAATATATGCTCTTCCAGGAATAATAAAGTAAATCTACAGTCGACCAGAGAGAGAGAGAGAGACGTAGTCGATAGAAGGCAACTAAGTTACGGCCATTTTGAACCACTGGCCACATGCCGGAGGGGGCTTTTCTTGGAACCTCAGGTCTATTTTTGGACAGTCGGGGGTTGGTTTGCGACACAAACGGTCGTTCAGCGGACAGCCTCTCGCGCTAGCTCTCTCTCGCTGATTGCCTGGAATTCCTCTTCCAAACTTGTTGTTTCCTTATTTCTCTCTCCCCACATTATTATCATATTGCCACATTGAAAGTCGACAGATTCATATCACAGAAGAGTCGACAGGATTCTACAAGAGTCAACAGTAACTCAACTTATATTACAGATAGTCGACAGGATTCTACAGAGGCTTACCAGAACTCATCAACTTATTACATATATATATATATTACCCCATAATCCCAATTTTATCACAATATATATATTAAAAATATATTATATATATTTAATTATTTTTCACACACACACACACACATATACAGTATATATATATTTTAAAATATGCATATATTGGATTTATAAATATTTATTGTTCCTACATTTCGAGGGGCAACTCGCCTCTCAACTTCCGCGCAAATATTGGAACAATAAAATACTTATGAATCCAATATATTCATCTTTTTTAACATATATTTTAATCAGAGATTGTGCAATCTTCAATATATATATTGATTTTTTAGACAAGTATATAACGTGTAAAAGCTGATTTTTATAATTATAGTTTTTTTGTTGAATATCTTGCTGTTTAATATTTTAAATATTTATTGATACATTCAGAATATTCACCTTAAAAGTAGAAATACAAACTTCCTTATACTCATTATGTTACTCTTTTTCTTCATTATTTTATAATTATACATATAGATATTTCACACACACATGCATACAATATATATTGTATTTTACGACGATAGAAAAATGGCAGATAACATATATAGAATAGTAATTCGCGTTCAATGCACAAGGTTTATTCACATTTATATTTGTATATGTCGTATAAACTTTCGAGTGAAATTATTCTTCTACAGGCATATTCTTCTTAGCTTGCTCTTTGTATAAAATTAGGTTTTACATATTGCACTGAACTCTTTTTAATTGATTTTCGCTTATTAAATAACACTATCCAACAATAATAGTAGCAACAATATATAATTTGTGAAAATATTAATAAAACGAAAATTGAAATTATACCGCGAATGTTTCTTTTATAAAAATCGAAATTTACTTTCAAAGAGAAATAGCGACATTTCTAACTTTGAGGATGAGGTATGGAAAGGTGAAACATGAAGAGTAATGGCGAACGGAAAAATAAAAAGTGTCCAGGGGCGGGAATCGAACCCACACCCTTCTGCTTACCGGGCAGGTGCCTTGTCCACTCGGCTACCCTGGACGTATTTTTCCGTTCATAACTTATACTTAAAGTAACATTTAAAATACAATATAACGCGGCTGATGATTGTAAAACGAAAATTGAAATTATACCGCGAATGTTTCTTTTATAAAAATCGAAATTTACTTTCAAAGAGAAATAGCGACATTTCTAACTTTGAGGATGAGGTATGGAAAGGTGAAACATGAAGAGTAATGGCGAACGGAAAAATAAAAAGTGTCCAGGGGCGGGAATCGAACCCACACCCTTCTGCTTACCGGGCAGGTGCCTTGTCCACTCGGCTACCCTGGACGTATTTTTCCGTTCATAACTTATACTTAAAGTAACATTTAAAATACAATATAACGCGGCTGATGATTGTAAAACGAAAATTGAAATTATACCGCGAATGTTTCTTTTATAAAAATCGAAAGTTACTTTCAAAGAGAAATAGCGACATTTCTAACTTTGAGGATGAGGTATGGAAAGGTGAAACATGAAGAGTAATGGCGAACGGAAAAATAAAAAGTGTCCAGGGGCGGGATTCGAACCCACACTCTTCTGCTTACCGGGCAGGTGCCTTGTCCACTCGGCTACCCTGGACGTATTTTTCCGTTCATAACTTATACTTAAAGTAACATTTAAAATACAATATAACGCGGCTAATGATTGTAAAACGAAAATTGAAATTATACCGCGAATGTTTCTTTTATAAAAATCGAAATTTACTTTCAAAGAGAAATAGCGACATTTCTAACTTTGAGGATGAGGTATGGAAAGGTGAAACATGAAGAGTAATGGCGAACGGAAAAATAAAAAGTGTCCAGGGGCGGGAATCGAACCCACACCCTTCTGCTTACCGGGCAGGTGCCTTGTCCACTCGGCTACCCTGGACGTATTTTTCCGTTCATAACTTATACTTAAAGTAACATTTAAAATACAATATAACGCGGCTGATGATTGTAAAACGAAAATTGAAATTATACCGCGAATATTTCTTTTATAAAAATCGAAATTTACTTTCAAAGAGAAATAGCGACATTTCTAACTTTGAGGATGAGGTATGGAAAGGTGAAACATGAAGAGTAATGGCGAATTCCGTTCGCCATTACTCTTCATGTTTCACCTTTCCATACCTCATCCTCAAAGTTAGAAATGTCGCTATTTCTCTTTGAAAGTAAATTTCGATTTTTATAAAAGAAACATTCGCGGTATAATTTCAATTTTCGTTTTACAATCATCAGCCGCGTTATATTGTATTTTGAAAATATTAATAGTGAATATTTAATTCAAAGAGCGAGAATCATGTTAGAATATTTTAAATATCATTTCATGCGTGCCTACCAATATTGATGAGACAAAGGCGGGGATGTAATACTCAGATGGTTTATTTTGTGCAGTGCTGGGCTCGTGATCCAGTCCAGGAAGGTCATGATGTTCGGGGTCTCGCCGGGCCGGTTGTAGGAGGGGATGGAGCTGTAACTGGACATTCTAATCGCCGGGTCGAAATCCAAATAGGACGAAGATTAATTTATATTTTTGGCACGTTCTATTTAACACATTGCCGCGAAACGGTGGTCAATGGTCAAATACAATTTATCACCGTCCTCTCTGTGGTGCCGTTTCTCTCATAATTAATTAATTAAAATAAGCAAAAATTAAAATAATTTGTACTGCTCACGTGTACCATCGGTCGGCTATTTGTTGACACACAACAATATGAATGATGGTTACATTTTCTATTGAAACTCCTATACTGGGATGATATTTAGGATCCCTAATATTGTTTTCTGTATTCGATACAATGTCCGTTAAAGGTAATCCACATCCATTATATTAAAGCCTCTCGAATAAACCGGTCACATTTTAAATCTGGAGATTGTAGATGGCATTTATCAGGGACATTATGTTCCAAAGACAGAAAGATCATATATTTGGAATCCTTCATAACAGTATAAGTATAGCAACAAGTAAATTGCCTCTCCCCGCAGTTTATACATAGTAAGTTGAAAAAAGATGGATAGAAAATATATCTCCTGCGCGAAACCATATAATAATAATGATAATTAAAAGAGCGAGAGAATAAATATAATTTATGAAAACATCTAATTTTCATATATAATATGTATTCTTTTAATTATTTTTTAAGTTAGAGTGTATAATCGAAAAATATTTGAAAATATCAAGGCTATGCTCGCGTGAAAAGGTTTTTTTTTTTCAAAACGTATATAAATATTTAGGATTAGCTAAGAATAATAGGTCTGTAGAAGAAATTTTATAAGATCATTTGTTGGTTGGAAGTTTATTTGAGAAAATCTAGCTACATCAACCAATATATATAATTCACGACGTTCCAGTGTCTCGCTGTCACATTCCAGTGAAGAGAGAGACAACGAGTCACTAAAACGTCGAGAAGTAAATAAATTATTGGTTGATGTAGCTAGATTTTCCTAAAATTCTGTAGAAAAGTATTTTTTCTCGAAAAATGATATTTTCAAATAAATTAATCAAGACATCTTTTGCGGATAACGTAAATCATTAAACTGGCGAAACCGCTGGGAGGGTTCACCACTGATGAGCCAGGCCCTCCCATTAATTTTTCCATTGCAGTAAGGGCAGTAGAAATTGTTTTATTTTAAAAAAAGAATCATAAACGCGTCTATAATAGTTTCGTATTTTAAAATCATTATTTATTAATCATTATATGTAATACTATTGATGCAATATACAAAAAAATGAGAGGAAACTTCTGTCAGAACGGTATTATTATACATATATTTTTTCTTTAAAAATCTTATTTACAAAAAAGCAGAAAGGTAACGCGAATATGCTGGAAAACATATTAGAAAAATGGATAGTCTGTGGATAAAAAATTCCCTCGGCGTCTTGAGTTGATCCCTAGTAGCTTAGCGTCCTTTTTCTTGCGGTTTGAAAATGTGGTTTGTCGTTGTAGCGTCGAGGGAGACCATCGTCGTCTTGAAGGGAAAGCTTGGAGTTGACAGTCTGCTCAGAACTCTTCACTATTTCCTTCTATATCTCACCGTGCATATCTCCAATGATATATCACGTTGTATAAATGAGCAAATGTTGGGCTGATATAAGTCAATTTACTTTAATTAAAACAATCACATCTTGTTTTCAAAGAGCCTAGAGTAATCGAGTGAAATATGCTGTGAATTACAGATTCTTAAAATTAAATATATTTGGTAGAGAGAGATAACAAATATATATATGAAATAATCTGAAAATCTAAATTTTATTTTTTAAAAACATGTATTTTATTTTCATCATTGACTATTCTATATATTTTTTTAAACATAGTTTTAGAATACGACTTTGAATATTGTTGTAAATATGTATTGATAACCTACCTATATTTATAATCTATATTCATATATTTATAACGGCGCCTGGGCCAACGTATCCAGGCTGAGAAAATACTTACTACTACAGCCCTCGGCAGACGCCAGGACGTCGTCATCCCGGCATCGCCTGTAGACCCAGTCCTGCAGGTCGGAGGACCGCTGGATACGGTGACACCTCCCATGTAATAGTAGATTCCTATACTTGAAACTCTCCGATATTAAGATACGAAAAAAGCTAAATAAACGAAGGGGTGTTTGCATACACAAGTTGCATATTCTCAATAAACCGATAATTACTTAAAGGAGTATGCTCAATTGATAGTTAGGATATTTAGAAAATGTAGTTTGTGTTCCTAAATCTTCGCCAATTCAAAAAATCATTTTTGACACTCAATAACGATGGGAAAATATTTTATACGTTTCTATAGCTAATATATAGTCTCGATATAGTTTTTAAAATCGATTCATCTCTCTAAATATATTTTTGACTCTCCTCCCTCAACAATATGTAGATATACGAAAGTAATAGTAGTTTAAATGGAGTAGTTTTTTCTCGTATATGCAAAGATTTTATCTATTTTCTTGCGTTATTATTATTATTTTGTCTTGCGTGTATATCTATTTTTACTATTATATATTTAAATATAGACCTGTAGATGGGGTTATTAATGCTCAAAATCTTGCCTATACCATTATTTTAATGAGAAAATAAAGAAACATATTTTGGGAGAAACCTGAAAAATTACGTCTAAATATACTTTACTGATAATTCCACAGTGAATTCATGTATGTTTAAAACTCCGATTTTAGAAAATAAGGAAAGCCAAAGGAACGAGGCAGTGTTTGAAAAAACAACCTGCATATTAACCCACATCTAAAGTTTCCTAAATATTCAGGTCGGTATTTTAAGTTTCACTCGCGCGCTTGGAAATATATTCTGCCCTAGAAAGCGTATAGAATAAAATTGAATAAAAAATTCATATCTGCTATTTCATCCAATAATTTAAAACATGATTGGTAATGATGCAAAATATACACACAAGCAAAAAATTAACCTCTAGCTACATTGACTCAGTTCAGGACTACAATAATTGAGAATTGTATGTGTGATGTGAAGTTATATAAAATCTTTCATACAATATAAATGCTATACACATATATAAAAAAGGTATATTACGCTGTATAATATTTCAAAAATAAAGACACAAATAATAGATATAGTTTTAAAATTATAAAGCTCCACATTCATCAATATTATTTATTTAGAAATATGAAAAATTTAGCGCAATGATTTCTATCTTCAAGCTAAGCAATTTCATTCTTTGTGCACTCTCTCTCTCTCTCTCTTCTCTCTCTCTCTCTCTTCTTCTCTCTCTCTCTCTCTCTCTCTCACTGCAATGAGAAAAATATTGAGAGGCTCGGCTCATCAGTATCAAGCCCTCCTGGGGGTTCGCCAGTTCAATTTATCATACCGCTTTAATATTGTTACGTATTTTCAGTGTCGGGATGTTCAAATGAAGATAAGGATCTCTGTTCTTCACCCGATTTATTTTTACCGGTCCATAACAAACAGCGTAAAACAGAGAGCAGCCATTGGTCTCGACGGGAACACAACGACGACAGACGTCATGCGCGACCTCTTTCTTATTAAATTTTACTTATCCCAACGGTCCTCACCGCAAGGCCTAAACTTTTATTTGGACGTCACCGTAACACTGCTCTCCTCCTTAAGTATTATAGTCCTAAACAGGCCAAATATCTTCTCAGGTATTGTGAAGGAAATTAAAGCTCTTGAATGTCTCCAATCACACGAGGATTGTCTCCCGTCATAAAACGCAACTCTAGGATTAACGTCTCACCTTGTCAATAGAACTAAGTTCCAACTCGGGCTCTCTTTCCATTCTCAATAAGTGCTGACGCCATTGGTTCTTGATGTTGTTGAGTAACCGGCCTGTCACAAGACGATCATTCTTCCCATGATGGCGACCATAAATCATCGCCTGCGACGTTATTCTCGTTATCTTGATATTATCATTGCGCATATTCTGGATCCTCGGTCGCCAGTTTTATATCATTTGAAACCTCGGTATTGCACTATCTTCATTTCTGTCCGCGGCGGCGCTGTAGGTCGTCTTTCTTTACCGTCAAAGTGTTTTCCCGACTCACGCCTGTCAAGCACCTTTTCGTCCTTGGTAGTCTCCCAGAGGCTGTCAGGGCTTTCCATTTTCCAGTAAAAGTTTTCTGTTGGCCTCCCATTTTTTTATTCCTGAAGCTTTCTCTTACGAGTACATATAGACTTGGGCCTCTTCGCGCCGACCTGGACTATGGGCTCGGTAAACCTGTTTAGGTCGTCGGGAGCGGGGGTAAGTCTCAAATAAAGCAGAACTATATCTCAGCGACGACTGTTTGACTGGTGCCTTGTCAGACGAAGGAGCGAAGATGGCAGGCAAATCTGTGGCCTACCTCATAATGTAATGAAGACGGCAACACTGACACTTTACAAGGGACGTCATTGTCGTCGGACTTTCCTGGAGCGCATAATACACCACCGGCTCAAACTGCGGTGTGCTCAGACAATTCATTCTTGTCGCTTTTCCACGACGCTCCCAACTATGTCACGTCCAGTTGGATCTCCTCTGTACTTCCAGACAGTCTGGCCTCGTCGCAGAAGTCTTCACGCCGTCCTATTGCAGCTTACCATTTTCTCAGATTTTCAAAATGAATGCAGGGTACCGAGTTTCTTCACGGCACATCCACCGGTTTCTGTTTCTCCATTGTCTCGGTCTAGTCCAGGGATTTTCCACCGCTGAGAAGTTCCAGCCGTTGGTCGATCTTCTTTACCCAAAATGAAGATTGTTGTTTATTTTCATACAATATCGGCACCTGAGAAACAGCCTGTTTTGTATCTCTTTTTATGATATACAATATATGAAGATCAAGGTATTAGGTTTTCAATGAATATTGAGATCTTTTACATATTGAGGGGGGATGTATAAAAAAAATTATAAATTATAACTTGTGTATGTGCGTTGCCAATTTTTTCAACTCGGTACATTCTCACATGGATTTTATTGGATTCTAAATACTTCTTTGAAATTTTTTTTTGTAGTTTTATAGTCGTGAATTACTTCAGAAAAAAATATCTGGCAAGAATGCGCATTAAAGATATCTTTAAAACACAACATGATAATATTTTGACATTTTCTATAAAAAAAAGTATAAAATAGAAAATATATTTCAGGCGGATTAATTAAGATAAATAAATTTCCTGATCGTGCAGCTAAAAGTTGCCGATGACTTGCGCCATCTGTCGGAATAAATATTAACTAAAAAAACAATACACTGGACGACACCCCTACGAGAAGATAAAGAGGATGACGGAGGACTGAGAAGTATGGAGAGATCATGTGGCCCACCCTCAGTAGAGGGAGGTACTGAAGGAGAAGGAAGCGTTGATTTAATTAGTTTGCTAAATTGCCGTTATAATTAGAAAAATCAACGATTAGTTAATGTTCATTCCGACAGATGGCGTAAGCGATCAGAAACCTTTAGTTGCATAATCAGGGGAGATGCCTTTTTAAAGTTTTATATAAAGCCTGAAATGTTATATGACCTTATTTGAACAATTTTATCATAACGTTTTTATAAGCTCATTTTTTATCATGCCTGCATGGAATTAAAGAAAGAGAGATTCTAAGGAAAAAAAAAAAAACTTTTTATTTATTATTCTAAAGGCCGAGGGTATGTGCCACGGTTTTTAAAATCGCTTTAGAAATTGGCCTAAAGTGTTAAGCTATGCGTTGTTAAAGAATTAACGACAAGTAAATTGGGTTCGAAGGATAAAGCATCTAATTGTTTGAGCTTTCTTTAGTTGCAGGAAAGTATTTGGAACAATTTAGGCTTTCAAATATATTGAGTTTTACTGCTGTAAATGGCGCTGTGCGTATTTTGGGAAATTCTTTTTTATATTACTCAATAGAAATAAATTTTTAAAATCCAAAAAAAAAAAAAATTCAAAAATTTTATTTGAAATTTCAAAATATAGAACGCAACACATCAATTAAACTATATTCATAACAAAATATATAAATATTGTAGATTTTATAATGAATGAAAATTCTATACAAATATCCACGCAACAAAAATGGTTTTATGATATCTTTATTGTGAATTTATATATGTTTTGAAAACATTAATGATATTATTTTTTTGAAACACGCACATAACATAAAAACATCCATTATAAAGTAATGATATTTACATCAGAGAACGAAGGGGGGTGATGATGTGTGAAAAAGAAGTCGATAAAGAAGGTGACAACAGCTGTTTTGTGGTCTTGGAAGAATGCAAGCTGGAAATGTACTGGAAGTTGACATATCGGAAAGAAGCGATAGAAGGAGAGAAGTTATGAATATCGCGGAAAGAAAACAAAAGAGAGGATATGAAAAACAAAATGGTGAATCGCTCAACCAAGATTCTGGTAGGTCCAGCGAGCACGTTCAATAGTGAACAGAAGTTTGAGGAAGACCGCCACGGAGCCATCTAGTGTTGGAGAAACTGGACTTTGGAATCCCGCGGAAAGGCCAGTGGTTGAGTTTCGCACCCCCATTTAGACCCGAAATACTTTTTAGATATAAATAGCGTGCACTAGCGCGCCATCTGTTATCAAAATTCAAAACTATTTTAAAGGCGTAAGATTCTTTTTGATAATATCAAAAAGAATCTTACGCCTTTAAAATAGTTTTGAATTTTATAAATATGTATGATGCATCAGCAAGAAATATAAACTATTTTGACGCGTGTATGATTCTTTTTTAATTAACGCAATTTTCTATACTGTCCTTACTACAACGAAAACGTAATGGGAGAGTCAGGTCCTCCCATTATTTTATCATCGCAGTAGGACAGAAAAAAATTATTTCAATTCAAAAAGAATCATACACCCGACAAAAATAGTTTATATTTTTTCTAACAGATGGCGCGCTAATGCTTCATACATATTTATATCTAAAAAGTATTTTGAATGAATTTTGAAATGAATAGATTTTTAAAAAGATTATATAAATAAAAATATCTAGAGATATACTACATGATCTTAACCAAAAGGCCGAGAAACGATATTTTATATATAGAGATTACCTGGCTTCGTGTGTCTTCTGCTCGAATGAATGTTTCGCTGGTAGAATTTTGTTCCTGCCTACTAAAAATTATTATCTGGCTTCGCCCGTGAACTGCTTTAGTGAATATTCCCTTAAAGAAATTTGTTTATGTCAATCAAGCATGATACAGCAATATTGTGATCAGCATTTCTGACTAAAAAAATATTGGTCCACTCGGTATTTTGAAGTTGAAGGAATAGTATCTTGCCTCAAACGAACATTTGTAAATAACTGTATTTAGCGAATGTACCCGGCTTCGCCCGGTTTTAACCCGAGTAAAAGTTTGCCTAACGAACATTTGTTAAAACGATTCAAGAAAACATCCAATCCGCATATGTATAGATTTATAAGGTATACAAATATTGTTATATGCGTTTAAATATATTTTTGAAGCCCATAATATTTTAAAACATTTTTTAAATTTTGAATAAGATATTTTCTTTAAATATATATTAATATTGAAATGCCAAGTTTTTTTACAACGTCATTGGAACATTAAATTACTAAATCCTCAAATTAAATATTAAATTTATTGGAATACATTTTAGCCTTTTTACAATTCATAAATGTAATTTCACCAGATACCGCGAGAGGCGCTGATTGCGAGTGAAAGTAGAAAATTTTCAAATAAAATTGCAACGAATATATATTTCAAATCAAAATCAAACCAGAAACCTTACCAGTAGTATAGTAAATAACTTCCTAAAGTTTTACGGCGAATGGATAATCTCATCTTTTAAAAACATTCATCGTGTAAACAAACTAACATTAATCGTGTAAACAAACTACGTGTAAAATTATTAAACATTCAAATTCATTTATCGTCGCGACCAGTGCTGTGCCAAACGGTAAAAGGCTGGAACTAACGCTTTTTGGTTTTGAATTTAAAAAAAAGCACATTAACCTTTTTAGTTTTTTGAATAGCCTATATGTTAAACGAAATCTTCAGCTACCTACGTGCAAAATTCATAATGATTGATTCTGTAGATTTTGCCCAACGCGATAACAAACATCGATTTTGGATTTCATTTTTATAAATATATATATATATATTTAAGGATATATTCATTTCCTATTTTAGCGCCTGTGTGTGATATAATGATACTAATTTGAAAAGAAAATATTATATCAATATGCTATAATAGAGTTCATGTCACACATACAATATATATATATAGTCGAGCTGCTTTTCACATGCGTAGACATGTGGTGCACTTACAGTAAAAGCAGTCGCCTTCTTCTACCCACCATGATTATCATGGCCTGAACGACGTTACTAGGGATAAGGAAAATATATATATATATATTTAACAATTAATAGGCTTATCTTGGAAAAAGATTTTGACACCCAAATCCAATAGATAGGTATTAAATTTTATTTTTACTTGCCGTTTTTTATTAGTGATAGAACGATAAATTTGTAATGAAAATCTTCACCCATATATAATCACAATCTTGGTGATTGAAATAAACACTCATATTTATTCTTGCAAAAAGATGGTTTTGAGAATATAAAATAATATTAATGTACAAAAAATCGATAATGGTAATTCAATTGTTATCATAATTCCCGACCTTGCTGAACAATTTCAAAGAAAGGCTATAAAACCTGGAAAATCAATCTCAGAGAGAGAGAGAGCTGCCTTCATAAAATAATAGAATTGTACAGAGAGAGAAAATACCTTTTCAAGATATATAAAAATTCGAAAATAATGTCCCCTATGTGTGTTATTATATAAATGCTAAAAAATATATTACGACCCGGATTTTCAATCAAAGAGAAAACTAATTTATTTTGAAAACATTCTTTCAAAAAAAAAAAAAGATTTTTTTTGTCATTTCGAAAATGATATTTATACGTTTATAAATTTATAATGTTAATGTTTATAAATTGAAATATTGAAAGAATATCTTCATTTTTATGATAGGCTTGGCAGTTTACTTTCATTCTTTGTGTGTTCATTGTTCATTTCCTACTGGTATATATATATATTTTTTATTCTCTCTCCTTTGAGTATCTTCTATTTTATAAATAGGAATCTTTCTAAAATATATTATATAAAAAAAACATGCGGCTTGGGATTGATATAATTTGTATTAATACAATTTTCAGCCTTAACGAAAAGGTTTTTTAACGAAATATTTAGCATGGTTTTTATTATAATAGATATATATTTAAATTTTATTCTAATTTTGTGAAGTGTTGGCTACACGATATTAGTCATCAAGGAGCATCACGTCGGCGAAGTTTGCGATCTACGTTTATTTCGTTTGCCAAGAAATGCGCGGTGTCGCTGGTGTCGAACTTCCATCGTACTCTGCATCGATGTCACCCTGCACATAATAATCGTAAATATAATTTATATGTTAATTTTCACATCATCCTATCATTGTAATAAAAATTAAGCATACTGTCCACTTTGTAATTGATAATATGTAAATAAATCATTTTCAATTATAAAGGATAGTATGAATAATTTTACATATTTGTATTATATTAAATAGAAATGAAACTTTGAAACCGGTAAGCATGAAATGCCTTTAAATTTGTATTATAACAGATAGAAATAAAAATGATCATACTTTTATACTTTTGGAGCGCTTTAATATAGAATCTTTTCCACCGGCTAATTTGAAGTGGCATTTAACTTTGTATTATATAATGGAAATGAAACTGATAAGAATTTCGAAGTGAATATATATAAAATATCGTTGATACAGAGAAAGTGCTTCTACTCCTGGAACATATTAGTGTTGTAAGTACACGTCTTGTATCCAGACTGAACAGAGTATGTCAGACATGAATATTGTTGAGGTAGGAAGTTACGATGAGTCTTTGAGAACGATAATATTGTTACGACGCTTTCCTGCGATCGTTGTTTGTGAACAAGGTTTCTAAGAGAACAAATTGGGTTCGTTGTGGATACAGCTTAATGCGATATAATTTATTGCCAAGAGCTGTTGATCGAATTGAGAATTAGGTACACTTAGATGGACTTGCCTCCAATGTCAGCCACCAGAAGAATTCTTTTCGTCAACGGCCTGCTCCCTGTCCTGGTCGGGCAAACTCTTGCAGGATCATCCACAAGGCCCCAAGAAAACTTGCCGCTTCTTATTACACTGCCGATATCACGCTCGATCCGGTGTCCACTTCCACAGAGCAGTCAGCTTCAGGGACCTTCGCGCCAGAAGCTGCTATCCACCAGATCTTCTCTTACCGCGCCTTCTTCAGGACTCCTTGCTGTCGAACTGCTTTCACCAGACTGTCTGTTCATCCCCTCCTTTCCCTTTGACAGCTGACCCCTTCTTTGAACTCGCCGTCCCCCTGGGCCAGTAGTACTTCCTTGACTACCACCCAAGTCGTCTTGTGAAAAGGGCAGCCAGATGCCAGAATATGTTTGATTCTTGTAATCTTTTTATTTTTTTTTCAATGGGGGAAAGGTGGCCTCGTCTTGCCATTAGGATCTCCCTGTCTTTGAGAATGGTCTGGTTACTGGGGATGGTCACGTGGAGAAGGACACAAGAAATCATCACTAAAAGAGAGAGAATCTATGAATGGCGAATATAATTATATCTTTCGAGATATTTCCCACAAACTTTGCATACACAACTCGGTCCGAGGTCATGGAGCTTATTGCTTTCTCAATAATTATTATGTGGTCTACTGTATGTCAAGTTTAGGGTCCGGTAACGCCCTTTGGTGAACACCATATATGTGAATTAACAAACACCAAGCTGGTGCCGGTCCTCGCGGTCAAAATACAGCAAATTATATCTATATTATAGAGATAGCAATATTAGCAAGAAGTTCTAGGGAAAAAATGAAAAACCTATTGACTCTGTTGAAAGACCGAGATGTCTAAAAGCTTGTGAAGTTTAAAATCTTAATAAAAGACACTCTCCTACTGAAGCCTCTTGTTTGACGTTAAATTTCATCTGGAATTATCGTCTAAATAACAAAGTTATATTTTGAAATAAATATTATATATAAATGCATTTAATTCACGCGGATATTCCCATTTACCTTGTGGCATACATTACATCAATATTCTACAATATCACATGTTACTTATTTTATCTCTCGCAATTATATCAATATTCCAACAAATTTTCTTCAGGCTTACAATTTATTTTGTTCTATCACATTCATTTTCAATTTTCTATCTCCTGAGTTTCGTGTACACTAATAGACAAAACTCAAGGAAGTTGTACCTTTTAGCAAGTATATCGGGATTCAGACAATAACTCTGAAAGATATTCGATACACCGCGACTTTCATTGAAGACACACGAGATAACAAAGTGTGAACATAAGACCTTCCACTACCTTAAACTTTGTCCATGAGTTTATATTTTGCCTGCTGAAGTGACATGATACACAACACCTGCCGCACCTTAGATAACTGCCAGCACCTCCTTTTATCAACATGAATCCTTGAAATAATCCCCATTTCATTCAAAACATATTTTAAAGGTAAATATTGAATTAATTTAATCTTTTATGCAGTATTTTTCCAACACGTAATATTATTTTCAAGAAAGGAATCCGCCAATCCAAAATGTTGCTACATCATGAGAAATATACAAGGGTCACTCCAAAAGGTTTTGCAAACACTTATTTTTATTGAAGCTGCAACTTTCAAATTTTCAGGATTTCTCAAAATATTCACCCTTAGCACCTATGCAAGATTTCATCCGTGAAAACCTATTTTGGAATCACTTACACCAGTCATTTTCGGGGATGGAATTTACGGCATTGATAAAGGCTTGCAGTGCTTCATCATCAGTGTTAAATTTCATCTCTTTCAACAATGAATTAAATTTTGGAAATAAAAAGTCACAAGGTGCTAAGTCTGGTGGATATGGTGGATGTGTGACTAATTGGACACCAGAGTTGGCAAAAAAGTCTAATGTTTGGTCTGAGGTGTGCGGTCTTGCCATTGTCATGGTGAAGAAGGACTCCTCTAAGTTGAGATCTTGGTCTGCTTTGCTTGATTTTTTCAAATACTGCTGTAAGGCATTTTGGTGTATACCACTTCGAGCTCTGCGAACTTTCTTAGGAGGAGGTGATTATGAAGGGCAACAAGAGTAGATTGCCGTTTTTTTCTGGACCAAAATTGTAAATCCAAGTTTTGTCACCTGTAATATTATTAAAAACAGCCTTTGATTTGCCTTCATCAAATTTTTTCAACATGAAATTACACCATTTACCGCGACCAAGGTTTTGGTCTTCAGTTAAGCTGTGAGGTACCCATCTACTAACGAGTTTTCTATATTTTAAGTTATCATTAATGATGGTGTTGATTGCTGCCGATCAAATGCTCACACTTTTCTCTAACTGCTGATACGTAATCCCTCGATATTCTCTAAGTAAAAATCTCACCAGCTCAATTTTTTCTTGTGTCACTGCTGTTGGTGGCCGACCTAAACGTGATTCATCTTCAAGGTTGGTTTTTCCAAATTTAAATTCTTTAAGCCAATTAAAAAATGCTCTAATAGAAGGAGCTTTATCTACTAAGACTTAATCAATCTTTAATGGGATTCTTTAGAAGTTAAACTACTTTAATAATCATAAAGGATCATGGTACGTAAAATTTCTCTAGTCCATTGTGTCTGATGCAATGTCAATAAATTACCGCTGCCGCTGTAAACAAAGTCTCGTTCTCTATGAGTCATTGTTGTTACTATCTTATCTTATTATTAAAGCGCAAAAACTGGATGTTTGTTTGTTCCCTAACTCCTCTCTTAATATTTTATTTTATACGACAATATTTCGTATACATATTACATTTAGTCCCAGAATTATTCAGGTAACTTCAAAATTATATTTAAACTTTTAAAAATAACGCAGTTAGCAAAAATACGCATTTAGCTCGACGTTAAGCTCGACGTTAGCGACACGCTCGGCCATTGATTGAAATAAAACGAAATAAATTGATATATAAATATTCGTAATTTAAATTCGTAATATAATTATATATTTGATTTTAAAATAAAATATTTGATAATAATCATAATTTACACTTTAAATACTTTTCATACTTGCCTTCTCTTTTCTAATTTTTATAGTCTAAATATTTAAATGCGTACTTTTAACAACGACATTTTTCATTTTAGTAATTTTTCATTTTTCATTTTTAACATTTTAACATTTTTCATTTTTAACTTTTGTTAAGGTCATTTTTCATATTTTTTATATTTTAAGATTATCTATAATATCTAATTATCAATGCGCAAAAAATGTCTGTTTGTCTGTATGTATGTTTGTTCCCTAACTATTTTGATATTGCTTATATTAAATATGCCAGCACCGTTTTTATTTTGTTAAGGTCATTTTTCATATTTTTTATAAATAGCCACATTAGCCACATATTTGATAATATTCATAATTTACACTTTAAATACTTTTCATACTTGCCTTCTCTTTTCTAATTTTTATAGTCTAAATATGCGTACTTTTAACGACGACATTTTTGTAAATCATTTTACACTTTTAACATTTTTAACATTTTAACTTTTTAACTTTTTTTTCTTTTTCAACACTTACAAATAAATTTGTTAGTTTTAGCACCGTTTTTATTTTGTTGAGGTCATTTTTCATATTTTATATATTTTAAGATTATCTATAATATCTAATTATCAATGCGCAAAAAATGTCTGTTTGTCTGTATGTATGTTTGTTCCCTAACTACTTTCTTAATATTCTATTTTATTTAATTTAATTACGGCATTATTTAATTACGCCAGAAATTCGCTATTTTAATATTGCTTATATTAAATATGCCTATGCGTATCAAATATTAATTTTTACAAACATATATTTATATTCTTTATTCGATATTTAGTTAATATTCAAAATAAAATAGAATACAATTTCAATATATATCGAAAATTGATCTATGTCACATTGTTATATTATAGTGTATATAGTGTTATATTATAGTGTAACGTTTTTTTTTTTGCATTTTTACACTATACTATAAAATGTTGATATTATGCCGTGAGAGTACAACTGAGAGTACACACTAAATAAAATAGTAAGAATAATATAATTATATAATATAATTATTAATGCAATATATTAAAATATTATAATGTTATCAAAAAGGTGCTTTTTTAATTAAATTAAAAGGACCTTAACAAAACTAAAACAGTACTCTAAAATATTGTTATTTCCAATTAAGGTTTTTCAATAACGAAAATATATTGATGTTAGAGTTTCAAAGAAAATCTAAAAATTAAAATGTTGTTAAAGTAAAAAAAATTAAATTGTGCTGTCTTATAAATGTCTTATAAATGTCTCTTATAAATGTCTTAAAGTTGCAAAACCTATATATAAAGAAAAAAGAATGACCGTTTCTCTTTATTATATTAATTAATATATAGCTTAATTGTTTTTGACTTATAACTTTATATTCGATATTTATCATCATATTTGGTTTGTTTGGTAACAAAAAAACTGCGAATATATTTTTTTATCTCTGGCTCACTGTTCTTTTTAAATTATAATAACAATTTTGATGTCGATTTGAAAAATTATAAAATATAAAATATCATTTTAACTAATATTTGAAGTATATAATTAATATGATGAAATCTTTTTTAAATATATAAATTTCTCAAATATCTATTTCAAAAGACTGCAGGTATTTTATTGTTTGACCACTTCTAACAATATTTTTTTATTAATTCTATTCACGTTTTGAAAAATATTAATGCGTAAATTTTTATAAATTACATTAATCAAAAAACAGAAACAAATTTCTAATAATTATTTCGAAAAATCGTATTATACAATATGATGAAATCTTTTTTAAATATATAAATTTCTCAAATATCTATTTCAAAAGACTGCAGGTATTTTATTGTTTGACAACTTCTAACATTATTTTTTAATTAAATGAATAGATTCATATATATCACCTGATTGTATTCACGTTTTGAAAAATATTAATGCGTAAATTTTTATAAATTACATTAATCAAAAAACAGAAACAAATTTCTAATAATTATTTCGAAAAATCGTATTATACAAACTGAGGTAGTAGCGATTTCTTACTTTTTTATTTAAATTATTTTTCTTCCTTTTCAAATCGTTAAATATTTTTGTTAATAACCAATTTCATTGAGCTGAGAATATGCCGAAAAAACGCAAATCTACTGACTTAGGACAGAAAACGAAAAAGGCTAAATCTGTTGCAATTAGAAGAAGAAATGAAACTTCTAAAATATCATCTCAACGATTATTAAATGTTAGACAAAATATGGCTAGAATTCGTGCTAATGAAACTCCAGGAGAAACATCTCAAAGGTTATTGGAAGCTAAACAAAGCATGGCTGTAAGTCGGGCAAATGAAACTCAAGGAGAAACTTCTGAAAGGTTATTGAAGGCTAGACAATATAAGGCTATAAGACGGGCAAATGAAACTACAGAAGGTACCTTGCAAAGATTACAACTAAATAGAGAAAGAGCTTCTATTATACTTAATAACCCTGATGATAAATTTAAGGGATATATTATTAAGGGAAATAGTATAATAATAGAAAAAAATTATTTAGGTGGCTTAACAGAAATTTGTGAACATTGTTATTCAAAGAATTTCAAACGTGAAAGGCCGATGGATAAAAAGTTCAATTATTGTTGTCAAAAAGGAAAATTAGTGCATTTGCATAAACCTAAATATCCGGTGTTCTTAAGAAATCTACTTACAGAGAATTCTAAAGAAAGCAAATGTTTTCAGAAAAATATTTGGAAATATAATAGTACATTTGCTTTTGCATCATTTGGATGTGCACATTCTGACATAAATATCCCAATAGGTGGCCCAGATATATTTAAAATTAATGGTAATATTTACCATTTAACTTCTAAGAATATTTATCCAACTGAAGGAAACGTCCCTAGGTATGCTCAGTTTTATATTTTGGATTCTCAACAGGCCCTTAATATTCGTAGTGCAAATCCCGCAAACAGAAACTTGGATTCTAATATTCTTAGGGATATATCATCTTTCTTGACCGAGCACAATATATTGAAGAAATTATATAAAATGATGATCGAATTAGAAAAAGAAATTACTAAAACAAAAGGAATTGCTCCAAATTTGATGCTTTCAATAGTTGAAAACCCTTTTCAAGACCAAAGACGTTATAATGCACCTAGAACAAATAAAATTGCAGCTGTATTTCAAAATGTTGATGGAGAGCCACCATTTAATAGAGATATCAGAGTTTACAATAAGAATTCTAATGAAACCACAAATATCTCAATTTTACATCAGCATTTGGATGCAATGACATATCCACTATTGATTCCACATGCTGAAGCAGGGTGGCATTCTGAATTGAAAATCCCAACTACTAATAGATCAGTTACTCAAAAGATGTTTTATTCAAATAGATTCGCAATTAGAGATGAATTTAATCAATTTTTACAATCTGGAAAATTAGTGCAAATTTACGCTGTTGATGCATACACAAAAATGGAAGCATCCCGCCTACATTATATTAAAACTCACCAATCAAAACTTAGGGTAGATTTATATGAAAGCTTGAGAAAAAATTATAACCATCACAATACGGAATGGAATCAAATTGGAAATCCAATTGTATTGCCATCGTCTTTCATTGGAAGCTCAAGAAATATGCAAGAACGATATAGAGACACTATGGCAATTGTGCGAAAGTATGGGAAGCCTGATTTGTTCATAACCATGACGTGTAATCCGAAATGGCTAGAAATAACAGAAAACCTGAACGGCAGCTCAGTTGTAAACAGGCCAGATATAGTATCAAGAGTCTTCAATTTGAAGAGTAAAGAACTAATTAGGGACCTAATAAAGAATCAAATATTTGGCAAAGTGGTAGCATATGTCTATACCATAGAATTTCAAAAGCGTGGTCTTCCACATATGCATTTATTGTGTATTCTCGATGATAAAAGTAAACCTAATAATTCAGAACTAATTGACAAGATTATTTGGGCAGAAATTCCAGAAGAAAATGATCCATCTGGTTTGAATCCATATGTTTTGAAACATATGATTCATGGCCCATGCATCGGATCTGATTCAGGGAAATTTCTCTGTTTAGACAGTCGAGGAAAATGCAAAAAAGAATTCCCTAAATATTTTCTAGAAGAAACAATCGCAAATTTGAACGGCTACCCAAAGTATCAGCGCAGAAATACAGGGAAATCGTTCAAATTAGAAAATAAGAATATAAGTGTGGACAACAGATGGGTTGTGCCATATAGCCCATTTCTTCTGAAAAAATATGACTGCCATATTAATGTGCAAGTTTGCACGTCTATTAAAAGTGTAAAGTATATATTTAAATATATACTGAAAGGTCATGATTGTGCAAATTTGGAAATTAAATACAATGAAATAAAAACATATTTGAATTCCAGGTATGTTTGCGCTCCTGAGTCTATGTACAGAATCTTTGGTTTTGATTTGTATAGCAAGTCTCATAAAATTGAGCGCCTTCCTGTTCATTTAGAAGATATGCATTCATTGGTGTTTGAAGAACAAGATGATATATTAGAAGTTATAAATAGGCCGAATAATAAAAAATCTATGCTTACTGCATATTTTGATTTGAATATAAATGATCCAGAAGCTAGAAACTATACATATGCACAAATTCCTGAACACTATATTTATAATAAGAAGGAAAGAAAATATCATAAAAGAAGCAGAGGTGGTCAAAAGGTAATATCAAGAATATATCCTGTGAGTATTAGCGATTCTGAACTATTTTATTTACGAACATTATTATTGCACAGAAAAGGAGCAACGTCTTATGAAGACCTGAAAAAAATAGGAAATTATATATATCCGGATTTTAAAAGCGCAGCAATTGCATTGAATTTGGTAAACGATGACATGATGTGGGACAAAACTATCAATGAAGCAACAGAATTAAAAATGCCTTATCAAATCCGGCAATTATTTGCAATGATTTGTGTATTCCACTCAGAGCTTAAAAACCCTTTATATTTATGGAATAAGTACAAAGAATTTATGACAGAGGATTTTGTACACCGCAATATTAACAATTATGAAAACCAAGCATTATTAGATATTGAATCATTCTTTAAAGCTCATGGGAAAACCTGCGCTAATTACAATCTTCCTGTTCCATTTGCACAAGATGAGATCGTAATGGAATATAATCAAGAAGAAGAAAGAATATTGGGAAATGCCTACATCTCTAATTTAAATTCACAGCAAAAGAAAATATTTGATATTGTTATAAATTCTGTAGAAAATAATGCTGAAAATCAAAGATTATTCTGTGTCGATGGACCTGCTGGAACAGGAAAAACCTTTCTCTTTCAAACATTAATGTGCTTTCTTAGGGGAGCTGGTAAAATAGTTCTTCCCTGTGCATCAACTGGAATTGCAGCAACACTTCTTAAAGGAGGAAGAACCTATCATTCCTTATTTAAATTACCAATTCCTTTGAATGAAACATCCATTGCAAATTTTGATAAAGATAGTAATCTTAAAAATGAAATTATCTCCTCATCATTAATTATATGGGATGAAATAAGTATGGCTATTGGATATGCTCTTACAGCTATTGATAGAAAACTACGAGATGTCATGAGAGACGAAAGACCTTTCGGTGGCAAAGTTATTTTATTTGGAGGCGATTTTAGACAAAATTTACCCGTTATCAAACATGGTCATCCAGCGCAAATAATTGAATCTACTGTTAAGAGAAATCCATTGTGGTGTCATGTCAAATCTGAGAAACTAACTTTAAATATGAGGACAAAGGATGAAGTGATTTTTGCTGAATATCTTTAAAAGTGGGCGAAGGAGAGTTGTTAAATGATTATAATCTTACTCAAAATATAATTGAAGTTCCTCGAGCTATGATTTCTTCCGGTGACCTAAATTCTGAAATTTTTGGTGAGAAGTTGAATTTCAATAGCTTAAAGGACAATCCCGATAGGGCAATTTTATGTCCAACAAATGAAGATACATTTCAAATTAATAATGCTTTGCTGGACAAATTAGGTGGCACTTTTCATCATTATGTTTCAATCGATTTTATGGACATTCAATCTGATAATCTTGAACAAGATCAATTGAATTATCCAGTTGAGTTTTTTAAATTCAATAACTCTATCAGGAATGCCTCAACATAAATTAAATATAAAAGTAGGAGCCATTGTTATTCTTTTAAAAAATGTTAATACAAAAAGAGGGCTTTGCAATGGAACAAGAATGATTGTAACAGAATTAAAAACAAATTTAATATATTGTGAAGTTTTATCAGGTCCAGCCAAAAATGAAATAGTATATATACCCAGAATTGATTGCTCATCTGGAGAATCGGATTATCCATTTAAAATGATTAGACGACAGTTTCCAATCAGGATCTCATTCGCTATGACCATCAACAAGTCTCAAGGACAAACATTTAATAAGGTAGGACTATATTTGCCGAATCCAGTATTTGCTCATGGGCAATTATACGTAGCATTATCAAGAATAACAAAAAAAGAAAATATAAAAATTCTAATTCAGGAAAAGAAAAATCAAGGGCATTTAATTGAGGGAAATTCAGCAATCTTTACACAAAACATTGTCTACAGAGAAATCTTATAAAATATCAATAAATTGCATCCCAATTCTATATTTTTATACCGTAATAATTTTGTAACCAAACTCTCCTCACCCAATATTTTAATTTTATACGCCAATATTTCGATAACTATATAAAGGGGTCCCGGAAGAGTGTACAAGTCTTTTCAAAATTAATTAGAAACTTTGGGAAATAACGCGAAAAAAAAAAAAGTTAAAAAAGCTCTTCAAATTCGCCATCAGCTCTATATTCGTTTCAAATGCCGCTCGCAAACTACATAGCCTCCATTGTACGTTGGAAACACCTGATTATTGGCGATTTTGAAATCACCTCTCAAGTCCTTCCATTGTTCTTTATTTTCCTTTCAAAGGTAAGCTTCAGTACAACAAGTCATTGCAACTAAATCTTCCCACTATAGATGCAGATAGATCCAAATCTACAAAAGGGGTTGGCGCTGGGGACATCTTGCCATCTCCCCTGGGACCCATACTCATACAACTTCACCGTGAATGCTCAGCCATAAGTAGCCCTTGGTCCCCAAGACCACAACTTTTAGCTGAGATCAACTGTGACCTACATATGAGACTAAATGTTCAACTATTTTGAGTCAAGGGCCGCAGCGCTATTGAAGGAATTAAGAAAAAAATGGCCAAAACGGCTTCACAATCTGACTTACCACTATGTTTCATAAACCGCCCAAAAAGTCTTGCTCACAGAGCTCGCAAAGAAAATGTGGACGAACCTTAATATATTGAAAGTATTTCAACGGGAATTTAAGAATAATAGCTGCCACTCCAATAATTTACTTTCCATGCTACCAAAATTAATCACTGCCCCACATCAAACACAATTTTAACTAACCACGACTACATCTAAGCGGACTACCTGAACATATCCAACAAGACCCAATTTGCCCCCACTGTTAAAATGAAGACTAACCCATTAGCCATCTTCTCTTCCCCTGTCTAGCCTTCCAATACGAGAAGTTCCAGACAGCTACCGTTCTAGGAACTCCGGCATCCCTAGAAACCTTCCAATAAGGTAGATTGCTTGGCTTCACTTAATCAAATGGACTCCTGCAAGCCTTGTAAATAACACCAGTCCGGGTAGTTGGAGACGTCTGTACGCTCCAGGAACCGGAGTTACTCAAATGAATTCTGTTTAAATTTTGAATATATATCTTTTCTCTTTTGTATATAATTCTCTATAATCCTGCATATTTGCATCTTCTTTATAAATAACCCCTAAATGCTACCTTCAATCTGTAAATAGATTTCACGAATACACTAACAATTGATTTAATCTAACTAAATTAGCATATCCATTCTTTGTACAAGTGCAAGTGTCCCTAGGGGGACATAGCGCTCTAAGTTGAAATAAATGAATAAATAATCCACCATATTCGTTTTTGTTTGTGTGATTTTCTTCATAAATGTTATTATGTCTGTGAAGAAGGCAGGATTGTATGTGCTTTAATTTCTTTTATTAGAGCGACGTAAGGCGCGCTAAGTTTGCTAGTTTTATGAAAATATCATGTTAGGTAAAAAATGCATGTAGGTTTTATTGGTATAATTCATTTTTAAATATTTTAATTATTTAATATTGATTGCAAAAACCATTGGAGTGACCCTTGTACAAAGGGTTTGAATAATAAAAAAACTCCAATTCAATATACAACATCTGCCTATAGAACGCTAACTAGATTAATTTCTTCTAACACAATATTTGTTCTAGGGAGAAGGAAAGATAATTTTTAGGAAATAAACGATTAAGAAAAACTGAAAGAACTACACGTTTCAAAGGAAATGGAGAAATCCTATTAACTGATAAGAAGATTGGTAATGCGCTTGCAAATCCATTCCCCGAACAATTTTCTGTTGAGAAAGAGAATACTAATAGAAATGAAGACGGCATGACGCTATTCACGTCCCGAACACAGATTACAGCTGATACCATCTTCCACACTTGAAAGCCTCTTTTCATAAAAGATGCACTGAATACATATAACATCATGTGTCTTTAAGATTGAAGAGATTTGGAAAGAAATCGTTTGTAAAACAGTAGCTACGACATTTTAATTGGAATACTTGATATACTTTTTAAATGGGTACCCTTTAAAATTGATATATATCTGATAAACTGTGTGTGATATATATATATTATATTTTGATAAAATATTAACTTTTTTAAATTAAATATATATATACTCGTATAACATAAAAAAAGAGTTGCGGTAAGATGGTATTAATGTACCGAAGTGTCACCTCTCCCTTTTAAAATGCATTAAAGTAAAGAAGCAATACATTAATTTCTACGGTTTATACCGATGTGATAAAACGAAAATGCATTGTTTATTTATTTTAATGCATTTTAGAAAAGAGAGGGACCAACTTTGATACATCAATACCATCCTCTCGCAACTTTATATTGTATTCTTGCCTGAAAATCGACTCCTGCCACTTCACCAGCCCAAAAACCTCTTTGGCCAATTCGAACCGATTTAATAACTTCTTTCAAAGGATGTTATGAAATTGAAGCTGCCCCTGCACTGATGAGGGACAAAGCAGGAGACCATGGCATAGAGTTTGGCTCTTTGTGGAATTTTCCAAACCTGGTATTGTGGCTCATTCGTTATCACCAACTCTACGTTTTGTACTGGGGTGATAACCTGAAATGAATTGTTCATTATTTTTATGCATTTTAAATGAGAGATGGCGCTCTGCCATCTAGAAATGATCATGTGGCCCTGGTCAGGATATGTATCTTTTGTTTTTATTGGTATAGGAAGAGGAGTATTGATAGTTAAAAATGAAATTAGATAAATATTATTTTTAAGGCATCAAAAAGGTTTTGTATTTTATGTAACAACATAGGGCTATAATATATTTTATATATTATCATATATATATATAAATATACATATGGTCTATATATATGTTTACTAATATATCACTTCGATGTATATGTACATCATATAATATGATAAACACGCTTTTATATTAAAATATTCCATGTTAAGACAGGAAAAATATTATCCTATTAACATGAATTTAATTTGATTTAAAACTATGAATATAAATAACGAATTAAAATATTAAAGAACATATATATATATATCGTTTGCAACGTATAGCTACGTGGTGGAACTTTAAAATGACGTTATATTGTAATATGTATTGTAAATTGTAATATTGGGTTTGAAATGAGGCCGAGTTCACGATGGACGAGCCGCTGAGGTCCCGATGTAGTGGTCAGGGAGTTATCAGTTAAGGAGTTAGATTTAGTGCATAGCGGTGAAATTATAAAACAGCTTTAGAATGTCATCGGCTAAATAATACTCTGAATAAGTTTGAATATCATAGAAAAATTGATGATTGGTCTGGTGCTAGCAAAACAATAAATCGGGGTTATACATATAGCTTATATAAAGAAATTTCCCTAATAAATATACAACATATATATATATATATGTGATGTAATCCTGTCGACTTTACATGTGGTGTGCCTGTCGACTTACTGTGATGATTGCTGTTGAATGCTGCTGTCGTGGTGTAAGATGGTGATTGCGCAGTCGTGATGTGGTTGTGCAGTCGTGATGTTGATTGTGCAGTGGTGCTGGTGATTGTGCAGTCGTGGTGGTGATTGTGCAGTCGTGGTGGTGATTGTGCAGTCGTGCTGGTGATTGTGCAGTCGTGCTGGTGATTGTGGTAAAGCACACAGAAACGAATCAAAGGGTAAACCGAGGCATCGGGGAGAGAACGTAACGACCTTGCGGCCAGCGACTAACGGACTATCTGTTCTGCTGTCTGGTAACACTGAACTGACTAACGAACTTTCTAACGACTGTCTGCTAAGTTGCAACGCTCAACCGTCTACTCTGACCTTGACTCTGATTGGCTGCGCGGCAAGCCCTTTGTTAGCTCAGGCGTAACGGCGCGCCTCGGTGTCTAGCGTTTGATCTCAGGTTTTGGTTTTCTATAGTTTGACCTTGGTTGCTACGTTCTCTAGATGCCTTTGTATTTATTTAACACACCAAATCGATACATACAAAGTTAATGGTTTAAATGAGGATTGGGTACAATGACAATTAGAGTAGGGGGTGTAAGAAGGGGTGGGGAGTATTTACACAGGTGTTTTCTTATTAAATTACCACATATATATATATTTGTATTTTTTCTAGTTAGTAAGCTACTATAGGCTCATATGTATGATAGTAGCGTGTGGTTTTTAATATAAATAATTAATTTTTAAAGAGATATATTATTCGTATGTGAAAATATGAAGTTCATATGAAAATATGCAAACAGAAATACAGAGGATGTTCTATTTTTAAAAGAACGATTTTGTAACGCTGTAGTTCGCGAAAGAAGCGCGAAATTGGAGTGATATTTTTTAAAAGAACAAGCATTTATTTATATCCACGAAAAAATATATTTTAAATATTCGAAATGTCTAAAATTATAGGTGTGATTCGTAAAGGCTTACGTTCACAGACTTTCTGAGGAGAAATGCTCCTTCACCCAAATTATTGAAATTATTTTAAAAATAATATATTGCTATTACTAAGAGTCAAATAATAAAGGAAAACAAAAATAATAATGTTCTCTATGAAACAAAGCGAGAAAATTCTTCCGAAAATAGGCGCCTTAACCCCAACCGAAAGAAAGATAAAAAGGAAATGGTTGTGAGAGAATCCACATTCTCAAATGAACATTTTAACAATAACTAACGTATAACACTTTATACCTTCAACTGTATTTTTAGGAAATGGATTCGGCTTAAAATACGTTAAAAAACTAAAGTCCATGTTCTCAGACGCATCATATCGAGGTACTCAAGACCTGAAGCAGCGCCCTTTATGAAAGTATTTTACAGGTGAAAGATGGAAGAATGTTGTTACACTGAAAGAGGCATGGGTTTACCTCAATGATAGGAAGCAACCCCGTATCATGTACTAATTTAACTCTCAAATAAACACGTTTCACAACTCGGTCAAGCAATGCAAAGAAAGTTTCTCAAAGGGCTTTATAATGCAGGTCTATGATACAATGGGAATCTTCCTATAAAGAAGTTGTACCCAAATGTCAAAATAAATTCGCAAATCTACCAAAGACCTAATTCGGCAATGAGATC
>CP092886.1:64401193-64454547 GCA_030710605.1 Cordylochernes scorpioides
CGAATCGATCAAGTATTATGGAAACGTATGTGAGACAAATTAAATTTTAATCTTTGTTTATATAGATATTTTTAGGATGATATTAGAAGTCTAGAAAGTTCTGGAAAGGTCACAAAGTACGCGCGCCTGAAAGAACTGCCAGGAGGGAGATAACGTGACTTAGAGAGATATAGAGGGAACTTCACGTTGAGTAGCTCTTTTTTATATTTACCAATCATAATACATTTATTTACGCGGTATAAATCATTTCTTGTTTGGGAGATTTTGTTAGAAGAATATCGCTATATTAACCGTTCTTATGTTGTTTATTTCCCGACGTTTCAGCTAATCATCGTAAACTTCTCCTGGGTCGCCCAAACCTCTAGAAAAAACAACTAAAGAACGGCTGATATGTAATTATATTCTTTTTAAATTTCCTTACAGTTGATGGATTGAACAGAGATCCCCCTCACCGATCCCGCGTAAGGCTCATTTTATTATCCACCACTGAAAAACGGCGTAACAAAATATAATGTGTATAATATTTTAAAAACCTACATATAAATATATTTCGGTAAAACATGTTTGCATGAAATATATAATATATCATTCAAAACTCAGCCTATATATTCATAAAATCTAGAAAAATGGAATCCAAGGCAGAGAATGTCCAAATACAGACTACAAACGAGCGGCACGTGATATAAAGATCATTGAATTGTGGTAGAAAACAACATCTGCGGCGGGGAGAATACCAAGTGGGTGTAGAGGTGGCTGGCGCTAATAAGTTGTTTTTAATGTCGCATTGATTTGGTTAACGATTGATGGGCGCTAACAATAGGTTGCGGCGAATTGATGAGGCTGGCAAATGTTGTGTTTCAATTTCCTATTATTCCTTTACTTCCCCATGGAGGAGGGAGATTCAGTCTGTTAGAAATCGGTGATATCTCTATACAAGAAAGGAAATAATTTATTGCGAGTTTTTATTTTACAAATAAAAAAAACGTTTCTTTCTATTTTTACTGCAATGGATATCTATTTGAAGGGGGTTTGGCTCATCATTGCCATTTTAATCAAGCATAAAACTATGATACTGAATAAAAGCACCTTATATTGTGAAACAAATCTGTGTATATTTCCGGAACTTGAAAAGAATTCATGGTTAAGGTAGCTAAGGAATCTATAGACCATACGCTTATTTCTATTACAGTAAGGACATTTGGAAGCGTTTTAATTGTAAAATATAAAATTCGTTATAAATGGTTTTATTTCTTGTATATAGATGGCGCGCTAATGCCGAATGTTTAAATATGTTTATGCTCATGTGAGAGGTCAGGATATGCCTTAAAAAGTATATATATGTCATAATATATACTCTTCCAGGAATAATAAAGCAAACCTAGAGTCAGCCCAGAGAGAGACAGGAGGTAAAGTCCGGTCACTTGAGACAACAGCGACATTCCAAGGGGCGGCAAATGGGGCCCGTCCGTCAACACCTTGGGATTTTTAAGACAGTTGGTGATTGTGTTCGACTCGAACGGTCGCTCGGCTGTTGCCGGGCCCGTCTCTCTCGCTGGTTGTCTGGGATTCCTCTTCCAAACTTGTGGTGTCCTTATTTCTCTCTTCCCACCTTATTATATTATATTGTCACATAAAAAGTCGACAGGATAAGACCTGGCCGGGAAACAAATTCCCATACCTACTAGAATATGAAGAAAAAAAAGCACAGCCATGGAGATCGGACGAACCCACAGCCAAGCTCCACAATAATTTACAACCAACCCAACTGTAGCCACTCCTCTTCGAGCTCTCACCCCCTTCCTCGCCAACTTTTGAACCGTGATCCGGAAGAAGTGATCACCAACGACGGATATGAACCTACCGCACGCTTCTCCCAGCACTAGATCTGCCCAAGAACGATCACCGCGCCAGAGCAGGACACCTTCCATCATCATGGACAAGACTCCGCCATATCCCTGACACTACAGTGGCGGACAACACTGTCCCGTACAATATCAGCAGAAAGAACCCTCCCTAAATGAACTTAATGAATATACTTGCGCCCTCAACCAGCATAACATGTGAGTGTAATTGTTTCCACCCCTAACATTTATTCTTTAAAGAAGTCATTCCTTGTAGACTCTGATGCCAATATTTACATTATTAGTTTAGTTCAATTTGTAAATATAAAAATGATCAGTTACAATTATTCCACCCCTATTAACAGTTATTTCTTATTATCCATACTATATATCTAACGATGTGAAACCCATTGAATTAGTTACCTTACCAATCTAATTTAATAATTGCATTTAAATGAAATAATTTCTATTTTAAAGTCACTCCTTAAAAAATGGGAATTCTACCTATTCGTACTTTATTATTTTTAAATAACAATAGATTTTCATATTCAATTTATCTATGAAAATAGTGATTTACTATCTAAACATTTTGTACCACTTTGTATATGACCTTCCCTCCTACTTGTAAGCACGGCTAACGAAATATAATTTCTTTCCCTAAACGACTCAAAATTCACTCTGTAATTCAGGCGTCGAAGAATTCCTACCACCACGTGAGCCTTGCTTACAACCAACCCTTGGTGACTCTTATCTATCTTCCCCTTAATGTCCCACTCATTCTTACAACTTTGTCAACCTTATACCAACCTTTAATAGAATTATTGATTAATCAAATATCGAACATTATTGCAAACAATATTGTCATTTCAAAATTCTAATCTTCACCCTTGATTTATGATAATATATTTTGTAGTTTCTCTCTAGCATTACCACCGACCCACACCATCGAGCCACTGGTGTGTTCGTCACAGGATGCAGATTGACTAACTGCTAGATGTTTATCAACTCCTTTTTGTTCGGACTTGAACAATCTGCATCGAGCGGCACCGCTTTGCTCCTCCTTCTCGCGCCACACGTTCGCCATACGGACCCTGTCTTCAAATCTATGTTTGTCCCTTGTCCAAACCAGCACGATATAACCTACGTCCGATATTTCCCACGGAGGTACGTTAAACATCGTCGCTGATTTTGTCCGGTCCGTCATTATTTCGCGCAGACATGGGTTTTATGTTCAACCCGTCGCGAAATCAACTCCTCGCACAAGATCCAACGACGGTTCAATCACCTCGTGTACGAGAAGCTTGTAAATTGTAAAGGACAACGCCGTCCTCGTCCCAATTTTTGGCACTGTGCGCGCATACTTTCCTCCAATTAGTTAAAACTACTAGAGTCTCTTAGTGTCGAAATAATTAAGGTAGAAAGGCCCAAAGCAAGGTTCCCCTCGCTCTGTTCGCCTATATTCTACCTTCGCATCTCGAACTATTTTATCTTCTCAAATTAACTATAAGTCCATGCGACTTCCTCACCTACACACGGGACTTTTACCCTCGGACTCGCTACACAAGTAACTGCATAGATAAAGTAGTAGGCCCAAAGCAAGTTTCCCCTCGCTCTGTTCGCCAAAATTCTAACATTGTATGTAGTTCTATATTTACCTCAGTCCTGAGCTCACACAATTTCCAACCTCAACCTCATTTCTCGTACTCTACATCTATAGCATAGAAAACCCATGCCAAGTCTTCCCCTTGCCATGTCCGCCTGAAAACATATCTCAAAATGTAGAGTTCCCCAGTCTTAATGGCTCAATATTTTCATCGTATGTATGCGACTCTTCTTCTCTTTGTTGACACCTCTCAATAACATTTCCCTTATAATACATTAGTTGTTATTGTATATAGCCTTTTATAACTTTGAAATTGTCAAATATTCCCTTAAATATCAAGCTCTCCGTTGTTGCAAAACTGCTTGTAAATAATATTTACGTGTGTACTATACCATATTTTATTTACATAAAACTATGTCACCATAACCTTAAATAATTTCAACTGTAAAAATAATTTTCTTTATTTCTGGCTTCTCCAGCTATAAGTATACTCAAACCATGTTCAGCCTCCTTCAACGGGGGCCATATGTCATAATATATACTCTTCCTGGAATAATAAAGCAAACCTACAGTCAAACCAGAGCGAGACGGGCAGCTAAAGTCCGGTCATTTTAAGACACCAGCGACATTCCAAGGGGCGACCAGAGGGGCCCGTGAGTTCTCGGGACTATTAACACAGTTGGGGGATTGTGTGCGATACGAACGGCCGCCCTGCTGTTGCCGGGCCCGGCGTTCTCCCTCTATCTCTGGTTGCCTGGGTTCCTCTACCAACTTGTGGTGTGATTATTTCTCTTTCCCCACCTTATTATTATATTGCCACATATATATATATATATATATATATATATATATATATATATATATATATATATATATATATATATATATATATATATATATATATAATAAATAGTTATTTAATTTTATAGTCCAGTTTTGTATTAAGATTATCTTCACTATTATGATCATTTAAATTCAAATTATAAAATTTGTAAAATGTTATTAATTTGTAGATAGAGAGAAAAAAAAATCCTCAACTTCTAATACATCATCAAGTTAATTATATATTTATAATTAATAACAATAAAAATTAACAACGTAACGTCTATTACATCGGCTTTTACACGTCATTTAGACATACTCTATCCTATATATAGAATAATAGAAGTGATAATATATTTAATATTATAAATTTTAGTAGTTAGAGAAAAGAGAGAAAGACAGAACCATGCACTTTTAATCAAACTAATAATAAGGGAAAAAAAAAGGTTTGTAAAGAAGGTAGATAAGATTGTTAGTATATATATATATATATTTTTATAATTTTATATTTTATTCTTTTTTTTTTTTAAGACTTTTTAAGGTTTTTTTTATTTTATAATATGATTATAAATAGTTGTATTTAGTAATATATCTATAGTATGAATTAACATTTGTTATAAGTTTGGTTATTATGTTTTGAAACCCTAATGGTAGACCAGACATACACAAAAAAATTTAAATTGAAATAAATTGGAAAAAGAGATCTGCTGGACCGGGGATCTTCAGATAAAAGCCCAGCTGACATTTCACCCCTTCTTTATTATGTCATAGACCTCTTTTAGACCGGATTTTATGTGTTAATATTAAGTTATTTCAGTGAAATATTTAAATGAACATATATAACAGATACAATTGTTAACAAATTCCAACTGTAAACCTACCTCGACCGCGGCGTCCTCCATTGTGAATATCTATTTCTGGCTAACACATGTTGCGGGGGGGGACATTTCAAATTTAGACCATTTATTCTGGATTTTTTGAACAACAAGACAATTAAAGAAGAAAGGAAAAATAGTTAAGGGAAGAAAGCTAAATTTCATAATCTTTACAGCTAGTTATATCAAAATAACTGATTCAACACTTATTCATCTTTTAATATTCCTTTAAAAAGGCAAATTATAAGAGTTTAATAAAGCTATTAATTGTGCAAATTCACCTTTATTTAACTTCCATTTTCCTCCCCAGAAATTGGAGATTAAACAAAATGAACTCTATACTACAACACTTTAAAAATCTTATGAAAAAATCTTTTAATCAGTTATTTAATCAAAGTTTAATTAACTGTTAAAGATTATAAATTTGTATTAGTTATTATTAAGAGAAATTATAGAAAGTTGATTTCATAAATGGATATTTCCATTTATTTTTTTTTAAATATTTTATAATTGATATACTGTTGAAATATTTTACTTGTCTGATACTAAATTTGTTTTTAATAAATTTCATGTTTAAATTTTTAACATCTTCTATGAAATTATCTAATATATTATTTATTCTATAAAATCTTAGAAACTGACCAAAATATATACCCTTACAGCAATTTAATGATATATTAGAATTCATATTACAGTATTTTATAATATTGAAATTATAATTACTCTTTTTATTATAAACTCTAACAGCACTATTTGTAAGGTCTATATTCAAGTCTAAAAAGTTAACTTTTTTGTTTCTATAAATTTTTTCATTGTTCTTAAGTTTCAAGTATTTAGGATATATTTCAGGTATTAATTTTTTAAACTGTGGATTATTAAATATTATTATGTCATCTACATATCAGTATATTTGCCAATTAATATTATTTTGTAGAAAGTATTCTCTTTCGTACCAGAACAATATTAGATTGGCTAATAAAGGACTAGAAGAAGTTCCCATGGGAACGCCTTCTGATTGAATATATATTTTATTTTTAAATTCTATATAGTTAAAATTTAAAAATGTTTCCAGTAGAGTTTTTGCTGTTTTAAGATCTAATTTAATTGTTTTATATCTGTTATGAATAATTTTAATGTAGAAAGTTTTGTCATTAATGAATTCATTAAATAAATTGGTTATTTTATTATTTAGATCTCTTAAATTTATTTTAGAATATAGGTCCTCAAAGTCAAATGTGTGTACTGTTTCAATGTTTGTCCAATTGTTCATTAAATAATTAATGATTTTTTTATTTGAGTCGATAAATTTATAATTATATTTATTAGTTAATTTATTTATAATAAATTGTAGTGTTGAAGCTAATTGTATATCAATGTTTTTTATGACTGAATTTATACCAGATGTGATTGTTCTGAAAGAAATAGGTTTTTTGTGTAGTTTAGGAATTATATATTTTTTCCTTATTATTAGTTTGATTAAAAGTGCATGGTTCTGTCTTTCTCTCTTTTCTCTAACTACTAAAATTTATAATATTAAATATATTATCACTTCTATTATTCTATATATAGGATAGAGTATGTCTAAATGACGTGTAAAAGCCGATGTAATAGACGTTACGTTGTTAATTTTTATTGTTATTAATTATAAATATATAATTAACTTGATGATGTATTAGAAGTTAAGGATTTTTTTTTTCTCTCTATCTACAAATTAATAACATTTTACAAATTTTATAATTTGAATTTAAATGATCATAATAGTGAAGATAATCTTAATACAAAACTGGACTATAAAATTAAATAACTATTTATTATTATAATTAATTTAGATTTAGCTTGCTAATCTAATCAAATCTAATTCATATGAGTTATCATTCTTATCAGTTTGCTCCTTAAGTTTTAAAAGTAGAATCACTGTTATAATTTTGTTATATAGTTTCTACACTATATTAATTCATATGAGCTTGCTCTATGATATATTTTTTATATATAATATAATATACAAATTAAAGTATATTAGATATTCTAATATAAATAAATCTCCATACAAATTTTAATTATCTTTCATTGTTTGATTATTAAAAAGTAAATTATAAAAGTAATTTTAGAAAAAATAACTTCAGAACTTTTGTTTTTTTCAGTGTTTAGTTAGTTTAAAGATGTTTTTTATTAGTTATTCTTAAAAATATAACAGATAACAAACAGTAATATCTATATATTTATAGATTAATTATTCAATTTATTACAAATTTAATCACCACAAAAACAATTAAGAAAAATATATTTATAAATTCATAAGAATAACAAACTAAAAAAACTTAAAAAAAACTACAAACATATTAGTGTTAGCACCTCTTTTATGTTAATTTAAACTCGCTAAGAATTGCCTAAGCAAAAATTGTCAAACTTGTCCCTCTCTTAAGAACCATGACACTTTTCAAACAAATAGTTGTAAATTAGTGAATACTATTTATAAATTAACATGCCAAATTTGTCAACTATCATATATAGGACAAACTTGTAATCCATTAAATATACGAATAAACCTACATAGAAACCACGCTAAAAAATCAATTGGTAATATATATATGAAAGAACACAATCAATTACATACTTTTAACAACTTTAAGATAGAAATACTAGACATATGTCAAAACAAAAAACAACGACTATTATTAGAAAACAACTACATTTATAAACACAACACATTATTCCCTTATGGACTTAACGACGAATTAAACTACACATACAAACCACAAACAGAAGAAATTTCAACCTATGAAATCAGCTGCAAATAAAAAAAAATGAATTTAAAACTAAACCTAATAAAACTAGAGGTAAAACTACCAATAAATTAGGTTACATTGAATTTGAAGAATTACTGGACCCAAAACAAATGTACACTAACAACTTCGTCGATAAATTTATTAAAACATTATTTAAACTAAATAATAATAAGTTTATCAAACTCATAGAATATATTAAAATTCATAATCTGACTAACAGATTAATAGATATCACACACGACATCTTTAAATACAGAAAAATTAAACAATCTACTAATAACATTAATATTATCATTAAATTTAATAACAATTTATTTAATCATATTAAATTTAATGATATTTTTAATAACCAAATCATCAATAATCTTTTCCCTATAAAAAATTTAAATTTCAAAACAATCTGGAGATACAACAAAAATACAGGTAATTTAGTTTGCAATTATAACCAATTTATTAATAATTTGGCAAATTTTAAAAAAATTAAATGTAATTGCAACAACTATATTGATAAATATAAGTTCTCAGGTCATATATTAACTAGCAATTTTTCTTTTTTAAATCCAGAATATCAGGAAATTTTAAATAAAGGGTATAAATATATACCTCAAATTAAACACAATTATAATAATACAATTAAATCTATATTAAAAGATATAGATATTTTCATAAATAAAACTAGTATAAAATACAGTATTCCAGAATTTACTTTTCTGGAATGGAAACATAATATTAAAAAGGAAATTATAAATTATTATAATAATACACTTAAATACACAAAACCTAATTCAGACATTCCTTCTTTCAAAGAAAATATAATTAATTTACAGAAGGACTATATTATCAATCCTATAGATAAATGTTCCAATAACTTATCTTTAATTTGTAAAAATCTATACCACGATATACTAAAAAAGGAAATTGATAATAATCATAAATACACTTTTGCTAGAACTACAGCCACAAAAATCAAAAAAGACATCAAAAACGTTGAAAATTCACTAAAAATTTATAATAACCACAAAAATCCAAACATACCAAAGTTCTATATAATTCCTAAACTACACAAAAAACCTATTTCTTTCAGAACAATCACATCTGGTATAAATTCAGTCATAAAAAACATTGATATACAATTAGCTTCAACACTACAATTTATTATAAATAAATTAACTAATAAATATAATTATAAATTTATCGACTCAAATAAAAAAAATCATTAATTATTTAATGAACAATTGGACAAACATTGAAACAGTACACACATTTGACTTTGAGGACCTATATTCTAAAATAAATTTAAGAGATCTAAATAATAAAATAACCAATTTATTTAATGAATTCATTAATGACAAAACTTTCTACATTAAAATTATTCATAACAGATATAAAACAATTAAATTAGATCTTAAAACAGCAAAAACTCTACTGGAAACATTTTTAAATTTTAACTATATAGAATTTAAAAATAAAATATATATTCAATCAGAAGGCGTTCCCATGGGAACTTCTTTTAGTCCTCTATTAGCCAATCTAATATTGTTCTGGTACGAAAGAGAATACTTTCTACAAAATAATATTAATTGGTAAAATATTCCGATATGTAGATGACATAATAATATTTAATAATCCACAGTTTAAAAAATTAATACCTGAAATATATCCTAAATACTTGAAACTTAAGAACAATGAAAAAAATTATAGAAACAAAAAGTTAACTTTTTAGACTTGAATATAGACCTTACAAATAGTGCTGTTAGAATTCATAATAAAAAGAGTAATTATAATTTCAATATTATAAAATACTGTAATATGAATTCAAATATATCATTAAATTGCTGTAAGGGTATATATTTTGGTCAGTTTCTAAGATTTTATAGAATAAATAATATATTAGATAATTTCATAGAAGATGTTGAAAATTTAAACATGAAATTTATTAAAAACAAATTTAGTATCAGACAAGTAAAATATTTCAACAGTATATCAATTATAAAATATTAAAAAAAAAATAAATGGAAATATCCATTTATGAAATCAACTTTCTATAATTTCTCTTAATAATAACTAATACAAATTTATAATCTTTAACAGTTAATTAAACTTTGATTAAATAACTGATTAAAAGATTTTTTCACAAGATTTTTAAAGTGTTGTAGTATAGAGTTCATTTTGTTTAATCTCCAATTTCTGGGGAGGAAAATGGAAGTTAAATAAAGGTGAATTTGCACAATTAATAGCTTTATTAAACTCTTATAATTTGCCTTTTTAAAGGAATATTAAAAGATGAATAAGTGTTGAATCAGTTATTTTGATATAACTAGCTGTAAAGATTATGAAATTTGGCTTTCTTCCCTTAACTATTTTTCCTTTCTTCTTTAATTGTCTTGTTGTTAAAAAAATTCAGAATAAATGGTCTAAATTTGAAATGTCCCCCCTGCAACATGTGTCAGCCAGAAATAGATATTCACAATGGAGGACGCCGCGGTCGAGGTAGGTTTACAGTTGGAATTTGTTAACAATTGTATCTGTTATATATGTTCATTTAAATATTTCACTGAAATAACTTAATATTAACACATAAAATCCGGTATAAAAGAGGTCTATGACATAATAAAGAAGGGGTGAAATGTCAGCTGGGCTTTTATCTGAAGATCCCCGGTCCAGCAGATCTCTTTTTCCAATTTATTTCAATTTAAATTTTTTGTGTATGTCTGGTCTACCATTAGGGTTTCAAAACATAATAACCAAACTTATAACAAATGTTAATTCATACTATAGATATATTACTAAATACAACTATTTATAATCATATTATAAAATAAAAAAACCTTAAAAAGTCTTAAAAAAAAAAAAGAATAAAATATAAAATTATAAAAATATATATATATATACTAACAATCTTATCTACCTTCTTTACAAACCTTTTTTTTCCCCTTATTATTAGTTTGATTAAAAGTGCATGGTTCTGTCTTTCTCTCTTTTCTCTAACTACTAAAATTTATAATATTAAATATATTATCACTTCTATTATTCTATATATAGGATAGAGTATGTCTAAATGACGTGTAAAAGCCGATGTAATAGACGTTACGTTGTTAATTTTTATTGTTATTAATTATAAATATATAATTAACTTGATGATGTATTAGAAGTTAAGGATTTTTTTTCTCTCTATCTACAAATTAATAACATTTTACAAATTTTATAATTTGAATTTAAATGATCATAATAGTGAAGATAATCTTAATACAAAACTGGACTATAAAATTAAATAACTATTTATTATTATAATTAATTTAGATTTAGCTTGCTAATCTAATCAAATCTAATTGATATGAGTTATCATTCTTATCAGTTTGCTCCTTAAGTTTTAAAAGTAGAATCACTGTTATAATTTTGTTATATAGTTTCTACACTATATATATATATATTACCCCATAATCCCTATATTATCAAAAAATATATATTAAAAATATTTTTTATATTTTTAATTATTTTTTACACACACACACATATACAGTATATATATTTTAAAATATGCATATATTGGATTTATAAATATTTTATTGTTCCTACATTTCGAGGGGCAACTCGCCTCTCAACTTCCGCTCGAAATATTGGAACAATAAAATACTTATGAATCCAATATATTCATCTTTTTTAACATATATTTTAATCAGAGATTGTGCAATCTTCAATATATATATATATATATATATTGCTTTTTGAGACAAGTATATAACGTGTAAAAGCTGATTTTTATAATTATAGTTTTTTTGTTGAATCTTGCTGTTTAATATTTTAAATATTTATTGATACATTCAGAATATTCACCTTAAAAGTAGAAATACAAACTTCCTTATACTCATTATGTTACTCTTTTTTCTTCATTATTTTATAATTATACATATAGATATTTCACACACACATGCATACAATATATATTGTATTTTACGACGATAGAAATGGTAGATAACATATATAGAATAGTAATTTGCGTTCAATGCACAAGGTTTATTCACATTTATATTTGTATATGTCGTATAAACTTTCGAGTGAAATTATTCTTCTACAGGCATATTCTTCTTAGCTTACTCTTTGTATAAAAATTAGGTTTTACATATTGCACTGAACTCTTTTTAATTGATTCTTGCTTATTAAATAACACTATCCAACAATAATAGTAGCAACAATATATAATGTGTGAAAATATTCATAGTGAATATTTAATTCAAAGAGCGAGAATCATGTTAGAATGTTTTAAATATCATTTCGTGCGTGCCTACCAATATTGATGAGACAAAGGCGGGGATGTAATACTCAGATGGTTTATTTGGTACAGTGCTGGGCTCGTGATCCAGTCCAGGAAGGTCATGATGTTCGGAGTCTCGCCGGGCCGGTTGTAGGAGGGGATGGAGCTGTAACTGGACATTCTAATCGCCGGGTCGAAATCCAAATAGGACGAAGTTTAATTTATATTTTTGGCACGTTCTATTTAACACATTGCCGCGAAACGGTGGTCAATGGTCAAATACAATTTATCCCCGTCCTCTCTGTGGTATCGTTTCTCTGATAATTAATTAATTAAAATAAACAAAAATTAAAATAATTTGTACTGCTCACGTGCACCATCGGTCGGTTACTCATTGACACACAACAATATGTTCAAACTGGGTGATGGTTACCTTTTCTCTTGAAACTCCTATACTGGGATGATATTTAGGATCCCAAATATTGTTTTCTGTATTCGATACAATGTCCGATAAAGGTAATCCACATTCATTATATTAAAGCCTCTCGAATAAACCGGTCACATTTTAAATCTGGAGATTGTAGATTGCATTTATCAGGAAATTGTGTTCCAAAGACAGAAAGATAATATATTTGGAATCCTTCATAACAGTATACGTATAGCAACAGGAAAATTGCCTCTCCGCGCAGTTTATACATAGTAAGTTGAAAAAAGATGGATAGTAAATATATCTCCTGCGCGAAACCATATAATAATAATAATAATTAAAAGAGCGAGAGAATAAATATCATTTATGAAAAAACATCTAATTTTCATATATAATATGTATTCTTTTAATTATATTGTGGCGAAGAAATATTTTATTATTTAATTTAATATTATTCAATGAAAATATATTCAACATATTATAAAAATATATATTAATCTGTATTTGTGAAATCACCTTTAAAATATTTCTTTGCTTGCTCTTGCTTAAGATTCCCTACCTGTATATAGTTTGGCTGACTTGTTAATAATTGCCGACTCGTCGCTGTGACGTCATCAATAAATACTTTTATATCTTAGGATAATTCAAGGCTTGATTTCTACGCTACAACTGGTGAAGAAGCTGGATCGATACCCATTCAGAAAAAAACGGAAAATTGACTCGGTTGAGCAAGAAGAAAAAACCATGAACATCAAGAAAGAAGCAACTACTCAGGTAGGTTCATTTTTTTGTCCAACATCTACCTAGAAACCCCTCAATGTTCTCTGGTGAGGGTGTTGAAAATCCCCGTAGCTGGTTAAAAGGGTATGAACGTGTGGCGAAGCACAACCAATGGGATGAAACCCTTTGTCTCGCTAACGTTTATTTCTATCTAACTGGCACTGCTCTCAAATGGTATAAAAACAACGAGGAAAGCATCCAGACATGGACGGAGTTCATGTCACAATTAGAAAATGTATTTGGAAAAAATGAAAGCTCAAGACTGCGAGCTGAGAAAATACTCAAAACTCGCGCACAATTAAAAGAAGAAAGCACCTAATATTACATCCAAGACGTCCTGCGCCTTTGCAAAGAGGTAGATCCACAAATGAATGAGGAAGATAAAATATCCCATCTGATGAAAGGGATAGCTGAGGAGCTCTACCAGGCACTTCTCCCAAGGGATGTTCATAACACTGAGCAATTCGTCACCGAATGTCGCCGCATTGAAAGCCTACACTGTAAGCGAGTGACCCCAACCAAATACGAGCGACTACCAAATGTGGCATCTCTCAGTGATCATGATGACAGGGCAGATCTGTCATCTATGATCAGGCAAATTGTTCGTGAGGAGGTACAGCGGGCATTAGACTCTACTCGAGAGGAACCAAAAATGTCTACCATCGAAGATATGGTAAAGGAGGAGATTGGAAGAACCCTGGCGCCAATCTCAAAGCCTAGGAGAAGTTCCCCACAGAAGGAAAGACCCCGAGAGTTTTATAATAATAGATATGTGGCCCAAACGATAAGACCGCAGCAGCCAAAACGAGTAAACGGAAGACGCGATACCAACGAATGGCGAATCGCGGAAGGTAAGCCAATCTGTTTCCACTGCGGACGCCCTGGCCACGTCGTGCGCTACTGCCGTGACAGGAGGAGAGAATATGAAGGAGAACAAACTTGGAATTACAAACAGAGAGATAGGCTAGAGCCTAGAACATTCTATAATTCTCGGAGCAGCCAAGAGCCCAACGACGACCTGCCAAGAGAAAATAGACGCCGCTACCGAAGCCCCTCTCCTTACAATGGCCGAAAAGGACAATATTCGTCTCCTGATAGAAGACCCAGCCAGTCGCCTCGCCGTTCCCGTCAGGAAAACTAGAAGATGCGTCCAATTTTGGAGGTAAGGCCGCAGAATTTATAAATCCTCCCTTATCGACCACATTAGAATTAAAAGAAAATTACATAGACATTAAAATAGAAGGAAAAATGACGCGTGCCCCCGTCGACTCAGGAGCCTCATATTCTGTCATTTCTGAGAGGTTCAGACTCAAACTAAGAAAAATAATGTTTGCCGAAACTGACGTCACATTACGAGTAGCCAACGGTAAAATTGTAAGACCAAAAGGACGCTGCACACTGAAACTGGACTTGAATGGACTACAGGAAAGCTTTGAATTTGTCGTTATGGAAGACTGTAGTCACGAAGTTATTCTTGGTTGGAACTTTTTGAAGTTATCTAGGGCGATAATTGATTAAGCTGACGACACACTCTTCTTAGAAAAATGTCTTTTTGAGGATACCCCTAAGAACAGCTCACCTCTCTACTCGGAATTGGAATATAGAATCGAACCCGCCTCTATTCAGTTAATAGAAGTAGCAAGTCGTGACATTCCTAATGACGCAATTGTGGTGGCAGAATGTCGAAAAGAGCTATTGCTGGAAAGAGAACTAACGGCTCCCTCCTCTGTCATTTCACTTACCAATAACCGAGGTAAACTTTGGGTGGTGAATTGGAGTCCATATCCGAAACTAATCCCACAGGGGATGCATGTAGCCGATAGTGCTGTCATCGAAGATAGTCAATTATGTACTCTAGCTAATTGTAACCAAGTTGAAACAGAGGCTGAACATTCTGAAGACCCAAAAATCTCGGAATTTGTTATAGATGATTCACTTGATGAATCTCAAAAAGAAAAATTAAGAAATTTGTTAAAAAACTATACGGATATTTTCGAATTTAGTAAAAGGAAACAATTCAAGGACGTCAATGTTAAACACCGAATTAACACTGGAGACCACCTACCGACCAAACAAAGACCTTACCGAGTTGCACCAAGAGAACGCCAAATTATTCAGGATGAGGTAAACAAGATGGAAAAACTTGACACCATTCAGCCCTCTGAAAGTCCGTGGGCCTCACCTGAGTATTGATAAGAAAAAAGGATGGAAGCTGGAGATTCTGCGTCGATTACCGCCGCCTTAACAAAATAACAAAAAAGGATGTCTACCCTCTCCCAAGGATCGACGACACTTTAGACTGCTTACGGGGAGCTAGATTTTATTCTTCCATGGACCTCCAATCAGGGTACTGGCAAATCGACGTAGAAGAATCGGACCGTG
Organism: Cordylochernes scorpioides; assembly: GCA_030710605.1. Classification (NCBI taxonomy): domain Eukaryota; kingdom Metazoa; phylum Arthropoda; class Arachnida; order Pseudoscorpiones; family Chernetidae; genus Cordylochernes; species Cordylochernes scorpioides. The sequence goes on from CP092886.1 coordinate 64,416,962, forward strand.
AGAAGACAGCATTTATAACTCCAGATGGACTGTACGAGTTCAAAGTAATGCCATTTGGGTTATGTAATGTTCCAGCTACCTTTGAACGAATGATAGATAATCTTTTGAAGGGTCTTAAGTGGACCATTTGCTTGTGTTACCTCGACGACATCATCGTTTTTTCAGATGGCTTTGAAGAACATCTAAGACGCCTTCAACTTGTATTAAATTGCCTTAAGAAAGCCGGATTATGTCTCAATTCCAAGAAATGCAAGTTTGGTGCAAAAACTATCACGGTTCTTGGACATGAGGTGAGTGAAAATGGAATTCGTCCCGACCAAGAAAAGATTCGAGCAGTCCGCGACTTCGCTACGCCAAGGTCATTGAATAAAGTTAGAAGTTTTCTTGGCCTTTCATCCTACTACCGCCGCTTCATACCCAATTATGCCCACGTAGCCCAACCCTTGAATGACCTTTTGAAGAAAGACTCAGCATTTAATTGGAACCAGGAAGAGCAAAATGCATTTGAAGCTCTCAAGTCAGCGTTAATTTCCGAACCCGCTCTTGGACATTTTGATTACTCATCCCCAACCGAAATACACACTGACGCAAGCAACTACGGAATAGGAGCAGTATTAGTGCAGATACAAAAGGGAAAGGAAAGAGCCATTGCTTATGCATCCAGAACCTTAAATAAGGCAGAAAAAAATTATTCAACCACAGAAAGGGAATGCCTTGCCATCATTTGGGCTATCAATAAATTCCGACCATATGTCTTTGGACAGCCGTTCACTATTGTTACAGACCACCACTCTTTGTGCTGGCTGACCAACCTCAAAGACCCATGTGGGAGGTTAGCAAGATGGACACTTCGGCTGCAAGAGTTTGACGTCACTGTCGTGTATAAGAGCGGAAGGAAACATCAGGACGCAGACTGCTTATCAAGAAGTCCATTAGAATACAGTGAAGATATGGAGGAAGATATTCCAAGCATAGTGACTTTGCAGAACTTTAGCGAAGAGCAGATGAATGATCAAGCTATTAGAAAAATCGCTGACAAATTACGAAGTTCTCTTAATAATTCCTTTGTAAAAATCGATAACACGCTCTACAAAAAAAATTATGATCCAATGGGGAAACCATGGCTTTTGGTGGTTCCACGCCATTTAAGGCAGGAATTACTGAAAAATTTCCATGATTCACCCACGACTGGTCACCTCGGATTTACTAAAACCTGTGACCGAATAAGAAAAAAGTATTACTGGCCCGGAATGTATAGAACGGTTAGAAGGTATGTGGCACACTGTTCAGATTGTCAGAGGCGTAAACATCAGCCCCAACTCCCCTCAGGGCACTTACAGCCAATACCTGTTCCTGAAGTTGCCTTTGAAAAGGTAGGAATGGATCTCCTGGGGAGATTTCCAACATCAGAAGGTGGCAACCGTTGGATTATTGTATGTACGGACTACCTAACGAAATATGCGATACCTAAAGCTCTACCCACAAGTGAATCCATGGAAGTCGCCAAATTCTTCATTGAAGATGTCATCTTAAAGCACGGCGCGCCGAGGGAATTAATCACGGATAGAGGAAGGAACTTCACATCTTCAATGATAAGTGATCTGAACAACCAGTGCAGAATCGGAAGACGACCGCCTATCACCCCCAGACAAACGGACTCACGGAGAGGTTGAATAAGACCATAGCAGACATGCTGTCCATGTATGTAGATGTCAACCATAAAGATTGGGACAGGATTCTTCCATTCGTTACATTTGCATACAACACAGCAAAACAAGAGTCTACTGGGTTCACCCCATTTTTCCTTGTACACGGGCGTGAAGCCGAGACTCCACTTGACGTGTTATTCCCCAAGTTATTGCCAGAAGACGACGATTTCATCCAAACTCTAGGGGCAAGAGCCGAAGAAGCACGAAAACTGGCACGTATCCACTCCATGAGATCTCAAGGTAGCAATAAATATCGCTATGACGCCCATCACAGAAATATAATTTATCAGCCTGGAGATCTTGTATGGATCTTTATTCCTGTGCGTAAAGTGGGATATTCGGAAAAACTAATGAGACGTTACTTCGGCCCATACAAAGTAACCCGAAAAATATCTGATGTGACCTATGAAGTTGAAACATTCGGAAACCAGCAAGGTCGTCGTAAAACAAAATATTTAGTTCACATTGGTAGGATGAAACCTTATTTAAACCCAGAGGACCAGGAGGACCAGCTAGAAGAGGACCCAGAAGATGACTCGACAAACTTCCAGGAAGAAGACATCCCCACTGAACGAACACAACAACCACAGACCCGCGAAGAGATCTCAGGCCCTATCACCCGTTCTCGAGCCTTGAGACTGAGGATGTAAGTCTCCTTCTGAGCATCGGGTCGATGCTCTTTATAGGAGGAGGCTATGTGGCGAAGAAATATTTTATTATTTAATTTAATATTATTCAATGAAAATATATTCAACAGATTATAAAAATATATATTAATCTGTATTTGTGAAATCATCTTTAAAATATTTCTTTGCTTGCTCTTGCTTAAGATTCCCTACCTGTATATAGTTTGGCTGACTTGTTAATAATTGTCGACTCGTCGCTGTGACGTCATCAATAAATACTTTTATATCTTAGGATATTTTAAAGGCTTGATTTCTACGTTACAATATTATAAGTTAGAGTGCATAATCGAAAAATATTTGAAAATATCGAGGCTATGCTCGCGTGAAAAGGTTTTTTTTAAAAACGTATATAAATATTTAGAATTAGCTAAGAATAATACGTCTGTAGAAGGAATTTTAAGATCATTTGTTGGTTGGAAGTTGATTTGGGAAAATCTAGCTACATCAACCAATAATTTATTCAATTCACGACGTTCCAGTGTCTCGCTGTCACATTCCAGTGAAGAGAGAGACAACGAGTCAATAAAACGTCGAGAATTAAATACATTATTGGTTGATGTAGCTAGATCTTCCCAAAATTCTGTAGAAAAGTAATTTTTCTCGAAAAATGATATTTTCAAATAAATTAATCAAAAAATCTTTTGCGGATAACGTAAATCATTAAACTGGCGAAACCGCTGGGAGGGTTCACCACTGATGAGCCAGGCCCTCCCATTAATTTTTCCATTGCAGTAAAAGCAGTAGAAATTGTTTTATTTTTTTAAAAAAAGAATCATACACGTCTATAATAGTTTCTTATTTTGAAATCATTATTTATTAATCATTATATGTAATACTATTGATGCAATATACAAAAAATGAGAGGAAACTTCTGTCAGAACGGTATTATTATACATATATTTTTTCTTTAAAAATCCTTTTTACAAAAAAGCAGAAAGGTAACGCGAATATGCTGGAAAACATATTAGAAAAATGGATAGTCTGTGGATAAAAAATTCCCTCGGCGTCTTGAGTTGATCCCTAGTAGCTTAGCGTCCTTTTTCTTGCGGTTTGAAAATGTGGTTTGTCGTTGTAGCGTCGAGGGAGACCATCGTCGTCTTGAAGGGAAAGCTTGGAGTTGACAGTCTGCTCAGAACTCTTCAGTATTTTTTCTATATCTCACCGTGCATCTCTCCAATGATATATCACGTTGTATAAATGAGCAAATGTTGGGCTGATATAAGTCAATTTACTTTAATTAAAACAATCACATCTTGTTTTCAAAGAGCCTAGAGTAATCGAGTGAAATATGCTGTGAATTACAGATTCTTAAAATTAAATATATTTGGGAGAGAGAGATAACAAATATATATATGAAATAATCTGAAAATCTAAATTTTATTTTTTAAAAACATGTATTTTATTTTCATCATTGACTTTTCTATATTTCTTTTAACATAGTTTTGGAATACGACTTTGAATATTGTTGTAAATATGTATAGATAACCTACCTATTTTTATAATCTACTAAGCGGATGACCCGGACTTCGCCCCGGGATTGACCCGTGTGCATATCTACCCGAGTTATATATATTTAGATAATATTTTTTTATAATTGTTTGTTATTAGCATTACTAACTAAATGCATAACTCTTAATGAAATAAGAAAAGAAATTTCTCGAATAAGGCATGGCAAGGCGACTGGTTTTGACGACATAATGAATGAAGCAATAAAGGCCCTCCCAAAAGATTATCTAACTTCCTTAAAGGATATATTCAATAGAATTTTGAGAACGTCTGAATTTCCGACAACATGGTTGAAATCAGTTATTCAACCAAATTTTAAGAATGGTGATCCAGACGACCCCTCTAACTATCGAGGCATAGCGCTCTTAAGCAATATAGCAAAATTATTTACATCAATACTTAAATCTCGTCTAGGCAGTTGGATCGAAAGGAGAAATATAGTTCCTGAGAACCAGGCGGGATTCAGGGCCGGCCACTCTTGTCAAGACCATATATTCACTCTATCATCCCTGATTCAAATGACTCTAAGCCGAAAGAGAAGAAAATGCTACATGTTCTTCGTGGATTTGAAAAAAGCTTTCGACACAGTGCCCCACTCATTATTATGGAGAAAACTGGTAGATGCAGGTCTCAACCACCGTTTTGTTAACTTAATTAAAGATTATTACACAAATATGACAGCGGTAGTGCGATGGAACAATTCATTCACTGCGCCAATAAAGGTGCGTTCGGGAGTTTTACAAGGGGAGCCGATGTCACCTTATTTATTTATACTTTTTATAAATGATTTAATCGGTCTCTACAATAATTCAGATTTACCGGGAATATATCTCCCAAATTATGGATATGTTCATATTCTACTATACGCAGACAATATTGTCTTGATTGGAGAATCCAAAAATAACCTTCAAATAAAAATCAATATGCTAAGAAAATATTTTGAAATAAATTTATTAACCCTGAATGAAAATAAGTCAAAAATAGTAGTTTTCAGAAATGGCGGTCGATTAGCACAAAATGACAAATGGTTTTGGGGTGAGCGGCAACTGTCTGTTACTACGAAATATCTATACTTAGGATATCCGCTTACAAGTGCAAATTCACTAAACAAGGTAGCGTCACACTACAAGGGCAAAGCCCTGGCAGCAATTGGTGCTGTGTGGCAAGTTCTGACAAAATTCAAGATGAACTCTCTAAATGCGGCAATGAGATTACTTGATTCGACGGTCTTGCCTCATATGCTATACGCCGCACCCTGCTGGGCACTCAACCAAGTAAAGGTAGTTGACCAGGTTCAGAATATTTTTCTAAGACGCTACCTAAATTTACCAAAGTATACTCCAGGCTTTATGCTAAGAATGGAGTGTGGACGAGTATCACAGGAAGTTATCATAACTAAACAGGTCCTGAGATTTTGGGTGAGGATTATGAAAATGGAAGAGAGTAGGTTGCCCCGGGCATGTTTGTCACACCTCTGGACATTACACAGCAATCAAAGGGCTGGTTTAACCTTTGTCGAAAACCTGTCAACCATTTTAGACTCAAACGGTTTTTCGTTCCTGAAGGGTTGTCCGGATTACACTGCAATACTGACTGAAATCCCTGCTATTATTCGAATAGCAACCGAACAAAGCATCCAAAACGACATGGCGAAAATCCTAAGTACTTCACATTACAGTCACTTCAAATACCTAAAAAATTCAATAACAGCAGAACGATATTTATTCACAACTATTCCTCTAGTAATTAAAAGATTTTTTGCACAACTGAGACTCCTATGGACGATCTTCCCAGAAAATCGCTCAAAGCGCTGGAAGATTGATTTGACTCTAACTTGCGATCTGTGTAAAAACAGAATCCAAGACGAAATTATGCATATAATATTTGGATGCTCTTGCTTAGAGAAACAGAGGAAAGAAATTTTGGGTGACTTACCCTGGTCTCAACCTGACTGCCAACAAATTTGCAGCTGGATGAACACACTGATGGTTGATCAGGGTCTCTCCCTCGGTTTATATAAATTCTACAAGGCCGCAGTCAATGTCCGTTGGAGAATAATGGATTCGCCGAATGTCGTGGTTTGCTTGGAGGAAGAAAGCGAAGACTGAATGCGGCTGATTCCACACTAGCCCTCTCAATGATATCCTAACCTTGACATATTCTAAACATTGGTACTTTAATTTAAATATTTAATCATGTATGGTTCCTTTTGCTCTGTATGTTTATTTTTGTATATATGGTTATATTTGTTTGTTTATTCTTTCTTCTCTCTTTTCTTTTTCCTTATTACTTCTTGTATTCTGGTTTTTACTTTTGAAATATCTTCCTTTGCTAAATCCTGTAGAGGGGAATCATGTATAGGGCTGGATGCCCCAATAAAAAGGCTTGTGTGTGTGTGTTATTAGCATTACTATTTGTTTGCATCAGCATAATTTAATCTAATCTTTGATAGAGGGCGCTGTTCGTGAGCTAAGTAGAATAATTTGAATATATAGTTTTAATAATTGATTTATATATTATTTAAAATAGCCTATCGTCTTCCCCGTATTTTTTACCTATGTATGGAAATTTTGGTTTGAATTAGTGAACTACTGCGAATTTGTATACCGGACATACAAACAAACAAACAAACATACAAACATTCATTTATATATATAAAGATATTCATATATTTATAACGGCACCTGGGCCAACGTATCCAGGCTGAGAAAATACTTACTACTACAGCCCTCGGCAGACGCCAGGACGTCGTCATCCCAGCATCGCCTGTAGACCCAGTCCTGCAGGTCGGAGGACCGCTGGATACGGTGACATCTCCCATGTAATAGTAGATTCCTATACTTGAAACTATCCGATATTAAGATACGAAAAAAAGCTAAATAAACGAAGGGGTGTTTGCATACACAAGTTGCATATACTCAATAAACCGAGAATTACTTAAAGGAGTATGCTCAATTGATAATTAGGATATTTAGAAAATGTAGTTTGTGTTCCTAAATCTTCGCCAATTCAAAAAATCATTTTTGACACTCAATAACGATGGGAAAATATTTTATACGTTTCTATAGCTAATATATAGCCTCGATATAGTTTTTAAAATCTATTCATCTCTCTAAATATATTTTGACCCTCCCTCAACAATATGTAGATATACGAAAGTAATAGTAGTTTAAATGGAGTATATAGTTTTTTCTCGTATATTCAAAGATTTTATCTATTGTCTCGCGTTATTATTATTATTATTATTATTTTGGCTTGCGTGTATATCTATTTTTACTATTATTTATTTTCAAATATAGGCCTGTAGACGGGGTTCTTAATACTCAAAATCTTGCCTATACCATTATTTTAATGAGAAAATAAAGAAACATATTTTGGAAGAAACATGAAAAATTACGTCTGAATATACTTTACTGATAATTCCACAGTGAATTCATATATGTTTAAAACTCCGATTTTAGAAAATAAGGCAAGCCAAAGGAACGAGGCAGTGTTTGAATAAACAACCTGTATATTAACCCACATCTAAAGTTTCCTAAATATTCAGGTCGGTATTTCAAGTTTCACTCGCGCGCTTGGAAATATATTCTGCCCTAGAAAGCGGATGGAATAAAATTGAATAAAAAATCATATCTGTCATTTCATCCAATAATTTAAAACATGATTGGTAATGATGCAAAATACACACACAAGCAAAATATTAACCTCTAGCTACATTGACTCAGTTCAGGACTACAATAATTTAGAATTGTATGTGTGATGTGAAGTTATATAAAATCTTTCATACAATATAAATGCTATACACTACTATACTAAAAATAAGGTATATTACCCTGTATAATATTTCAAAAATAAAGACACAAATAATAGATATAGTTTTAAAATTATAAAGCTCCACATTCATCAATATTATTTATTTAGAAATATGAAAAATTTAGCGCAATGATTTCTATCTTCAAGCTAAGCAATTTCATTCTTTGTGCACTCTCTCTCTCTCTCTCTCTCTCTCTCTCACTGCAATGAGAAAAATATTGAGAGGCTAGGCTCATCAGTATCAAGCCCTCCTGGGGGTTCGCCAGTTCAATTTATCATACCGCTTTAATATTGTTACGTATTTTCAGTGTCGGGATGTTCAAATGAAGATAAGGATCTCTGTTCTCGAGCTATTCACCCGATTTATTTTTACCGGTCCATAACAAACAGCGTAAAACAGAGAGCAGCCATTGGTCTCGACGGGAACACAACGACGACAGACGTCATGCGCGACCTCTTTCTTATTAAATTTTACTTGTCCCAACGGTCCCCACCGCAAAGCCTAAATTTTTATTTGGACGTCACCGTAACACTGCTCTCCTCCTTAAGTATTATTGTCCTAAACAGGCCAAATATCTTCTCAGGTCTTGTGAAGGAAATTAAAGCTCTTGAATGTCTCCAATCACACGAGGATTGTCTCCCGTCATAAAACGCAACTCTAGGATTAACGTCTCACCTTGTCAATTGAACTAAGTTTCAACTCGGGCTCTCTTTCCATTCTCAATAAGTGCTGACGCCATTGGTTCTTGATGTTGTTGAGTAACCGGCCTGTCATAAGACGATCATTCTTCACATGATGGCGACCATAAATCATCGCCTGCGACGTTATTCTCGTTATCTTGATATTATCATTGCGCATATTCTGGATCCTCGGTCGCCAGTTTTATATCATTTGAAACCTCGGTATTGCACTATCTTCATTTCTGTCCGCGGCGGCGCTGTAGGTCGTCTTTCTTTACCGTCAAAGTGTTTTCCCGACTCACGCCTGTCAAGCACCTTTTCGTCCTTGGTAGTCTCACAGAGGCTGTCAGGGCTTTCCATCTTCCAATGGAAGTTTTCTGTTGGCCTCCCATTTTCTTATTCCTGAAGCTTTCTCTTACGAGTACATATGGACTTGGGCCCTTTCGCGCCGACCTGGACTATGGGCTCGGTAAACCTGTTTAGGTCGTCGGGAGCGGGGGTAAGTCTCAAATAAAGCAGAACTATATCTCAGCGACGACTGTTTGACTGGTGCCTTGTCAGACGAAGGAGCGAAGATGGCAGGCAAATCTATGGCCTATCTCATAATGTAATGAAGACGGCAACACTGACACTTTACAATGGACGTCATTGTTGTCGGACTTTTCTGGAGCGCATAATACACCGCCGGCTCAAACTGCGGTGTGCTCAGACAATTCATTCTTGTCGCTTTTCCACGACGCTCCTAACTATGTCACGTCCAGTTGGATCTCCTCTGTACTTCCAGACAGTCTGGCCTCGTCGCAGAAGTCTTCACGCCGTCCTATTGCAGCTTACCATTTTCTCAGATTTTCAAAATGAATGCAGGGTACCGAGTTTCTTCACGGCACATCCACCGGTTTCTGTTCCTCCATTGTCTCGGTCTAGTCCAGGGATTTTCCACTGCTGAGAAGTTCCAGCCGTTCGTCGATCTTCTTTACCCAAAATGAAGATTGTTGTTTCTTTTCATATAATATCGGCTCCTGAGAAACAGCCTGTTTTTTAATCTCTTTTTATGATATACAATATATGAAGATCAAGGTATTAGGTTTTCAATGAATATTAAGATCTTTTACATATTGAGGGGGGATGTATAAAAAAAATATATATATAAATTATAACTTGTGTATATGCGTTGCCAATTTTTTCAACTCGGTACATTCTCACATGGATTTTATTGGATTCTAAATACTTCTTTGAAATTTTTTTTTGTAGTTTTATAGTCGTGAATTACTTCAGAAATATCTGGCAAGAATGCGCATTAAAGATATCTTTAAAACACAGCATGATAATATTTTGACATTTTCTATAAAAAAAGTATAAAATAGAAAATATACTTCAGGCGGATTAATTAAGAAAAATACATTTCCTGTTCGCGCAGCTAAAAGTTGCCGATGACTTGCGCCATCTGTCGGAATAAATATTAACTAAAAAAACAATACACTGGACGACACCCCTACGAGAAGATAAAGAGGATGGCGGAGGACTGGGAAGTATGGCGAGACCATGTGGCCTACCCTCAGTAGAGGAAGGCACTGAAGGAGGAGGAAGCGTTGATTTAATTATTTTGCTAAATTGCCGTTATAATTAGAAAAATCAACGATTAGTTAATATTCATTCCGACAGATGGCGTAAGCGATCAGAAACCTTTAGTTGCACAATCAGGGGAGATGCCTTTTTAAAGTTTTTTATAAAGCCTAAAATGTTATATGACCTTATTTGAACAATTTTATCATAACGTTTTTATAAGCTCATTTTTTATCATGCCTGCGCATGGAATTAAAGAAAGAGAGATTCTAAGGGAAAAAAAAAGAAACTATTTATTTATTATTCTAAAGGCCGAGGGTATGTGCCACGGTTTTTAAAATCGCTTTAGAAATTGGCCTAAAGTGTTAAGCTATGCGTTGTTAAAGAATTAACGACAAGTAAATTGGGTTCGAAGGATAAAGCATCTAATTGTTTGAGCTTTCTTTAGTTGCAGGAAAGTATTTGGAACAATTTAGGCTTTCAAATCTATTGAGTTTTACTGCTGTAAATGGGGCTGTGCGTATTTAGGGAAATTCTTTTTTATATTACTCAATATAAATAAATTTTTAAAATCCAAAAAAAAAAATATTCAAAAATTTTATTTGAAATTTCAAAATATAGAACGCAACACATCAATTAAACTATATTCATAACAAAATATATAAATATTATAGATTTTATAATGAATGAAAATTCTATACAAATATCCACGAAACAAAAATGGTTTTATGATATCTTTATTGCGAATTTATATAAGTTTTGAAAACATGAATGATATTATTTTTTTGAAACACGCACATAACATAAAAACATCCATTATAAAGTAATGATATTTACATCAGAGAACGAAGGGGGGTGATGATGTGTGAAAAAGAAGTCGATAAAGAAGGTGACAACAGCTGTTTTGTGGTCTTGGAAGAATGCAAGCTGGAAATGTACTGGAAGTTGACATATCGGAAAAAAGCGATAAAAGGAGAGAAGTTATGAATATCGCGGAAAGAAAACAAAAGAGAGGATATGAAAAACAAAATGGTGAATCGCTCAACTAAGATTCTGGTAGGTCCAGCGAGCACGTTCAATAGTGAACAGAAGTTTGAGGAAGACCGCCACGGAGCCACCTAGTGTTGGAGAAACTAGACTTTGGAATCCCGCGGAAAGGCCAGTGGTTGAGTTTCGCACCCCCATTTAGACCCAAAATACTCTTTAGATATAAATATGTATGAAGCATTAGCGCGCCATCTGTTTGAAGAAATATAAACTATTTTTGACGCGTGTATGATTCTTTTATAATTAACGCAATTTTCTATACTGTCCTTACTACAATGAAAACGTAATGGGAGAGTCAGGTCCTCCCATTATTTTATCATCGCAGTAAGGACAGAAGAAAATTGTTTCAATTCAAAAAGAATCATACACCCGACAAAAATAGTTTATATTTCTTCTAACAGATGGCGCGCTAATGCTTCATACATATTTATGTCTAAAAAATTATTTTGAATGAATTTTGAAATGAATAGATTTTTAAAAATATTATATAAATAAAAATATCTAGAGATATACTACATGATCTTAACCAAAAGGCCGAGAAACGATATTTTATATATAGAGATTACCTGGCTTCGTGTGTATTCTGCTCGAATGAATGTTTCGCTGGTAGAATTTTGTTCCTGCCTACTAAAAATTATTATATGCCTTCGCCCGTGAACTGCTTTAGTGAATATTTCCCTAAAGAAATTTGTTTATGTCAATCAAGCATGATACAGCAATATTGCGATCAGCATTTCTGACAAAAAAATATTGGTCCACTCGGTATTTTGAAGTTGAAGGAATAGTATCTTGCCTCAAACGAACATTTGTAAATAACTGTATTTAGCGAATGTACCCGGCTTCGCCCGGTTTTTAACCGAGTAAAAGTTTGCCTAACGAACATTTGTTAAAACGATTCAAGAAAACATCCAATCCGCATATGTATAGATTTATAAGGTATACAAATACTGTTATATGCGTTTAAATATATTTTTGAAGCCCATAATATTTTAAAACATTTTTTAAATTTTGAATAAGATATTTTCTTTAAATATATATTAATATTGAAATGCCAAGTTTTTTTACAACGTCATTGGAACATTAAATTACTAAATCCTCAAATTAAATATTAAATTTATTGGAATACATTTTAGCCTTTTTACAATTCATAAATGTAATTTCACCAGATACCGCGAGAGGCGCTGATTGCGAGTGAAAGTAGAAAATTTTCAAATAAAATTGCAACGAATATATATTTCAAATCAAAATCAAACCAGAAACCTTACCAGTAGTATAGTAAATAACTTCCTAAAGTTTTACGGCGAATGGATAATCTCATCTTTTAAAAACATTAATCGTGTAAACAAACTAACATTAATCGTGTAAACAAACTACGTGTAAAATTATTAAACATTCAAATTCATTTATCGTCGCGACCAGTGCTGTGCCAAACGGTAAAAGGCTGGAACAAACGCTTTTTGGTTTTGAATTTAAAAAAAAGCACATTAACCTTTTTAGTTTTTTGAATAGCCTATATGTTAAACGAAATCTTCAGCTACCTACGTGCAAAATTCATAATGATTGATTCTGTAGATTTTGCCCAACGCGATAACAAACATTGATTTTGGATTTCATTTTTATAAATATATATATATTAATTTAAGGATATATTCATTTCCTATTTTAGCGCCTGTGTGTGATATAATGATACTAATTTGAAAATAAAATATTATATCAATATGCTATAATAGAGTTCATGTCACACATACAATATATATACAGGGTGATCCAAAAGTCCCGCACGACTTTAAAAATTAATAACTCCGCGAATATTTGCGCTAGAGCAATGCGGTAAACACCATTGTGTTCAGGATGCAATGGGAATTTTTATGGCAAATAATGAAAAATTCGAAATTGATTTTAGTTACAACTTAATTCGCTAGAGATGGCGCTTTACCAGAATCAGCTATTCAGCGGCCAAATTGTTTGATAAATAGCAAAATATAACTGAACGACACGTATTTTTCCTTTTTGAATACCAGGAAAGAACCCAAATAATATCAAATGATGAATCAATAAAACACCATTTCGCCAAAAGTTAAAAGAAACGGTTAACGATTTTTAAATACAATCTGAGATATGTAAAATAGGTATATGCAAATTAAAACATGTAGCAAAAAATATTTGTATTTTAGATGGGGTTTTGTGAAATATATTGAATGTTTGAAAATAACTACTGATATCAATACACGATTTTTGAAATGTTAATATAGTACCAAAAATTATGATGGCACTACTAATAGGATTTCGTGCTATAAGGAATATATAGTTTCTTGACTAATTGTCGACACTTGACTATTTAACTGGATATTTGTCATGATCCAAAATGAAATATAGAGGGGAGTGACAAAATATATTTGTCGTACTTTATTCCAAATATCCTATGGGTTTGTCAAGTGTTATCATTGTTTATTATACTGTACATAATTTTGAAAATGTATCCCCTAAAAAAAAATCAATTTTAAATCGAACTTTTGCGTTGAAAAACGTGGTAGTAAAATCATTTTGATTATTTTTTGCGCAAAACATCTAAAGTTGGGGGGGGGGGGGATACAGAGATTATTCCTTATGCTATTTCTTCTAATAAGCGAAAAGCGATAAACTAAACATAAGGGGTAAAATTGTGTATACCAGTGTTATTCGAGAAGTTATAACACTTTGGCCTGCACGACATAATATAAGATGTGGGCAAATGACAAACAAAAAATTACTGTTCACAGAAAAAAAGAGAGTCAAGATGTGAGGACAGCATTTATTATTCCCATAACCCAAAACAAAGAGCTGCAAAATATAACACATGAGGTAACTGCCTTCTCTCTTGTATTAGGTCACAATCATTGCTCAATGTGGCGCCCTTCATTCTCAAACACCGCCTGCAGACGATAGATGACAGAATGGTCACAATTAAATAGTTGAAATTTATAAAACGTGCCATCTGATAGAAGCCTTCAACATGGCCAATGTGGTAGGCCGGCATCGATAAAAACGCGACTTGATGTACCCCCATAACGGAAATTGTAAGGCGTCAAGTCTGGTGATATTGGGGGCCACTGGTATATAATGTGGCGACTTATCAACGAATTCCACCAAACGTATCCTTCAGCAATTGTTTGGCACCGCGGGAGATATGAGGAGGTCCTCCATCTTGCATGAATGTTATTTCGCTTAGTGCTTGTCTGTCCTGCAATATGGGAATAACCTTTTATCTCAAAAGTTGAACATAACGTTCACCAGTTACAAAAACGGTTTTAAAAGTTCTTCCATTGATTTTTTCAAAGAAAAATGGCCCAATAATAAAAGAAGAAGTGAACCCACACAAAACTGTAACTCTGTGCTGATGAAGTGGTATTTCTGTAAAAATCCTAGGGTTTTCTGTTGCCAAAATGAGGCAGTTTTGAATGTTAAATTCTCCCTTTAGATAAAAGTGAGCATCATCTGTTCTTAGAACATTTGACAGCCAGTTTTCATCAATATCAATTTGCCGGAAAACCCATGCAGCGAATTCTTGACGCTTCTCAAAATCGCTGACTTTCAACTCGTGAAAACTTTGAATTTTGTTAGGATATTTTTATAGAGAAATTCTAAATGTGTGTTCTCTCCAAACTGTTCCATACGAAATCCCCGTTTGTCGAGAAACTTGTCTAGCACTTACTTCTCCATACGTGGATAACGTTTCAATAGCTTCAGCATTCTGCAAAACCGTAACAGCCACTGACTTGCATGTCGATGGTCTTCCACTCCGAATTTTGCTTCCAGAGATCCAGTTTCCTCAAAACTTTCAATCAATCGCTTTAGAGAGTAGCAACTCATTGGTCCTTTACCGCTTCGAATATCTCTAAAGGAACGAAACGCTCGTAAAGCTTCAGTGGCAGATTCTGAATCACAATTTAAAAAATTCACCAAGAGTGCTTTATCCTGTAGTGACGGCATTCCAGGGGGAAGGGGAGAAGTTCGACCACACCTCTTTGCGGTCCCCAATGGACCCTTGGAATATTTGACCAAATTCTGGTTCGTTTCCAAGATGACTAACGTTGCAACGGCACCCATTTTCAAATGAAGAGCAAAACTGATATCTCCAGTAATGCTACCGCGTCCGGGGTAACCGCCGCGTCAGGAGCTGCAGCTCGAGCTCATGATGAGAAATCTACTACGAGGACACAATTCAATCTACTACAACTCAATATAAATGGTACCCAGAGGAAAATAAAGAGCTGACTTGTCTTCTCTGTGACAACAATGTACATATTAATTGTCCTCAGGAGACAAAATTGAATCAGAATTTGAGATTCAATATCAAAGATTATACAAAACTACGAATGGACAGACCGGGAAAATTCGGAGTAGGACTTGCCGTTTTGATTAAAACTCTAGAAATCAAATTTAAGGAAATCGCCTATAATCAGAGTAAGCCTAGAGAAAGCACGATAGAAGCTCAGGCAATATAAATCTATCTTACAGATAAAACAATTCCAATCATAAATGTTTATCACCACGATAATACTAGCATCAATACAGGCCTGGTAGAGACATTAATTGAAGCGTCTTCGGATATCGCAATCATACTTGGTGATTTTAACGCCAAAAGACCAACTTGGGGATCACCTGTCCAGGATAACAAAGGTCAGCAGGTTGAGGACATGCTAACCGACCTCGACCTTACGCCGTTAAATAACGAAAAGAACACCTATCTATCCAAGTCCACAGGCACAGAATCCGCAATAGACATCACAGCGATAAATTACAACATCGCACCCACAACACAATGGAAAATTCTGAAAAGTGAAATCAGTGACCACAGACCAATTTTAACAACCCTAAAATTCAAAATTGAGAATTTACAACAGAATAAAAGAACACTGGAAAAAATTACAGAAAACCTTTAGAACTGTGCAACGAAGAATTAAATCACAGAACGATTGACAAAAACTTGGAAAAATTCTCTTTGAACATATCCAAAGCTGCAAAAGTATCGATACCTAGAGGTAGACGTAAAGACCTGTGAATACCAATGATTGCAGAGAGAGACAATAAAAATGAACCTCTTAAAACAAATAAAACAGAAGAAATCATAAAGGAACTCATTGAAATTAGTCACAAAATAGAACAAGAAATTTGGATATTCAAACAAGAAAAATGGGCAGAATTCAGCGAAAAAATGGATCCAAAAAAGGAAAGCCATCACTGGAATATAATTATTGTTAAAAAACAATCAAAACCAACACTAATCCTCCAATACTCTAACCGATATGAACAGCGAGAACGAACAAACAGATGGCTGACATAATTGCTGAATATCTTTCGAGCACTTCCAGACTCAGCTTAATGAATGAAGGCAGGACTCTAAAAAATAATATAAACAAGTTAGTTAAACAAGCAAGAAATTACCATCAACAAGATATTTACTCGAGAGACTTCGCACTGAATGAGCTAAATTCATCAATAGGAAAGTTAAATCCAAGATGTCACCTGGAGATGCTCTAATCTTTGGTCAAATGATTAAACACTTTGGAGACGAAGCTAAAAATCAACTCCTACGAATACTGAACATTTCATGGCAAACTGGTAAACTACCAAAGAATTGGAAGATATCAATTATAGTGCCAATACTGAAACCAAACAAAGATGCCAAGGAATGCAAGAACTATCGGCCAATTGCTCTTACCAGCATACTTTGTAAACTAACAGAATGAATTATCCACTCTAGGCTCATAGTCTGGCTCACTAACAATAATAAAATAAACTTCTACCACACTGCCTAAATATCCAGACACTGTACAACTGATAAACTGTTCTACTTCTGTCAATCAATAATAGATTTCTAGGAAAAACCGCCAAAGAAGACAACGGCCGTATTCCTGGATATGACTTCAGCTTTTGATCGAGTGTAGAAATTATTTGAAAGGCTCCACAACATCGGAGTAAGAGGAAAAACCTTAATCTGGATTGCAGACTTCTTAAGGGGAAGAAGGATAAAGGTTCGGGTCAATGGAACATTTTCCAAGGACCGAAGAACATGGGCTGGTGTACCTCAGGGATCTGTGCTCAGTCCTCTACTCTTCTCGCTATATATTAACTGTTGTTTATGTAAATAGATTAATATTATTTGTATTATTTAAAGCCTCATTATGTATAAAATATATGTATTTATAAATTGGACATTTGTTGTTGGCCATGGTCAAGTTTGAGCTCTTGTACGTCTAATTACGACACAACAAAAGTGGCGACGAGGATAGGCGATCTACAGAGCGAGTAAAAAGCTGAGGAAAATGGCGTCTATGCAAGTATAACAACTACATCTTTTGAACAAATCTGACTCTCGGATTATGGAGAGGAAAAATAGGAAAATGGGTTAAGATTACATCTTTTAAACTATCTGGATCGAGAAAACAAAGGAGTGGAAAAGATCAGCATGACAAGTTCAAAGTTAATAATACCTTTTAGATGCTATAGCCCAGTGGAGGACACTTCGATCTTTTTGTACAAAAATTTGAGGCTTTCTTTTTGGCATCTGAAGGAGGAGATTAAAGTGCTGATTTTTACCTCGCTATCAGATTCTGAAACTTTGAAGCAGGGAAATGACATTTTCTTCCTGGTCTAATGAAAGATCAACCCTATGATACTATCATTCAAAGAATTAAGCTGCATTTGGATCCAAAGAAGAAAGTGATACCACAGCGATGCAGATTTTAAAAGAGAATTCAACAGGGAGGAGAATCAATTTCGGAATATCTTAGAGAATTGAAACATTTGGCAATAAATTGTAATTTCGTCGATATGTTGGGAACCATGATGCGAGACCGTTTTGTGGCTGTAATCAAGTCGGAAATCCTGCAAAAGAAGCTACTACAAGAGGACGACGATGTCACCCTGGATAAAGTTTTTGCAGTGGCGATCTCGTTCGAATTGGCGGAGATAAATACAAGAGAATTACAAGATAAATTAGTGGTCAAGATATCCCCTGTGAATTGAAAGGATAAAAAGGGCGAGTACAATAATAGTACGGCGCAGTAAAGGCCTTTCAGGCAAAGTGGCAAAGGCAAAATAGGGTGTTATAGATGTGGTGAAAGACATTCACACGTGGCATCTGTTTTACCTCATAGAACAAAGACTTGTTTTAAAATGTCATAAACTGGGTCATTTAAGTAGGGTCTGCAAAGCTAGAAAAATAATGTGGGGATGTAAATTTGTACAAGAGGACTCTATATATTCTGTACAGGGCGAAACTAATGCCACAATAAATTTAACAGTAGATGATTATTCTTTGTGCTTTACAATAGATACAGGAAGTCCAGTTACGTTAATACCTAAAGATATTTATAAGAATTATTGGCAAGGTAAAAGATTATTTCCAACAAATTTAAGATTAAAATCCTTTTGTGGTAAATCAATAGATATTATAGATCAAAGAAATGTTTTTGTAAAAGAAGCCAACCAATATTTACGATTAATAGTTGTAAATGGAAAAATCCAGGTAATTTTATTAGGAAAAGAATGGCTTAAACAGTTGAAACTTGATTATTCTATATTGTTTAGCATTAAAATTTTAAATAATGAATATAATAGAAATATATTTAAATATATAAAAATTTGATGGATAGGTATGCAGATTTGTTTAACAAAGATTTGGGCTGTCTAAAGGACGTTAGAATAAATTTTAATTTAAAAAAGGATGTGACTCCTGTGTTTTGTAAGGCCAGAAGTTTACCTTTCTCTCCAAAAAAACAAAGTAGAGAATGAAATTGATCGTTTAGTGAATTCTTGCATTTTATAACCTATAGTTCATGCATATTGGACCGCTCCAATAGTACCCGGCATCAAAAAAGGATGGTAGCGTAAGGATATGTGGTGATTTTAGATGTACAGCTAATAAAGCAATAGAATTAGATAGGTATCCCATTCCATCGATCGATGAGATCTTTTCAAAATTATCTACAAGCACCGTACTTTCGACTCTAGACCTATCACAGGCTTACTTACAAGTAATGTTAGCGGAAGAAGCGAAAGCTGTTGTTGATATAAACACAACAAAGAGGTTGTTTTCTTATAAAATACTACCATATGACGTAGCGGTAGCACCAAATAAATTTCAGAGGATTATGGAATGGTTGCAGGAAAAGACTTTGAAGATCATGAACAAAAGTTGGATCTAGTGTTTAGATTGTTGCTAGAAAAAGGTTTAAAGTTAAACAGATATAAATGTAAATTTAAAAAGAAATCGGTGGAATTTTTAGGGTTTAAAATGGATAAATATGGACTGCATCCCTTAGAAAATAAAATTAAAGCAGTGATAGAGGCGCCTGAACCTAAAGAATGTTTCGCAATTGAGATCTTTCATAGGACTCCTAATTTATTATTATAGATTCATAAAGAATATAGCAAACATTTTAGCGCTATTCTATCAACTTTTGAATAAAAATTGTAGATGGAATTGGACGAAAAAATATCAGTGTTATTTAAAAGATGTAAATCATTATTAATGGACTATGGACTAGGCGTAATTCTGAGTCATAGAAATGATAGAAAGGAAGAATGCCCTATAGCTTTTGCTTCTAGAACATTAACTGAAGCGGAAAAACGGTACTCTCAACTAGAAAAGGAAGCGTTGAGCATAACTTATGGCGATGAGAAATCAAAACAATACTTACTGGGACGAAAATTCGTATTAGTCACAGACAACCGACCCTTAATTCATATATTTTCACCTCAGAAACCAATTCCCATATGTGCAGCATCCAGAATTAAAAGATGGTCCTTAAAATTAGCTGCATTTAATTATACTGAGGAGTTTCGAAAAAGTAGTGATAATTCCAATGTTGACGCATTGTCACGTCTTCCTTTAAAATCGAGTGTCAGGGAGTTTCTTGATGAAGACCAGGTACTTCTTCTCAGGAAGTTGAATGAGGTACCGTTCTCTTTTAGGGAGGTGGCATATGAGACGTCCCGAGATAAAATACTGTCTATGGTATTAAGGAATGTTAGAGAAGGCAACTGTGTGTGTGTGGAAATTCACAAGGGTACTGAGGGAAAACCCACTAGCTCCTTATTATAAGATCAATGAGGAATTAAGTTTGGAGTTTGATTGTTTTCAATGGCGTGAAAGAGTGGTAATTACCCAAAAATTAAGATCTTAAATTTTAAATGAATTGCATGAAATACACATGGGGATTGTTAAAATGAAGATGATTGCCAGACGGTATTTTCTGGTAGCCAGGCATTGACAGTAACATCGAGGAGTTAACTAGAGAATGTAGAGTATGCCAAGAATTGGTAAGCATGCCCCCGGCTACCATCTCGGAATAGACTTGGCCCGAAAACCGTGGCATCGACTTCATCTTGATCTAGCGGGTCCGTTCATGGGAAGAATGTTTTTGGTTCTCGTGGACGCATAGAAATTTTTATCATCAAAGGTATTACCAGAAAAACGATTTTAAGTCATCTTAGAGAAATTCTCGCCAGAATTGGATTGTCCTAATATTTTGTTACAGATAACGGAAGACAGTTTGTCTCCAGTGATTTCGAGCAATTTACCAAAATGAATGGTATACGGCACACTAAGACCAGTCCATATAATCCTAGTACAAATGGTTTAGCTGAGAGATATGTAAGAGAGTTTAAAATCCTTTTGAGAAAGAATAATGGGAAGGATGATTTAGAGACGAATCTACAAAGTTTCCTATTTGCTCATAGAGCATTCCCCCAAACTGTAATAAAGGAATTCCCCGGCGGAACTGCTAATGAAGAGAAGTTTAAGATCAAGATTCTCGAATTTAATACCAAGATGAGAAATCCGCGAGATGTATTTCATGAGGCCGTAAGAAGGCAGGAGCAGTTTACTACAGGTTGCGAGGTTTATTTCCGCAACTATGCAACTGGACCTAAACGGTAAAAAGGTACCATTTTGGAATTATTGAGCTACCGTCACTACCTTATAAGTTGCGAGGGCGTCGTGTATAAGAGGCATGTCAATCAATTGCGACCTGTGAGAAAGAAACAAGTGGAGACAAGAAATTTGATACTTCCTCGAACATCAGGAGAGAAGCCTGTAGGTGGAAGTCAGAAATAAAGTGAAGAGGAGGTTCCAGAGGTTACATCAGGAAACAAGGAGGAGACTGCTTCTGTGCACGTACCCTCTTGCACTCCTATACCAGGGCCAGTTGCTGTGCACGTGCCCTCTTGCACTCCTAAACCGGAGGCTGCCGCTGTGCAAGTGCCCGTCCGCAGTCCTAGACCTCAGAGAGCCAAGAAACCCCTAGACCGACTGGAGTATTATTAAGGGGGGAGATGTGTTGTGTATGTAAATAGATGAAGATTATTTGCATTCTTTAAAGTCTCATTATGTAAGAATATATGTGTATATAAATTGGACATTTTTTGTTGGCCAAACGAAAAGAATCTGAGGCTCTTTATTGGACACGACAAAAACAACAATGGCATTCCAGAGCAAAATAAATCATCAGAGATAGATAAATATTTTTCAAATGAATTAAAATAAATATAATCGATACTGAGAGAGAGTTGAATTTAAAAAAATAGAAAAGTATTATTTTCGAAATATAAATAGCTGAGAGGATTCCAGCAAACCGCATCTAAAATATCAGGTTTTTTTTTTTTATTATACATGTTTTAATTTGCATATACCTATTTTACATATCTCAGATTGTATTTAAAAATCGTTAACCATTTCTTCTAACTTTTGGCGAAATGGTATTTTATTAATTTATCATTTGATATTATTAGGGTTCTTTCCTGGTATTCAAAAAGTAAAAATACGTGTCGTTCAATTATATTTTTCAATTTATCAAACAATTTGGCCACTGAATCGCTGATTCTGGTAGGGCGCCATCTAGCGAATAAAGTTGTAACTAAAATCAATTTCGAATTTTTCATTATTTGCCATAAAAAATCCCATTGCATCCTGAAAACAATGGTGTTTACCGCATTGCTCTAGCGCAAATATTCGCGGAGTTAATAATTTGGATCACCCTGTATATAGTCGAGCTGCTTTTCACATGCGTAGACATGTGGTGCACTTACAGTAAAAGCAGTCGCCTTCTTCTACCCACCATGATTATCATGGCCTGAACCACGTTACTAGGGATAAGGAAAATATATATATATATATTTAACAATTAATAGGCTTATCTTGAAAAAAGATTTTGACACCCAAATCCAATAGATAGGTATTAAATTTTATTTTTACTTGCCGTTTTTTATTAGTGATAGAACGATAAATTTGTAATGAAAATCTTCACCCATATATAATCACAATCTTGGTGATTGAAATAAACACTCATATTTATTATAAAACAAAACGATTTAAAAGCGCGAATGTTTCTTTTATACATAAAACGAACTTCTACTGTCCTTACTGCGATGAAAAAATATATTGGGAGGGCTTGGCTCATCAGTGGTGAACCCTCCCAGCGGTTTCGCCAATTTAATCCACCAGACCGCTTCTCAGAGCTCTAATATTGTATTGGATCATTCTGCTTTTATATGCTACACTGAAGGATGGAATCTTAGAAATGGTTTTCAAGTAAACTATGGACATAAGCTTATAGGACAGTAGAATTATATTCAAATATTTGCTTCGAGCAATGCTCTTCAGCAAACTATAAAGACAAGGTCATTAGGAATAAATTAATACAATTGTATTAATGTTTCTTTTATACATAAAACGAACTTCTACTGTCCTTACTGCGATGAAAAAATATATTGGGAGGGCTTGGCTCATCAGTGGTGAACCCTCCCAGCGGTTTCGCCAATTTAATCCACCAGACCGCTTCTCAGAGCTCTAATATTGTATTGGATCATTCTGCTTTTATATGCTACATTATAATAATATAATACAATTGTATTAATTTATTCCTAATGACCTTGTCTTTATAGTTTGCTGAAGAGCATTGCTCGAAGCAAATATTTGAATATAATTCTACTGTCCTATAAGCTTATGTCCATAGTTTACTTGAAAACCATTTCTAAGATTCCATCCTTCAGTGTAGCATATAAAAGCAGAATGATCCAATACAATATTAGAGCTCTGAGAAGCGGTCTGGTGGATTAAATTGGCGAAACCGCTGGGAGGGTTCACCACTGATGAGCCAAGCCCTCCCAATATATTTTTTCATCGCAGTAAGGACAGTAGAAGTTCGTTTTATGTATAAAAGAAACATTCGCGCTTTTAAATCCTTTTGTTTTATATGTATAGATGGCGCGTTATTGCTTTGTATTAACTCATATATATTCTTGCAAAAAATGTTTTATGAGAATTTAAAATAATATAAATGTACAAAAATCGATAATGGTAATTCATTTGTTATCATAATTCCCGACCTTGCTGAACAATTTCAAAGAAAGGCTATAAAACCTGGAAAATCAATCTCAGAGAGAGAGAGCTGCCTTCATAAAATAATAGAATTGTACAGAGAGAGAAAATACCTTTTCAAGATATATAAAAATTCGAAAATAATGTCCCCTATGTGTGTTATTATATAAATGCTAAGAAAATATATTACGACCCGGATTTTCAATCAAAGAGAAAACTAATTTATTTTGAAAACATTCTTTCAAAAAAAAAAATATTCTTCTTTTTTCATTTCGAAAATGATATTTATACGTTTATAAATTTATAATGTTAATGTTTATAAATTGAAATATTGAAAGAATATCTTCATTTTTATGATAGGCTTGGCAGTTTACTTTCATTCTTTGTGTGTTCATTGTTCATTTCCTACTGGTATATATATATTTTATTCTCTCTCCTTTGAGTATCATCTATTTTATAAATAGGAATCTTTCTAAAATATATTATATAAAAAAAACATGCGGCTTGGGATTGATATAATTTGTATTAATACAATTTTCAGCCTTAACGAAAAGGTTTTTTAACGAAATATTTAGCATGGTTTTTATTATAATAGATAGATATTTAAATTTTATTCTAATTTTGTGAAGTGTTGGCTACACGATATTTGTCATCAAGGAGCATCACGTCGGCGAAGTTTGCGATCTACGTTTATTTCGTTTGCCAAGAAATGCGCGGTGTCGCTGGTGTCGAACTTCCATCGTACTCTGCATCGATGTCACCCTGTACATAATAATCGTAAATAGAATTTATATGTTAATTTTCACATCATCCTATCATTGTAATAAAAATTAAGCATACTGTCCACTTTGTAATTGATAATATGTAAATAAATCATTTTCAATTATAAAGGATAGTATGAATAATTTTACATATTTGTATTATATTAAATAGAAATGAAACTTTGACACCGGTAAGCATGAAATGCCTTTAAATTTGTATTATAACAGATAGAAATAAAAAGGATCATACTTTTGGAGCGCTCTAATATAGAATCTTTTCCACCGGGTAATTTGAAGTGGCATTTATCTTTGTATTATATAATGGATGGAAATGAAACAGATAAGAATTTCGAAGTGAATATATATATAATATCGTTGATACAGAGGAAGTGCTACTACTCTTGGAACATATTGGTGTTGTAAGTACACGTCTTGTATCCACACTGAACACAAGATGAGACTACAACAGTCATCGACAGTATGTCAGAAATGAATATTGTTGAGGTAGGAAGTTACGATGAGTCTTTGAGAACGATAATATTGTTACGACGCTTTCCTGCGGTCGTTGTTTGTGAACAAGGTTTCTAAGAGAACAAAATGGGTTCGTTGTGGATACAGCTTAATGCGATATAATTTATTGCCAAGAGCTGTTGATCGAATTGAGAATTAGGTACACTTAGATGGACTTGCCTCCAATGTCAGCCACCAGAAGAATTCTCTTCGTCAACGGCCTGCTCCCTGTCCTGGTCGGGCAAACTTTTCTGGCAAACTCTTGCAGGATCATCCACAAGGCCCTAAGAAAACTTGCCGCTTCTTATTACACTGCCGATATCACGCTCGATCCGGTGTCCACTTCCACAGAGCAGTCAGCTTCAGGGACCTTCGCGCCAGAAGCTGCTATCCACCAGATCTTCTCTTACCGCGCCTTCTTCAGGACTCCTCGCTGTCGAACTGCTTTCACCAGACTGTCTGTTCATCCCCTCCTTTCCCTTTGACAGCTGACCCCTTCTTTGATCCCGCCGTCCCCCTGGGCCAGTAGTACTTCCTTGACTACCACCCAAGTCGTCTTGTGAAAAGGGCAGCCAGATGCCGGAATATGTTTGATTCTTGTAATATTTTTATTTTTTTTCAATGGGGGAAAGGTGGCCTCGTCTTGCCATCAGGATCTCCCTGTCTTTGAGAATGGTCTGGTTACTGGGGATGGTCACGTGGAGAAGGACACAAGAAATCATCACTAAAAGAGAGAGAAGCTATGAATGGCGAATATAATTCTATCTTTCGAGATATTTCCCACAAACTTTGCATACACAACTCGGTCCGAGGTCATGGAGTTTATTGCTTTCTCAATAATTATTATGTGGTCTACTGTATGTCAAGTTTAGGGTCCGGTAACGCCCTTTGGTCAACACCATATATGTGAATTAACAAATACCAAGCTGGTGCCGGTCCTCGCGGTCAAAATACAGCAAATTATATCTATATTATAGAGATAGCAATATTAGCAAGAGGTTCTAGGGAAAAATAAAAAACCTATTGACTCTGTTGAAAGACCGAGATGTCTAAAAGCTTGTGAAGTTTAAAATCTTAATAAAAGACACTCTCCTACTGAAGCCTCTTTTTGACGTTAAATTTCATCTGGAATTAAGGTCTAAATAACAAAGTTATATTTTGAAATAAATATTATATAAATGCACTTAATTCACGCGGATATTCCCATTTACCTTGTGGGATACATTACATCAATATTCTACAATATCACATGTTACTTATTTTATATCTCGCAATTATATCAATATTCCAACAAATTTTCTTCAGGCTTACAATTTATTTTGTTCTATCACATTAATTTTCAATTTTCTATCACCAGAGTTTCGTGTACACTAATGGACAAAACTCAAGGAAGTTGTACCTTTTAGCAAGTATATCGGGATTCAGACAATAACTCTGAAAGATATTCGATACACCGCGACTTTCATTGAAGACACACGAGATAACAAAGTGTGAACATAAGACGTTCCACTTACTTAAACTTTGTCCATGAGTGTATATTTTGCCTGCTGAAGTGACATGATACACAACACCTGCCGCACCTTAGATAACTGCCAGCACCTCCTTTTATCAACATGAATCCTTGAAATAATCCCCATTTCATTTAAAACATATTTTAAAAGGTAAATATTGAATTAATTTCATCTTTTATGCAGTATTTTTCCAACACGTAATATTATTTTCAAGAAAGGAATCCGCCAATCCAAAATGTTGCTACATCATGAGAAATATACAAGGGTCACTCCAAAGGTTTTTGCAAACACTTATTTTTATTAAGGCTGCAACTTTCAAATTTTCAGGATTTCTCAAAATATTCACCCTCAGCACCTATGCAAGATTTCATCCGTGAAAACCTATTTTCGAATCACTTACACCAGTCATTTTCGGGGATGGAATTTACGGCATTGATAATGGCTTGCAGTGCTTCATCATCAGTGTTAAATTTCATCTCTTTCAACAATGAATTAAATTTTAGAAATAAAAAGTCACAAGGTGCTAAGTCTGGTGGATATGGTGGATGTGTGACTAATTGGACACCAGAGTTGGCAAAAAAGTCTATGTTTGGTCTGAGGTGTGCGGTCTTGCCATTGTCATGGTGAAGAAGGACTCCTCTACGTTGAGCTCTTGGTCTGCTTTGCTTGATTATTTCAAATACTGCTGTAAGGCATTTTGGTGTATACCACTTCGAGCTCAGCGAACTTTCTTAGGAGGAGGTGATTATGAAGGGCAACAAGAGTAGATTGCCGTTTTTTTTTTCTGGACCAAAATTGTAAATCCAAGTTTTGTCACCTGTAATATTATTAAAAACAGCCTTTGATTTGCCTTCATCAATTTTTTTCAACATGAAATTACACCATTTACCGCGACCAAGGTTTTGGTCTTCAGTCAAGCTGTGAGGTACCCATCTACTAACGAGTTTTCTGTATTTTAAATTATCATTAATGATGGTGTTGATTGATGCCGATCAAATGCTCACACTTTTCTCTAACTGCTGATACGTAATCCCTTGATATTCTCTAAGTAAAATTCTCACCAGTTCAATTTTTTCTTGTGTCACTGCTGTTGGTGGCCGACCTAAACGAGATTCATCTTTAAGGTTGGTTTTTCCAAATTTAAATTCTTTAAGCCAATTAAAAACTGCTCTAATAGAAGGAGCTTTATCTCCTAAGGCTTAATCAATCTTTCATGGGATTCTTTAGAAGTTAAACTACTTTAATAATCATAAAGGATCATGGTGCTTAAAATTTCTCTAATCCATTGTGTCTGATGCAATGTTAATAAATTACCGCTGCCGCTGTAAACAAAGTCTCGCTCTCTATGAGTCATTGTTGTTACTATTTTATGAAAATATCATGTTAGGTAAAAATGCATGTAGATTTTATTGGTATAATTCATTTTTAAATATTTTAATTATTTAATATTGATTGCAAAAACCATTGGAGTGACCCTTGTACAAAGAGTTTGAATAATAAAAAAAAACTCCAATTCAATATACAACATCTGCATATAGAACGCTAACTAGATTAATTTCTTCTAACACAATATTTGTTCTAGGGAGAAGGAAAGATAATTTTTAGGAAATAAACGATTAAGAAAAACTGAAAGAACTACACGTTTCAAAGGAAATGGAGAAATCCTATTAACTGATAAGAAGATTGGTAATGCGCTTGCAAATCCATTCCCCGAACAATTTTCTGTTGAGAAAGAGAATACTAATAGAAATGAAGACGGCATGACGCTATTCACGTCCCGAACACAGATTACAGCTGATACCATCTTCCACACTTGAAAGCCTCTTTTCATAAAAGATGCACTGAATACATATAACATCATGTGTCTTTAAGATTGAAGAGATTTGGAAAGAAACCGTTTGTAAAACAATAGCTATGACATTTTAATTGGAATACTTGATATACTTTTTAAATGGGTACCCTTTAAAATTGATATATATCTGATAAACTGTGTGTGATATATATATATATAATATTTTGATAAAATATTAAATTTTTTAATTAAATATATATATACTCGTATAACATAAAAAAAGAGTTGCGGTAAGATGGTATTCATGTACCAAAAGTGTCACCTCTCCCTTTAAAAATGCATTAAAGTAAAGAAGCAATACATTAATTTCTACGATTTATACCGATGTGATAAAACGAAAATGCATTGTTTATTTATTTTAATGCATTTTAGAAAAGAGAGGGACCAACTTTGATACATCAATACCATCCTCTCGCAACTTTATGTTGTATTCTTGCCTGAAAATCGACTCCAGCCACTTCACCAGCCCAAAAACCTCTTTGGCCAATTCGACCGATTTAATAACTTCTTTCGAAGGATGTTATGAAATTGAAGCTGCCCCTGCACTGATGAGGGACAAAGCAGGAGACCATGGCATAGAGTTTGGCTCTTTGTGGAATTTTCCAAACCTGGTGGTGTGGCTCATTCGTTATCACCAACTCTACGTTTTGTACTGGGGTGATAACCTGAAATGTATTGTTCATTATTTTTATGCATTTTAAATGGGAGATGGCGCTCTGCCATTTAGAAATGATCATGTGGCCCTGGTCAGGATATGAATCTTTTGTTTTTATTGGTATAAGAAAAGGAGTATTGATAGTTAAAAATGAAATTAGATAAATATTATTTTTAAGGTATCAAAAAGGTTTTGTATTTTATGTAACAACACAGGGCTATATAATATATAATGTCAGATAGAGGGGACCGTGATATGCACTCAATGTCATCGTAGATTATCACTCGGGGTGATGGCCTGTGAGATTATAAGGAATGCATTTGTCGTTTAGCTCGATGTCTTGAATATGGACGAATAGAACTTGCTTTTTATACTCTGGATGGAATTCAAATCATTTACATTCCTAAACATGCGCCATTCGTGTAAATGTAAACGACAAGTGTATAAGATAGCAATTTTAATGGCCAATAATGTATACAGCCGTGTTAAATATATTCTAATTTCTTTCTATTTATCTTTCACACTTTAAAAGTTTGAATTGATATTTATTAATTCAATTGTAATATATATTATATTGATCACATCGCTGTCAAAATGATAACTGAATTACAGCTAAAATCACTTTTGAGAAATCATTGTGTAAGTATATTGCCACCGTGATTTTAGTATCTGGTATGTCTCTATTTATTTATAAACGATATTTGTACTAAATAAGCGTAAATCAATTAATTTTCACATTGTTTCAACCATAAAAACTTAATATGTAAATATTATTTTAAAAACACAATTAGAATATTTTTTACACGCACGGTAAAAATAGGATTAAATATACATCAATTTGATATATAGTTTTTTTATCAGCAGAGATATCTAATTATGCGTGCTATAGAAAAATGGTTATATGAAATGTAATAGTATCAATAAATATGTTATATGGTCGGAGAATAAAACCTAAAGAAGGAGGATGCTAGGAAAGTTAACGAAAAAAAACTGACTTTAAAAATGGAGTAGCCGAGTAATATAAGGTTGAAGAAGCGGCGGTGGAAGGTAACTAAAGCTATGTGGCTGTGATGGATTGAGACGGATGGCAATGCTACACATGGCACTGAAGGAGGATAATGTGTGTCGCTGCCCATGGAAATTACATGGGTAATTAAATGGCTCGTTTATTTACATCGTCACATGACGTCGTGCTCTCCTAGCTGAGACATCCACATTAACCAGTTCTGTGTGAGACCAGTTATAACCAACATTTTGTGTAGAATATTAGTTTAATTATTATGTTTCTTGATTTAAAATAAGCGTTCTTGTCTTATATATAATATTGTAACATAAATAAAGCTTCCAGGGCTAAGTTTCTTGTTCAACTTTTTATTTTAAAGCTTTCGGACTTGTCAGTCCTTCAACAGGAGTATCACATTAACAAGTAATTGTATTTATCATTAAAGTGTTAATGTGATACTCCTGTTGAAGGACCGATAAGTCCGAAGGCTTGAAAATAAAAGGTTGGCACAAGAAACTTAGCCCTGGAAGCTTTATTTTATTAATATTATGTTTATATATAATGGAATATAAAGCTGTTATAATCTGCTAATATTTAAAAAAAAGGTAAAATTGAGATTTATTTTATCATCATATATAAGTAAAAAAAGGAAACTGTTTATAACTACTAATAGAACCTTTCTTAAATTTAATCTAAAACCTATGTAGAAGCAGCGAGGAAATTTGAAATATAAGGTTCCAATGGGTTTACAATTTTTTTGTGTTCCCATAATGTTTCACTAGATAATAAAGATAGTGAAAAAATACATCTTTAAAGAGAACAAGCGTTTAAATAAACTATTTCGAAAATTGCTTTTTGAAAGAATACGACATTCAAATTATATTAAGCGGTAACATCTTTCTAAAAATATTTCCTCTTTTATTAAATTGAATTTAAGAAATAGTATTTTAAATTGTGTATTTAGATTTTTTCTATTTTTAAATATACGTAGACTCTTAACAAGCAGGCATTCTATTTTGGATAATAAATTGTTCATGTTTCCGTGTTTTGAATATACTGTGTTCCATCCGTGATATATATCATGGAAGGTCCATTGTCAAAATACCTAGTAATGTCCAAGTATAAATTGTTTTATGCGCTTTCAACATGTGGTAATTGCGCAATGAGGGATGAACAAGAAGAATATAGCCAGTCAAGACCACGAACTTCAAAATTGTCTCTTTTTAAAAGGTCAGATAGATAGAAAAAGATTCCAAGTTATCTTCAGATTAAGATTAGTCAAGAACCAGTTTCCAGACTGAATCTTGGCTCGTCATTGTAGATAACATAATCCACAGATCCTGGGTGCAGGACTGATATTCACGACACAAATCAAAGCGGGATCTCCTTTAAGATAGGTTAGCGATATATTCCATTCTTCAACTTGCATAAAGATCACCTCCCTGAAGCTCTCAATAAAAAAATTATCTTGAAATTGTCGTTTCAGAGGCACATAAATTGGTCTTTTTACGACTTCGAAATAAAAGATTCAATTTAAAAAACCTTTGTTCAATCAATTTTGAACACTACTCCATTTTATAATCTTAATCTATGTTTATAATGAATCCTTATCTATATTTGTAATATATATATATGATAATTTAAACCAACAACCCTATATATTATAATCTTTATAACAAGATTGTCATGTTGTACTATAACTAATTATACGCATAATTGACGTGTGTCCTTGTATCCCCATATGTAATGTACTGAGGATGAATAAATAAAAATATATAATAGATTAAAAACTGAGTTAAGAGCCAGAGAGAGATTTACAAAGTAACTTCTAAAGTTAGATGGAAGCCCAGACTGGTGCCAGAGTCGAGTTGCGGACACGTGCAGAAAGGCAATACTTCCTGGTTCCCTTCCTGGTCCAAAAAGTTGTATAAATAGGACCCCACGTAGCAACAGCCAATTTCAGTTCTAGTCAGTCCCGGTCAGCGTCACCCCTTGTCGCCGGTTGTCACCAACTCATCGACGATGTAAAACAGTAAGAAAACTTCTCGATCTCCATCTTTGCTCTTGGCTCAACTTTTTATCTATTCAAGGAACCTTCTTTCAACTGTGTCGCTTCGTTTTTTGTGTGTGGACATCCCCAGTTTTCCACTCTGCCTCGACCACGACTGCCTGTACTTTGTGAGAACTGTTAAAGGTCCTACAAGGTGCAGAGAGGCACTGGAAAACTCTCCACCCCTGACTGTCCCTCGCGGTTACTACAGGTTTGACCCTCGGTTGCCACAACTTATAGCGAGAGTCGACGAGGTTCTACAATAAGCTTACCAAACCCCAACGTATTATTACAGAGAGTCGTCAGGATCTCAACGCATTATTGCAGCTAGTCGACAGGATCCCTAATCACAGATAAGGATCTCAACACATTATTACAGATAGTCGACAGGATTACCACAACGAAGGAGACCACAACGAAGAAGGTAAAGACTGTCCAGATAGATAAGAGCCAAGAAGCAAAGATGGAGATCGAGAAGTTTTCTTACTGTTTTACATCGTCGATGAGTTGGTGACAACCGGCGACAAGGGGTGACGCTGACCGGGACTGACTAGAACTGAAATTGGCTGTTGCTACGTGGGGTCCTATTTATACAACTTTTTGGACCAGGAAGGGAACCAGGAAGTATTGCCTTTCTGCACGTGTCCGCAACTCGACTCTGGCACCAGTCTGGGCTTCCATCTAACTTTAGAAGTTACTTTGTAAATCTCTCTCTGGCTCTTAACTCAGTTTTTAATCTATTATATATTTTTATTTATTCATCCTCAGTACATTACATATGGGGATACAAGGACACACGTCAATTATGCGTATAATTAGTTATAGTACAACATGACAATCTTGTTATAAAGATTATAATATATAGGGTTGTTGGTTTAAATTATCATAGATGGGCCCCGTGAGTGAAAGGGTTTATCCGGGTTTAAGCGGGTAAAGCCTCTCTAACACAGGTAAGTAATTAAAATTTTTAATTAATTGAAACTGTGAGGGAAAAAGGGCTATAACAAGATGTTTATTTGAATATATCTGAAAATTATCAAAATAAAACTTATGTTTAATTTAAAAGTTATGATATTCATTATAAAAGAGAACTGTAGATAAAACCTTTGTTTGCTAAAAAATAATGATGATAAAAAATGATGTTCTAAAAGATTGTTGGCGGGCGTTGGAAAGGGTTAGGGGTTGAAGAATATGCAATTGTAAGTGTTGCACAGCCAATCAAATACTTAGGTCCAGGTGCAAAGCGAGGATATAGACTTGTGCGTCTTCCTAGGCAATGTTTCACCTGTGATCCTGTATAAGGTTACAGTGCTTTGTCACAATTGTAGGGTTATTGGTTGAAAAGATGTTGAAGAAAAGAATTAATATGCTTGAAAGGGGTGGTAGAGCCATGCGATAAGTAGAATTGTTGTAGCGACAGTAGGGTCTGACTTGACTTGAAATCAAAGGTTGATTGTGGTCCGCTAGAGCTGAAAAAAATTGAAAATTGAAAAAAGTGAACGCTTGGTGCATGCGTTGGTGATGTGCTCTGCGGATGATTGAAATAAACTTTTGAAACGTGTTCATACCAAAAAGTCGAGACTTGTACTTCTGGGGAACGGTGTTTTCAAAGAGTTTGTTGAATTACGAAATCAAAAGAAAAATTGTCAAGCAGTACTGTCGTTTCTCTACGTGGATGTGAAGCAATAGCGGAGAGAAAGATAGTAGTGTAAAGTACACTGAAGTGGTTAGAGAAATAGATTGTTGTAAACGATTGTTGTATATGCCCGATAGTTGATGATAAACAAACATTGTCATATAATAAAGTAATTAAACAAAAATATAGTGAATAAAAAGATAAAAATGTGATTGTGGATAAAAAAAGTATAAGTGGATAAGATCAAACATGTACTATATGAAAGATATAATAATGAATTAGTAAAATATAAAAGATATAATAATGAGAATTAGTAATATATAAAAGATATAATAATGAATTAAAAATGATTATTGAAAGAATTAACTGTTTTGCCATTGTTAAAATAAAGTTGTTAAAATAATGTTGGTATAAAATCTTGAATAATTATTTTTTTATTTTTTTTTACTTTTCAATTATAATCAAATTTTTATTCCAACATTATTTTAACAACTTTATTTTAACAATGGCAAAACAGTTAATTCTTTCAATAATCATTTTTAATTCATTATTATATCTTTTATATATTACTAATTCTCATTATTATATCTTTTATATTTTACTAATTCATTATTATATCTTTCATATAGTACATGTTTGATCTTATCCACTTATACTTTTTTTATCCACAATCACATTTTTATCTTTTTATTCACTATATTTTTGTTTAATTACTTTATTATATGACAATGTTTGTTTATCATCAACTATCGGGCATATACAACAATCGTTTACAACAATCTATTTCTCTAACCACTTCAGTGTACTTTACACTACTATCTTTCTCTCCGCTATTGCTTCACATCCACGTAGAGAAACGACAGTACTGCTTGACAATTTTTCTTTTGATTTCGTAATTCAACAAACTCTTTGAAAACACCGTTCCCCAGAAGTACAAGTCTCGACTTTTTGGTATGAACACGTTTCAAAAGTTTATTTCAATCATCCGCAGAGCACATCACCAACGCATGCACCAAGCGTTCACTTTTTTCAATTTTCAATTTTTTTCAGCTCTAGCGGACCACAATCAACCTTTGATTTCAAGTCAAGTCAGACCCTACTGTCGCTACAACAATTCTACTTATCGCATGGCTCTACCACCCCTTTCAAGCATATTAATTCTTTTCTTCAACATCTTTTCAACCAATAACCCTACAATTGTGACAAAGCACTGTAACCTTATACAGGATCACAGGTGAAACATTGCCTAGGAAGACGCACAAGTCTATATCCTCGCTTTGCACCTGGACCTAAGTATTTGATTGGCTGTGCAACACTTACAATTGCATATTCTTCAACCCCTAACCCTTTCCAACGCCCGCCAACAATCTTTTAGAACATCATTTTTTATCATCATTATTTTTTAGCAAACAAAGGTTTTATCTACAGTTCTCTTTTATAATGAATATCATAACTTTTAAATTAAACATAAGTTTTATTTTGATAATTTTCAGATATATTCAAATAAACATCTTGTTATAGCCCTTTTTCCCTCACAGTTTCAATTAATTAAAAATTTTAATTACTTACCTGTGTTAGAGAGGCTTTACCCGCTTAAACCCGGATAAACCCTTTCACTCACGGGGCCCATCTATGATAATTTAAACCAACAACCCTATATATTATAATCTTTATAACAAGATTGTCATGTTGTACTATAACTAATTATACGCATAATTGACGTGTGTCCTTGTATCCCCATATGTAATGTACTGAGGATGAATAAATAAAAATATATAATAGATTAAAAACTGAGTTAAGAGCCAGAGAGAGATTTACAAAGTAACTTCTAAAGTTAGATGGAAGCCCAGACTGGTGCCAGAGTCGAGTTGCGGACACGTGCAGAAAGGCAATACTTCCTGGTTCCCTTCCTGGTCCAAAAAGTTGTATAAATAGGACCCCACGTAGCAACAGCCAATTTCAGTTCTAGTCAGTCCCGGTCAGCGTCACCCCTTGTCGCCGGTTGTCACCAACTCATCGACGATGTAAAACAGTAAGAAAACTTCTCGATCTCCATCTTTGCTCTTGGCTCAACTTTTTATCTATTCAAGGAACCTTCTTTCAACTGTGTCGCTTCGTTTTTTGTGTGTGGACATCCCCAGTTTTCCACTCTGCCTCGACCACGACTGCCTGTACTTTGTGAGAACTGTTAAAGGTCCTACAAGGTGCAGAGAGGCACTGGAAAACTCTCCACCCCTGACTGTCCCTCGCGGTTACTACAGGTTTGACCCTCGGTTGCCACAACTTATAGCGAGAGTCGACGAGGTTCTACAATAAGCTTACCAAACCCCAACGTATTATTACAGAGAGTCGTCAGGATCTCAACGCATTATTGCAGCTAGTCGACAGGATCCCTAATCACAGATAAGGATCTCAACACATTATTACATATATACACTAAGTAATTTTTCGTATTTCACACAGGCAGTCTTTACATAACTTACTATTTCTAGTCTCAGTTTGAACACCAGCAGAGATACATAGCGGTACACACAAATTTGTTACTTGATTGGAAGAGCCATCCATTGATATTAAATAGTGATTTATTTTTTATATAATTGTGTGTGGTTACAATGAGTTCTCCATAACTTGATAATAGTGAGACGGATACTTAATTACTTTATTTGAGGTATTCAACGAGGTTTAATTTAGATATTTTAATTATAATTATTTTTGCAATCTAAGTAATAAACTGTGTTGAGAGCTTACCATGATATTCCCATTAAAATAAGGATTACATAGAAAACCTTATATTTTATTTTGAAGTTTAGGAATCTTTAGATATTGCATAGAGGCTTGTGTCACTGATGGTGGAGTAGTTGTTTTCTCGCTATAATTGACGTCTGTTGTTCTACTATAATGGAGGGATTCTTTTCTTTATTTTACACTATTAATTACTATATTGTCGGTCACATAATATAAACTCTTCATCTCTATTCAAATATATTTATGTGGGCGTAAATATGTAATTTTATTTCGAAAGCATACACGCACCAAACAAAATACACATTTACTCTAAACTTACTGAAATGATAAACTATAGGAAGCCTGTTTCATCAACCTCGACGAGCCAGGCCTTCCTAATATTTATTATTATATTAAGGGCAGTTAGGTATTCTATATTTTCAAGAGAGATAAATATATGAGAAATATAACTTATTATTCTGATTAAAATTTGTAGGTTTAAGAAATATCGCCATATATATATCGTGTGGTATATGGGGGAATTTAGGGGAAAGGTATTGGAAATTATATTAAAGGATGGTATATATTTGGATTGTGACTGAGAGTTTAATTTTTAATTAGGTTATTATAGAGTGAAGACGTTTGCCTAGAATAACGGGTTATAAACTATTGTAGTTATAGGAATATCCCGATATCGAGAGAGGGGAAGAGTTCAATCAATTACACTATATAGTTGTGGCAGTGAGATGGCGCAAAAGTATGGTGGGATTTAACAACACCTGGGGGTAATTACATATGTATGTTAAATAGATAGAGAAATATTTTGGCATAGGTTTGATGGTAAAAATAAGATTTTTTATCAAATAAATAAAATAAAATTTAAAAAAAACTTGAACTTTAAAATTATAGGATCAATTAAAAAGCAGCTTTGAAAAACTGCTTGAGTTAATTGAGATCTAGTAAATATAGGAATGACAATGAAAGCGGACAATTGGTTCTAAAATATTTATTGTTTAAAACCATTGTTTCCACGAGGCTTGTAAACATGTTTTATAATACAATATGCAGAAACAAAATTATATGAGATATACAGTTAAACCTGTATATAGCGCCCCCTCTAAATAGCGCCTTCCTCTCTATAGCGCCCGATTTTAAATACGTAGTACGATGCGATTTACATTAAAAGTAACCTGTCTATAGCACCCCCTATCTACAGCCCCCTATTTTGGTGAGTCCCGATAGGGGGCGCTATAGACAGGTTTAACTGTATTGAGATGATTTGACTAATCAATTGGAATCAACTATTTCGCTAGTTTGATCTACCAAACAATTACACAACTCGAATTTGGGGAATAGCCTAAATAATCAGCATTGCTTATTGGTGATTGCGTTCACGTTAATTTTACACATCAAGCCTATATTCCCATAGCTTATCTTTTCTCTCTCAGTAAATATATATAAATGTATAAAATTAAGATGATTATATTTCAGGTGTAGAGAGAGAATTTATATAAA
>CP092886.1:64454647-64612663 GCA_030710605.1 Cordylochernes scorpioides
CCCTTTTGTATCCAAGTGACTCAAGATCCGTGTGGCTGCACCAGGATGAAGCCACAAGTCATACCTCACGTTCAACACGTCAATACTTAAGCGAAAAGAAGCATTTCGTATATCCCTGATAAATCACCAGACTTGTTCTCTAGAGGTATTTGTGTTTTTTGGGTGCTTAAAATTCTCTTAGATCTATAAAACCGAAGACGTAGATGGTCTTTGGGAATCGTAAAGGACATTGATGGAATGGTCTTCATCAAAATATACTAAGACGAAGCCCTATATTTCCTGGAAATATCGATGCAGGGCTGTTACTAAGCGTCAAAGTCTACAAATTGGAAACAATATGTTGTAAACATTTTAAACTTATTTTTTAACTAAGCATTAAAATGATCTT
This sequence comes from Cordylochernes scorpioides, assembly GCA_030710605.1. Classification (NCBI taxonomy): domain Eukaryota; kingdom Metazoa; phylum Arthropoda; class Arachnida; order Pseudoscorpiones; family Chernetidae; genus Cordylochernes; species Cordylochernes scorpioides. Next base: position 64,455,036 of record CP092886.1, read on the forward strand.
ACTGAAAATGGACACCCTCTGTACACAATACGTGCATTGAATATGTGCATATTTTGAATATTTTATATATCAATTTCTAAAAGACATATACTATTTTTTTTCAAATCCTCCTTTTTTTTCAATGTCAAAATTCAATTTAACATTATGAAGCAAACCTTTATTTCCAACTCGATGATATTCAACGGCTTGTTTCAACGGGGTAAATTCCGAAGAACTTGTAGGACATGATATTAATTGGAAACACAGTCATTCGGCTATTCAAATCACTGTATCACTCTATGGTCTTATGGCAAATACAGTTAAAACTACTGTTCCAACCGCTGTAGTACTCTATGGTCCAATGGCAAATAAAGTTAAAACTACTGTTCAACCGCTGTAGTACTCTATGGTACAATGGCAAATACAGTTAAAACTACTGCTCCAACCGCTGTATTACTCTATTGCTTTATAGAAAATACAGTTACACAACCGATCCAACCGCTGTAGTACTCTAAGGTCCAATGGCAAATACAGTTAAAGCTACTACTCCAACCTCTGTGGTATTCAATGGCCTTATGGAAAATACAATTACACAACCTTCCAACCGCTGTAAGTATTCTATGGTCTAATGGCAAATACAGTTAAACTACTGCTATCAGCGCTGTTGTACTCTATAGCCTTATGGGAAATACAGTTACACAATCGTTCCAACCGCTGTATTACTCTATGGCTTTATGGAAAATACAGTTATACAACCGCTCCAACCGCTGTAGTACTCTATGGTCCAATGGCAAATACAGTTAAAGCTACTGCTCCAACCTCTGTGGTATTTAATGGCCTTATGGAAAATACAATTACACAACCGCTCCAACCGCTGTAAGTATTCTATGGTCTAATGGCAAATACAGTTAAAACTACTGCTATCAGCGCTGTTGTACTCTATAGCCTTATGCGAAATACAGTTACACAATCGTTCCAACCGCTGTATTACTCTATGGCTTTATGGAAAATACAGTTCCACAATCGCTCCAACTGTGCTGTAATACTCTATGGCCAAATGCAAATACAGTTAAAACTACTGCTCCAACCGCTGTGGTACTCAATGGCCTTATGGAAAATGCAGTTCCACAACCGCTCCAACTGCTGTAATACTCTATGGTCAAATGCGAATACAGTTAAAACTACTGCTCCAACCGCTGTGGTACTCAATGGCCTTATGGAAAATACAGTTCCACAACTGCTCCAACTGTGCTGTAATACTCTATGGCCAAATGCAAATACAGTTAAAACTACTGCTCCAACCGCTGTGGTACTCAATGGCCATATGGAAAATGCAGTTCCACAACCGCTCCAACTGCTGTAATACTCTATGGTCAAATGCGAATACAGTTAAAACTACTGCTCCAACCGCTGTGGTACTCAATGGCCTTATGGAAAATACAGTTCCACAACTGCTCCAACTGCTGTAATACTCTATGGCCAAATGCAGATAGAGTTAAAACTACTGCTCCAACCGCTGTGGTACTCAATGGCCTTATGGAAAATACAGTTCCACAACCGCTCCAACTGCTGTAATACTCTATGGCCAAATGCAAATACAGTTAAAACTACTGCTCCAACCGCTGTGGTACTCTTTGGCCTTATGGAAAATACAGTTATACAACCATAATATCAGGAAAATATATGCATATTTAAATGCTGGACATTAACATTTCTACATGTAGAAATAATGAAAATAGAAATCACATTGAAACGTCAATATATTTGCAAGTTATTCTGAAGTATAGCGTGGCATAAATTAGTGACTAGATTAGCCGTCTATAGCTACAACAACAGCTCTGAACTCGCTGGGGTCAAGTCGAAGACTGTTTGGATGGCAGTTGCAGGTTCAGAAGTCCATGTTCTTGAATCCGTAACTATAGTTCATTAATGAAACTGCCGGACAGTAGTTCGGGGCCAGCCTTTCAGTAACCATTGACCAGATTTTTTTCTGTGAAAGATCTAAGGAACATACTGGCCAGATCTGCAGACGAAGGCTCTATATAGTGGAAGGTCAGGACAGCAAGGTAGTGTGAAGAAGGCTTCGGAGATATAGTAGAACCAGAAGAGCAAAACCTGGGAAAAGTAACGACCGTAGTTCAAATTACGAGATTTGTCAGATAGAGGGGACCGTGATATGTATGTACTCTATGTCACCGTAGATCATCACTCGGGGTGATGGAAAGTGTGATTATAACGAATGCAAGTAGGCATTTGTCGTTTAGCTCGATGTCTCGAATATGGATATTTGTGGAACCACAGAACTTTCTTTTTATATTCAGGATGGAATTTAAATCATTTACATTTAGAAACATGCGCCATTCGTGTAAATTTACACTTGTCGTTTACGTCTTTTACAAGATAGAAATATTAATGGCCAGTAATGCATACAGCCGTGTTAAATATATACCAATCTCTTTCTCTCTCTTTCACACTTCAAAAGTTTGAATTAATATTTATTAATTCAAGTGTGAGATTATATTGTTCACATAGCTGTCAAAATGAACACTAAAATTACAGCTATAATCACTTTTGAGAAATCATTGTGTAAGTTTATTACCACCGTGATATCAGTATGGAGTATGTCCATTCATTTATAAAACAATATTTGTATAAAATAAGCGTGACTAAATTAATTTTCACGTTGTTTCAATCATAAAAACTTAATATATAAATATTATTTTAAAAACACAATTAGAATATTTTTTTTACACGCACGGTAAAAATAGGATTAAATATACATCAATTTGATATATACTTTTTTTATCAGCAGAAATATCTAATTATGCATGCTATAGAAAAATGGTCATATGAAATGTAATAGTATCAATAAATATGTTATATGGTCCAAGAATAAAACCTAAAGAAGGATGATGCTAGGAAAGTTAACGAAAAAAAAAAAAGACTTTAAAAATGGAGTAGCCGAGTAATATAAGGTTGAAGAAGCGGCGGTGGAAGGTAACTAAAGCTATGTGGCTGTGATGGATTGAGACGGATGGCAATGCTACACATGGCACTGAAGGAGGATAATGTGTGTCGCTGCCCATGGAAATTACATGGGTAATTAAATGGCTCGTTTATTTACATCGTCACATGACGTCGTGCTCTCCTAGCTGAAACATCCACATTAACCAGTTCTGTGTGAGACCAGTTATAACCAACATTTTGTGTAGAATATTAGTTTAAATATTATGTTTCTTGATTTAAAATAAGCGTTCTTGTCTGACATATAATATTATAACATAAATAAAGCTTCCAGGGCTAAGTTTCTTGTTCAACTTTTTATTTTCAAGCTTTCGGACTTGTCAGTCCTTCAACAGGAGTATCACGTTAACAAGTTATTGTATTTATCATTAAAGTGTTAATGTGATACTCCTGTTGAAGGACTGATAAGTCCGAAGGCTTGAAAATACAAGATTGGCACAAGAAACTTATCCCTGGAAGCTTTATTTTATTAATATTATGTTTATATATAATGGAATATAAAGCTGTTATAATCTGCTAATATTTAAAAAAAAGGTAAAATTGAGATTCATTTTATCATCATATATAAGTAAAAAAAGGAAACTGTTTATAACTACTAATAGAACCTTTCTTAAATTTAATCTAAAACCTATGTAGAAGCAGCGAGGAAATTTGAAATATAAGGTTCCAATGGGTTTACAATTTTTTTGTGTTCCCATAATGTTTCATTAGATAATAAAGATAGTGAAAAAATACATCTTTAAAGAGAACAAGCGTTTAAATAAACTATTTCGAAAATTGCTTTTTGAAAGAATACGACATTCAAATTATATTAAGCGGTAACATCTTTCTAAAAATATTTCCTCTTTTATTAAATTGAATTTAAGAAATAGTATTTTAAATTGTGTATTTAGATTTTTTTCTATTTTTAAATATACGTAGACTCTTAACAAGCAGGCATTCTATTTTGGATAATAAATTGTTCATGTTTCCGTGTTTTGAATATACTGTGTTCCACCCGTGATATATATCATGGAAGGTCCATTGTCAAAATACCTAGTAATGTCCAAGTATAAATTGTTTTATGCGCTTTCAGCATGTGGTAATTGCGTAATGAGGGAAGAACAAGAAGAATATAGCCAGTCAAGACAACGAACTTCAAAATTGTATCTTTTTCCAATATTATAAATATAGAAATAGTTTCCAAGTTCTCTTCAGATTAAGATTCGTCAAGATCAGTGTCTAGACTGAATCTTGGCTCGTCATTGAAGATAACATGGTCCACAGATTCTAGAGGCAGGACTGATGTTCACGACACAAATTAAAGCGGGATCTCCTGTGAGAGGTTAGCGATATATTCCCTTTTTCAACTTGCATAAAGATCACCTTCCTGAAGCTCTCAATAAAAAAAATATCTCGAAATTGTCGTTTCAGAGGCACATAAATTGGTCTTTTTACGACTTCGAAATAAAAGATTCAATTTAAAAAACCTTTGTTCAATCAATTTTGAACACTACTCCATTTTATAATCTTAAGCCATGTTTATAATGAATCCTTATCTATATTTGTAATACACTAAGTAATTTTTCGTATTTCACACAGGCAGTCTTTACATAACTTACTATTTCTACTCTCAGTTTGAACACCAGCAGAGATACATAGCGGTACACACAAATTTGTTACTTGATTGGAAGAGCCATCCATTGATATTAAATAGTGATTTATTTTTTATAGAATTGTGTGTTGCTACAATATGTTTTCTACAACTTGATAATAGTTAGACGGATACTTGATTCTTTCATTTGGCATATTCAAACGGGATTTAATTCAGCCATATTAATAATTATTATTTTTGCAATCCAGGAAATAAACTGTGTTGAGAGCTTACCATGATATTCCAATGAAAGGAAGGGTTCCATAGAAAACTTTATCTTTTATTTTGAAGTTTAGGAATCTTTAAATATTGCATAGAGGCTTGTGTCACTGATGGTGGAGTAGTTGTTTTCTCGCTATAATTGACGTCTGTTGTTCTACTATAATGGAGGGATTCTTTTCTTTATTTTACAGTATTAATTACTATATTGTCGGTCACATAATATAAACTCTTCATCTCTATTCAAATATATTTATGTGGGCGTAAATATGTAATTTTATTTCGAAAGCACACACGCACCAAACAAAATACACATTTACTCTAAACTTACTGAAATGATAAACTATTGAGAGCCTGTTTCATCAACCTCGACGAGCCAGGCCTTTCTAATATTTTTTATTATATTAAGGGCAGTTAGCTATTCTATATTTTCAAGAGAGATAAATATATGAGAAAAATAACTTATTATTCTGATTAAAACGTTGTAGGTTTAAGAAATATCGCCATATATATCGTGTGGTATATGGGGGAATTTAGGGGAAAGGAATTGGAAATTATATTAAAGGATGGTATATATTTGGATTGTGACTGAGAGTTTAATTTTTTAATTAGGTTATTATAGTGAAGACGTTTGCCTAGAATAAAGGGTTATAAACTATTGTAGTTATAGGAATATCCCGATATCGAGTGAGGTGAAGAGTTCAATCAATTACACTATATAGTTGTGGCAGTGAGATGGCGCAAAAGTATGGTGGGATTTAACAACACCTGGGGGTAATTACATATGTATGTTAAATAGATAGAGAAATATTTTGGCATAGGTTTGATGGTAAAAATAAGATTTTTTATCAAATAAATAAAATATGAAAAAAAAAACTTGAACTTCAAAATTATAGGATCTAAATAAAAAAACAGCTTTAAAAACTGTTTGAGTTAATTGACGATCCAGTGAATATAGGAATGACAATGAAAGTGGACACCTGGTTCTAAAAATATTTTTTATTTAAAACTCTTGTTTCCACGAGGCTTGTAAACCTGCTTTATAATCAATGTTTTATGATTCAAACAATAATAACATATGCAGAAACAAAATTATATAAGATATACCGTTATATATAAACCTGTCTATAGCGCCCCCTCTAAATAGCGCCTTCCTCTCTATAGCGCCCGATTTTAAATACGTAGTGCGATGCGATTTACATTAAAAGTAACCTGTCTATAGCACCCCCTCTCTACAGCACCCTATTTTGGTGAGTCCTGATAGGGGGCGCTATAGACAGGTTTAACTGTATTGAGATGATTTGACTAATCAATTGGAATCAACTATTTCGCTAGTTTGATCTATCAAACAATTACACAACTCGAATTTGGGGAATAGTCTAAATAATCAGCATTGCTTATTGGTGATTGCGTTCACGTTAATTTTACACATAAAGCCTATATTTCCATAGCTTATCTTTTCTCTCTCAGTAAATATATATAAATGTATAAAATTAAGATGATTATATTTCAGGTGTAGAGAGAGAATTTATATAAAGATCTAACACATATACATTGTAATTAGCGGAAGTTGTAAATAAATGTCTAGCAGTTGAAGATATCGACAAATATGGAAATGAAGCCAACCAAGGTTGGGGAGAGTATACCTTTAGATCGATGAGTTGCAGTCAATGCCGGAGATACAGATTTCTCCACTTGTGGTAAATTGAATTGGCTTTATCAAAAAATCAACAAAAAAACCAGGTTGATGAAGTGGGAAACTTTTTACTTGTTCTTTCAAGTTTCCAACTCAGGGATTTAGATCTAATGGAGAAGTCTCTCTGTTCCGATTGTTTTACCTCTAACTGCGTTATTTTATTTATGTTTCTAAGAGAATCTTATAAACTACGTTATCCAGAATAAATATATTCTATATTTGAGAGAAAATATTGAATATAGAGTAGAGAATATATATACAATGTGCCTTATTCGACTCACTTTATTACAATACAGTTCTGCTTTTGTTGTTTTTGAATTTATCGCTTTCTTTACTTTGAAATATTCTACACTGAAACATGATATACATTCTCTCCAATATTTGCATCTATTGAATACTTGAAGACTCTTATTTATATTATAGACATTTGAGAACTATAAAATTTAGATAGAGAAGAACAATTTGTTAAAATGAGTAAGTTTTAAAATTATCCTTGTTTGCTTATGTATCGAGGTGTAGAATATATTTTATTTTATGGCCAAAATATTGTTTGCTTCAAATATAATAAGAGGGAATATAATTCATCACCCGTGAATTTTCCAATAGTTTTCTCAGTTCAATCTAACAGACCTCTACAAAGCATTCTGCTTATTGAGTCAACATTTGAAAGTTTTTTTCACTCTAGGAATGAGTAATGGTGTTATACGCGACCTCATAAATACCTAACCTGACCAACTTAACCGATACTAACCTAGTCATTCTATCCTAATTGTATATAATATACATTTTAAAGAAAATAACAATTGATCAATAATTAGAAATAACACATTGAAAAATTAATCGGACTTCAACGTGGAACATAATTATTACAATTGCTATTTATATATTTTATAATATGGGGGAGTGAGGGGATGGTGTTTAGGAGGTCGTAAAGAACATCCCCATCTCGCTCAGTGAAAACAAAACATTGCCTTTTTATATTCTTTGTGAAAATATGGCAGACCTGATCCCTTTGTGAAAATTGACGTGAAACCAGAATTTAATTAATTTTTTTTTAGAAAATGTGGTATTGAGCTAAGCCTTAATCAGCTCTGAGTCGCTTCCCATATAATAAGCTATACTATAACTAACTCTTGAGAAATTGATTAATGGTGAGATTTAAATAAAGAGAAATAGGTTGTTATTTGGCTTGATTATATTATATATGTGTAAATTGAGCATTACTATATTCCCTTATATATTGGAAAATAACCTAGAGATAATATAGTCTTATTTGTTTAGATCACATCAGACCTTTGACTTGTAAGTACACCACAGTTACAGGTTTAGAAAATCCAGTCAACCTATTATAATAGATAAATTAACATATTCAAATTCAATTTCTCTATTCCTTCCGAATCAGATTAGAATATTGGAAGAATTATTATTGCTCAATGTGAGTTATGCAGAATTAGCATTCAAGATATGAAGATACTCAGTGCCTTTTTACCTATTGTTCTCGGATTCAGGGGAAAGACAAAAATGAGAGGTTTCACCTTTTTAACAATGTAACAGGTCAAATATTTGCCAGTGATTTCCCTGATTGCTTGACCGTTGTGGGCTTTGTCTCTATTGTGCTAGCAGAGAGATAATAGAATATATATATATCAATTTTTAAACAAGGTAAAATCCTCTGGAGTAACTTGGTAAAGAAAACATTCAAGACAAAGAGGATGAGTTTCTTTTTATGAACATGCGTTCGAGCTTTCGGGCATAATGTCGCCCTTCATCAGGAATAAAACTACAAAAAATATCAATATACGTCTATATATATACAGGTGATTAGCATAAATCCACGCCCCTCATGATTACTGTTTTGTATATCATACATAAAACTTAAATTTTATCTCTCTAAAAATAATAGTTTTCTTGTTTATGCTAATCACCTGTATATATATAGACGTATCTTGATTCTATTTGTAGTTTTATTCCTGTTGAAGGGCGACATTATGCCCGAAAGCTCGAACGCATGTTCATAAAAAGAAACTCATCCTCTTTGTCTTGAATGTTTCCTTTACCAAATATATATCAATTAAAAGACACTCAGGGCTCGTTATTGAAATGATGTATAGATAATTCTTTATCATCTTTTTGATAGTCTAATTAATGTTTGCTTTTTATTTAGCTTCCAGGATGAGTCTATTTAAAGCGAGATGCCTTAATAAATAAAATATATTTTGTGTTTAATTTAGTTAGAATATTTATGTTTATATAAAGGTTTAATTTAATTTTTCTATGATTGTGTAAATATTCATTGAATATATCACCATCACCTTTGTTGTTTACAAAAATGTTATATGAAAAATAAAGTAATGTAAAAGAACGAAATGGTTGCCCTCATGTTTACTGATCCAATGTTTTAATAATCTAAGGTTTATGTTGTAAGAAAATTATACATTGAAAAGAATTATACATTGGTCAACTCGAGCCCGATTGAACGTAAGTAAAAGTCAAGTTAAAATTGATCGAAAAAAAAGGGCAATTTATAAGTATTTTGTAACCATATATTTCAACTAAAAGTATTTGGGAAGAGAATTTAATAGCAATTATGGATGTAGAAGCTTTAATTAAAAAATTAAAAAGGATTAAAAAAACTATAAAAGGCATAGAGGAAATTATCGAATCCATTGTGTCTATGGTAGATATTAATGCAACGAAATGCAAACTAGATTATGCAAATAATGATTTGATGAAAATGAGGGATGTTTTCTTGCAGCAACTTGAGGATGATGATTTGAATGACGAAGTGAAAATTTGTATAGATAAATGTATAAGATTAAAGTGTGAATTAGATTTAAAGCATAATGGGCAAGAACCATCTGAAAACAAAAATATGTTAATTTACATGTTAAAATGCCTAAACTTGAGTTGCCAACTTTCAATGGCAGATTAGAATCATGGCTTTCATTTAAAGATCTATTTTTTTCTGCAATTTGTTCTAGCTCACAAATACCTGATATTGAAAAGTTACAATATTTGAAAGGCCAACTGAGAGGCGAAGCCCTAAGACTGGTCAACGCATTTCCAATTACAGCCGATAATTATGTTGAGGTTTGGCAAACTTTATTAACAAGATATGATAACCCAAAGGATCTAATTTTCACCCAAATAGAAAATGCATTAAGAATACCAAAATTAGCCGATGACAACCATAATTCAATGTTTAAACTTCTAGATAGCTGCAACGAAATAGTAAGAACAGTGAAGGTATTGGGTTACCAAATCGATAGTTTATCTGAGGTATTTTTCGTCAAGATCATACAAGATAAGCTTGATAAAACCACAAGAAAACAATGGGAATTGCAGAACAACCCAAGAGTTGTGCCTTCAATTAAGGATTTAATGGAATTTTTGGAAATCCACGCAAAAAGCTTGCAGAATTTACCAAATAAAGATTCAAATGTGGAGAAACATTCAATTAAAAAGGAATTACAAAAGGTGAATGTTTATAATTCATATATGATAAAATGTCTTAAATGTGAAGGTGCACATGCTCTTTCAAGCTGTAATTTATTTTCTAAATTACCTGAGTCAGAGAGAGTGAATTTTGTTAGTTCAGCTAAATTGTGTTTCAGATGTTTAAAGCCAAACCATTTAGCAAAGAATTGTTATTGCAAAAACATTTGTCAAATTTGCAAGAAAAGACACCACACTTTGATTCACCAAGAAACCAAGGTTCAAGAAGTTAATGAAGGGAAATTTGAGTGTGGAGAAGACATCAAAAATACAACTTGTCTTTTAAGTAATGAGAAATATTTTTCTAATGTCATGCTTACAACCGCTAGGATTAAAATCAAGGATAACAATGGTGTGCCTCAGACATGTAGTCTTGATAGACGCAGGGTCTCAGGCGAACTTTATATCAGGACAATGTAGAAAAAGACTAGGACTTGAATATGTTACCTTACACTCGCAAATATCGGGAATTTCGGGACATTTTGCGAGTCACTCTTATGGACTTGTGGAGTTTGAATTTACGCCACATTTCAAATCCGATGAACTTTTCAAGGTGAACGCCTTGGTGTTGGATAAGTTGACAAATAATTTGCCAACTCTTACATGTCCAAAGTCAAACTTAGCGCATCTCAAAACCATGCCTCTGGATGATCCAGATTATAATATTTCTGCTCCCATCGACATATTAATTGGTGCAGAGTTAGCTATGACCCTGTTCACTGGCGAGTCCGTTATCGGCGATGAAGAACAACTAACTGCTACTTCTTCTAAATTAGGATGGCTCCTTTCTGGAAGAGTCCTCTAAGGGTAGTAGGAGAAGTATTAGGAATATCATTCAGTCACATCATGCATGCCTGGAAACCCAAAATATAGTCGAAAAATTTTGGAAATTGGAATCCATTCCTGATGTGACTTCTATATCTAAGGATGAAAATGAAAGTGAAATCCATTTTGTGGAAACAGATGGAAGGGATTCCACAGGCAGATATGTTGTACAACTGCCATTTCGGAATGACTGCCAATTAGGAGATTCAAGATCCAATGCGATCAAAAGACTTTGTTCTTTGGAAAGATCTTTGATTCCACGACCTGAAGTTTATGACCAATATAGAAGCTTCATTAAGGAATATCTTGAATTGGGACATATGAGCTTAGTACCAAAGGAATATATCATTAAGGGAAGGTACTATCTGCCTCATCATCCTGTAATAAAGGAAAAAAGTTGCACCACCAAATTGCGAGTAGTATTTGATGCATCAGCAAAGACTGATTCAGGTTTGTCCTTGAATGATGCTTTAATTCCAGGGCCCAAAATTCAACAGGATTTGTTTCACATCATTCTGAGATTCAGAATACATCCTGTTGCTATAAATGCTGATATCGCCAAGATGTATAGGCAAATTAGAATATCACAAGAAGATTCGGAATTCCAAAGAATTGTATGGCGGAATGATCCTCACGATAAAATAAAGGACTATCGGCTAGAAACTGTCACTTATGGGACTAGTTGTGCACCATTTTTGGCCACTCGTATCATCAAGCAGTTGGCTTTGGATGAGCAGAGTAAGTTTCCAAAAGCTAGCAAAATAGCATTGACAGATTTTTATGTTGATGATCTAGTAACTGGAACTTTTTCAGTAGATGAAGGCAAGAATTTGGTGCAAGGACTCTGGTTTACTAAGTGCAGGAGGCTTCGAACTTCGTAAATGGACCTCCAATGTTCCTGATGTTCTGTCACTTTTACCAAATCATTTAAGATCCACCAACACAAATATTGGGTTTGATGAATCCAAGGAATTTGTCAACGTTTTAGACCTTTAATGGCAACCAAGAACTGATGGTTTCAAATTTAAGGGAATAGCTCTGCCACTGAACTCTATGATAAAACGAGGAATACTATCACAGGTTGCTAAAATATTTGATCCACTGGGTTGGATCTCACCATTTACGACCACTATTAAACTGATTTTGCAAGAACTTTGGAAGACTGGTTTGGAATGGGATGACCCAATTCTAGAGGAACTAAGAAGGAAGCTGACTTTGATAAACCAGGATCTTCCACCGCTAGAGCACATTCAGATCCCAAGATGCGTGGTACCAGGTAATTTTATGAAGGTAGAATTTCATGGATTTTGTGATGCATCACAGAAGGCATATGCTGCATCTCTGTATCTAAAGGTGATCCTCTCAAACACAAGCGCTAAGACATTTCTCTTAGTGGCAAAAACAAGAGTCGCACCTATGAAGGTGGTTTCACTTCCAAAGTTAGAATTATGTTCTGCTCTACTTTTGGCAAGATTAGTGAAAACTGTATATGATAACCTTCCTCTTACCATCAATGAAATTTATTTATGGTCTGATTCTACTATAGCCTTATGCTGGATCAATTCCGAGCCGTGCCGATGGAAGACATTTGTGGCAAATCGAGTTGCTGAGATACACCGGCTTGTCTCCGGGGTTTGGTGCCATGTTGATGGAAGGCAGAATCCAGCAGACTGTGCATCACGTGGAATATTTCCATCCGACTTAGTAGAACATCCACTATGGTGGAATGGGCCACCATGGCTAATTGAACCTGCCCTTGAAATAAAAATAAATCATTAATAGCTCCAAGGAAGAATTTAAAGAAGAAGAAAAAATAAAGACGTATTTTGGTACAATTGAGTGTGAAATTCTATCCATTGTGATAAACTGCTCATCATTAACCAAACTGAAATGTATCATAGCTTGGTGCATAAGATTTGTCAACAACAGTCGAATGCCTTCACATTCAAGGAACAGGGAGCCCTTAACAGTAAGAGAGTTGAATGATGCCCTGCTGACAGTTGTTAAGTGTGTTCAATCTATTGAATTTTCCAAAGAAAAGCATTGCCTGTTAAGCAACAAGCCAATCCCGAATAAGAGTAGAATATACAATCTATGTCCCTTTTTGGATTCAAGGGGAATCATTAGAGTTGGCGGACGATTAAAAAATGTAAATGTTTATGGTGATCGGATTAATCAAGTTTTACTTCTAAGATAACATCATCTTACCACTCTTATTGTAAACAATGTTCATGTCCATAATCTTCACTCATCAACTCAAGCTACGCTTGCAGCAATAGGAAATATATTCTGGATACCTTCTGGAAGAAATGTTGTACGGAAAATTTTAAGAACATGCATGAAATACGCTAGATTTCGTAAGGAAGCTCCTTTTCAATTAATGGGAAATCTACCTTTTGCAAGGATCAACAGATCAAGGCCGTTTTTGGTAACTGGAATAGATTTTGCAGGACCTTTTCTGATTAAACGGAACATGGGACGTACAACTTCATCCATGAATGCTTACGTTGCCTTGTTCATATATTTCAGCACTCGGACCATTCATCTAGAATTAATAAGTAGTCTGACAACAGAGGCTCTCATATCCACAATAAGAAGGTTCATTGCTCGAAGAGGTAAACCAGCAACAATTCATAGTGACAACGCCACTAATTTTGTTGGTGCGCATAAGATTATAGGGAAACTATGTCACAATGCCAGTAAAGTTCTTACGAATTCAGAGGGAATTCAGTGGAAATTTATTCCACCAGCAGCTCCACATTTTGGTGGACTTTGGGAAGCCGGAGTTAAGTCCATGAAATATCATCTTAGAAGAACAATGGGCAGTGCTTTGCTAAATTTTGAAGAACTAACAACATTGTTAGCACAAATTGAAGCTTTCCTGAATTCGCGACCTCTTTGTCCTCTTTCTGAGGACCCTGAAGATCTACAGGCATTGACTCCTGGTCACTTCTTAATAGGTGGTTCTTTAACAGCGCTTCCCGATGAAGATGACACCATAGCAATGAGATTGCCAAATAGATGGCAATTAATTCAAAAATCAATGAATCAATTTTGGACAAGATGGTCCCAAGAATATGTGTCACAACTTCAACAAAGATCCAAATGGTGTAAGCCCCAACCCAACATTAAGGAAGGATCCCTGGTGTTGATAAAGAATGAACAACAACCTCCACTAGCATGGAAGATTGGAAGAATTTCAAAGGTGTTTCCAGGAGATGACGCTAGAATCAGAGTGGTAGAAGTCAAGACTGCTAATGGGACTTACAGAAGACCTATTGTAAAATTATGTTTGTTACCTATATAATGTTTTTTGATGGTCCCCCATCAAGTTGGTGGCGGGAGAATGTTTAATTTAGTTAGAATATTTATGTTTATATAAAGGTTTAATTTAAATTTTCTATGATTGTGTAAATATTCATTGAATTTATCATCATCACCTTTGTTGTTTACAAAAATGTTATATGAAAAATAAAGTAATGTAAAAGAACGAAATGGTTGCCCTCATGTTTACTGATCCAATGTTTTAATAATCTAAGGTTTATGTTGTAAGAAAATTATACATTGAGAAGAATTATACATTTTGTGTGAGCATTTCTCCTAGAGAACTCTAACTTAAGACAACCCAGGATTCAGAATGTTGTCTGTCTTATAGTAGGTTCATGCTACAATGTTGTATTAGCGATATAGTTCTTTGATATTAATACTACAACGACATAAAATGATGGTTTCTCAAAATAAGCCAGGCTTTGAATTGAATTGACACACGTTTGATGACTTAAAATATATATTTTTAAAAATATTTTTAAAAAGAATGACAAATTGAAATAAGAATAAATATCTGAATAAAAAATAGAGTGAATAAGTTAACGGATATAGAATGGGACTAGTTATATATATATTTACAGGTATTTAAAAATTAACACCATAATGCCCATATGTTTTTTTTTTATAAACAAAACAACTTACTGCGATGAAAAATAGCGAGAGGGCTTGGTTCATCAGTGGTGAACCTTCCCAGCGGTTTCTTTAATTTAATCCACCAGACCGCCTATTAGTTCTCTAATACTTAATATTTAAATTTACCTGCAGCAATAACTTCCTGTCGTTGTTTTAGCTGGAAAGCTTCTCAGCCACGAGTTCCTCAACGTGTAACTCCTATTAGCCAGTTGTAGAGCACGAAGGAAAGCATATCAGCTTATGGTATAATAAAAGAAACTCTATGCTGCAAGTAATTTGAATGATACTATTTTAAAAATATATATAACTGGCTCTTACTATTTTGTAATTTGAAAATATATATACAAATTAGAACTACTAGGCACGAAAAGATTGTAGCATAGGAGTTCATATTGATTCCTATATAACAGATTCTGTATAACATTCTAAGTTTTATACATTGTTTATATACCATTTGTTATTTAAATTGTACATTGTTCATGATTACCTTTATTAATTATCTTTATGGCATCCCCAATAGTAATTTTCTCGCATTATTGTTCTTCCTTGTTCGAAAATTTGAAAAATAAATTCAGTGATTATTAAAATATTTGAATGACCTTGGTTTTAAGTGCATCTTTAGCTATATACGTTTAAATCATTTAATGCTCTAAATATTTGTTGAGGTTATAAATACTTAGTTATTTTTTTCTATAGAGGAAAAGTGAAAGGAATGGCACCATAGCATATTTTCTAACAAAACATATTCAAAATACACATACACATTTCCATTATCGTTTCTCAAAGGCTAATGTTGTTATTTTTATTTACACAGGGAATTTCACATATCTAATGTGTAGAATGACTTTTCCCCAAAAAATCTATATATAAATACACTTCCTAATTATAAAATAAAATTCCCAAAATATAAATAATGATTGAACAAAATATTAAAAATAAATAGAATAAACGTTTTAAAAATAAATTATTTATAAACAATATTTGATGGCGGATGATTCAATCGAATATTTGTTTGCTTGAAAATATTTATTTATGAATCTATAGCTCGAATATTAGAAAGTTTGTTGGCTTTTAAAAAGAAAATAACTTCGACAATTTCTCTAATAAAATATTTAGGAAAATGGCTCGCCCTCCTTATAAGAGAGTTTTACTAAATATGGCGCCATATTTTAGAGAACCGATAAGGGCAAATTACTGACCACTTTGTAGATCACTGAAACACTAACGATTATCTTTCAAGTCAAAATTATTTGTGATAATCCCAACTACACGTAGCATAGGACATTTTAATCATGGTGACTAGTTAGTGACTGCTTTTTTAAGTGCGACATATGTCTAAATGTGTAGAAACCAGTTTGAATTTTACATTTACAAGTGGTTCAGAGCCCGCTTGGTTACTTTCAGTCACTGATGGATTTGGACTTTTGTAAGAACCTAGGGACGTTAAAGCAACATTTGATTAAGAAGAAAGATTCTATTTTAGGAACAGTCGATTAATGTTTATTTATTTATTTCAATTTAAAGCTCTATCTGCCCCTAGGGACATGTGCGCTGTCATACATGTATGCCTTTACATTTGTATATACATATATTTTTACAATAATTTTTGGCCTTAAAATGAATAGTCATATGATATTAACAATGAGAAAGAGGGGAAAACGAGAAAAAAGAACTGTGTACGAAAGAAATAAATGTCTCGAAATATATACAATCAACATAATATAAATTAGCAGTTTCTCAAAATATATTTGTTGTTATATAATTCAAATTATATTTACAAAAGGTATTAAATTAAATATACATTTCTTTACTGGAAATAAAAATACTTGGATCTGTTACTATTAAATTATTGTCGATTCTAAAGTCTTGAAAAACAGGACAATCTAGTAAAATATGTATTGAGGTTTGTTCCTCATGTCCGCAAAACCAACTCGAGTCTTCCACTGCTTTATTTCTTTTTAAAAAAACTTCTGAAATTTCCATGATTAGAAATGAATTGAGAATTATGAAAAAAGGCGCTATTTTAGCAACAGACGATTAATGTTGGCATTTATATTTTGCTACACAGCAAACCTCCTTCATTGCTTCTCTGTATTTTATTGGGTTTGATTTGGATTAAATATTTTTATATACTTCCACATTTTCAAATATTACATACATATTTCAATCTTTATATAAACTCACATATTGGATCTTATGGAATATAAACCTATAGAGTTGTTATTGAGGAAAATGTCACACTAATTAATGGAATGAAATATTCTATTCTAACATATTTCAAATCCTTGTTATTGAGATAACAACGTAAAAAAAGTAAATTTACTTTGATGTTATATCATTAATCAACTATATTTAAGAGAATACATATCATTGATTTCAATATTTGCGATATTTAGATTTAAATATTCAGGAACTTCATTTGATATATTTGACGGCATTTCGGAGATTGAAAAGGTAGTCTGTGGATTGGATGTTTTGGGAAATTATTGATCTGTTATCTTTATTGTCGATGCATATTCAGTGATCTTTTAAACAGATGCCTATGCTTCTGCCAGTTTCCCCAATGTGCCTGCAACATCACGTTTATGCTTTCAATCAACGTGAAATTAAACTTAATCTTCTCACATAAGAATTTAAATTTTTGATTTATTCTAATGTGAAACTATTTATAACCAAAAATGAAAAAATATATTGTATCTTATCCCCGTGCAAAGACTAAACAAATTCCATGAATCCAACAATGAAAAAATATTTGTGGCTATGCAAGAGGTAATGTAAAATTTAGATATGTGACAAGTAGGCGATTAGATAAAAGGAAAAAGAAAACCATTGCACTCTTGGCTTATTGTACATGACCTTTAGAAAGAAACTTTTTTATCACCAAGAGTAGAAAAAATCTGACACCAACAAAAAGTATTTGTTTCTTTTATAAACTTTTTGTGTGCTGGAGATATTCTCTATCGAAATTCTTGTTGTTGTTATTTTTTGTGAGAGAGCATATACAAAAAGTTTTAAAGTTATTTTACATGTTATAATTTCTTTTTATACACATATCAGGCCTAAAATATAATGTATTATATGACGCGCACAGGTGCTATATTTCTATTGAACGACATTTGATATGGAAAAAATACACTCATGGACAAAACTTAAGAAAGTTTTAC
Source organism: Cordylochernes scorpioides (assembly GCA_030710605.1). NCBI lineage: Eukaryota > Metazoa > Arthropoda > Arachnida > Pseudoscorpiones > Chernetidae > Cordylochernes > Cordylochernes scorpioides. The sequence continues at coordinate 64,473,031 of CP092886.1, forward strand.
CTTTAAGAATGTATATCAGAATTAAGACGATTACTCTGGAAATATTTGATACACAGTGACCTTTATTGAAGACACACGAGATAGACAAGTGTGAACAAAATTGACTCTGTATCCTTAAAAAATAAACGACTGGCGATATCAAAATACGAAGCTTTCTTAAGCTTTTTCCGTGAGCGTATTTTAGCCAATGGAGGAGTATATAGTTACCGTATAGTTATATTCCGTGTATATTAAAATTAAACCTTTAGCAAAAATAACCTGTGTGTGAAGACATAAAAAAAGAGTGATAGGTAAATTGCCAATTGAAGGACGTTAAAGTTGAGGCTACGTTGGATGATGCAATATCCTCGCCTCCTTATCAGGGATCTTATATCCTCAGGGTTCATGCTTGATCCATCCGCAGGTAAGACATTAAGACCCTAGGAATAGATCGTCAGTATCCAGATTTCTCCGGAGTAGAAAGCTAACATCATGACAGGTGCGAGAGTGATCGAAATGCTTCGAAGCTGGGTACACAAGTGGAATGGAAGATGTAGAAATTGATGCCAAACAAAATTATTTATATATTATTAACAATTTTTTTTTAATATTACCACCTGACTTTTTTATTCTTTTTTCGATTATCTTTTCACATGTTCAGGCCATAAGAGTTTGGCCATAACTATCCATATCTTGATTTCTCAAGAATCCTCTGACACCAAAAACTTTTGGTAGCCAATTGGGGGCCAATTTTAGCAAAGCAAGATCTCCATCGAGTTTGAACTGCACATCCAGCAAAACTATTCTAGACTTAATATTAGTCTCGGCCCGAGCTAATTTTCGATATTTCCTTTTACGTTTTACGCAGCAAGCCTATTTATGCTGTAGCAATGCCTCGCCGGAAGATTCTTACTCATTACGAACATATGTCATAGTTAGAATGAGTTCGTACCATTGGATTCAATGAGGCTGGTTGGTCAAATCGACTAATTGCGCCATCTGTGTCGAAGTGATGCGGATATTAGACGATGTTGACTAAAGTGGATAAACAACTGAAGAATGCAACGTCAATGTCAGCGGTCAACCAAGGGACACAACAGAACGGGAGGACAGATAGATTTTCAGAGCAGGTGTCGCAGCAGCAGATTCGACGTTATTTACCATCCAACGTTTGACCGGCACATAAGTGTCCAAATGGCCATCAACAGACGACTGAGAGAGCTGAATCTAAAATATTGCCGACCGTTACGATGCCTATCTCTCTCACCAATCACCAATACACAGACAAGTCTGACTACAGTGGCGTCGAAGGCAATAAACTTGGAACTGCGCTGACTGGGGACGTATAGTCTGTAGTGACGAGTCCCGTTTCTTTCTGTGTCCTGACGACCGTCGCAAACGTGTCTGGAGACATTCTGGGTAGCGTGTGGATCCTTGACTTTCGAACACCACACAGGTTTAAAAAAGGGAGTTATGGTCTAAGGTGTCATCTCATTTGATAGCAGTATACCATTGGTACTCATTCCTGGTACTCTGACAGCACAAGGATACGTAGAGGACATTCTACGGCCTGTTTTGTTGCAGTTCCCCTCACCCCGGGCATACCTTTCAGCAAGATAACGCCCGGCCATACACGACACGCGTTACTAAGGATTGTTTTCAAATTTGTCGAATTCTTCCATGGCCTGCAAGGTCGCCTGATCTCTCACCCATAGAGCACATCTGGGACGTGATGAAAAGGCAATTTCAACCAACCCGGAATGTTGAATATTTATCCAAACAGTTGGAGACAATTTGGCAATAAATCCGCAGCACACCATCCGGAATCTTTATCAGTCCATGACACGCCTGGTGGCAGCCTGAATCCAGACCAGTGGAGGTCCAAAGACATATTGACTTTCTCAATTAGTGACGGTCAAACTCTTGAATAAAATATTCAAATTTTCTGAAATTTTAATCGTTTTTTCCCCTATACATGTTCATCAATGCACTAATCTTTGTCCCAATCTGACAACTATTTCTTGGTGCGTCGATTATTCTGTTATAAAGTGTAAATATTGTAATTAAATATCGTATTCTTTAATAGAATATTATTTTTCTTATTTTTATATATATTCTAAGTAAATTTCTAATAATCGGAAGAATAAGGATATGATATGTATATTTAACGTAGGAAACATCATAAAATATATTTTGATAATTTATAATTTTATAACTCTGTTAATATTTTATATATAGAATTATTTCCTTCGCAAAGATTGGTAGTCTGTGGAGAATGCGGCAGCCAATGAGAGCTCCACCTCTGTCCTCCTCCTCCAATTAAAGAGAGACACAAGACCGAAACAAATGAAGAAAGATCCCGGCTGATGTCTGCGTGCAATTGATGGCCCGGCCCTACTCCATCTTGGTACCATATGACTTCCGCTCTTCCTAACACTGGATTGGGTAAGTCGATATTTGTCTAGTTTTATGGCAAACCTTCTTGGAGTATAAACACACTGAACAAATTTATACTTTGTGTTTTATTTATAACGCGGCAATTGTTACAATTAAAACCTGGATTGGCGATCAATTTAGTGCAAAACAAATCTATAACAACGAAAAATATATATTTCAGGTTGAATTTATATAAAGGTTTAAGTAGCTCATTTAAAAAAATCTCTCTCTATGACACATATTTACATAGCTATAGAATATTTAAATGAAATATTAATCGAAATACAGAAACATAAATAAGTAACACTGGCGTTAGTTTGTTCATAATGAAATTTCTTATAAAACAATTTCACACGAGTTAACCCTAAGTTATAATACCAAGTGAATTATAATTTCAAATAAACAAATTGTCAAATTATTAGAGAGAAATGAAATGATTAATTTCGAACATCATAAAATGATATGTCACAAAGGAGAGACTTCGTAATTGAACATTCAATTTTATTATTTCTTATATTGAATATTAAATAGTTGATGAATTAAAACATACCAGGATAATACTCACATATGGCTAAGATATTTAAATTTCTTAATACTCGATGTAAAAAAATGTATTCCATCACAAATTAAAACATTTTAGCAATCCACACAGGTTTACTGAATACCTAATCAAACTATATACATAATTAGACCAATATTTCCTTCTTTACAGGCTATATTGAATTCAAGACAAAATTTAAAATAATTTAGATCAAAGTTTCAAATACGGATCAAACTAACCACATTTGAGAGGTTCGAAAGTTTAGAAGGTAGAATGTTAAATGTTTAAAAGCTTTATTACCTGTAACATTCCGATATTTTCTTCCATCCAACTTCCATTTATATAACAGATCACGAGAATTTCAATTATTTCGACACTAATCAGATTTTTGTAAAAAATACACTCCGGCCAGTTGAAAGTTTTATTTTATCAAAGTTTCAACAAAAAAATCTTTTGTCTTCGTCAGGAGAAATAAATAAAAATAAAGAATTTGGCAATGGTTAAAATTTGTTCTAATCTAATTGGTACTGCGAATTTTATTCGTCCTATTGTATATCTACTATTACAACATATAAAATGGAAAATAACAATTTTATTAATTATAATACATAATTTTTCACAAATGATAGACATTATTCAATATAGAGATGTGCGACTTTGTTGTAAATTTAAGATGTACGTAAAATTTAATAAAATATTTGAATATATTTATGATTTTTTCTAATATTTCAAAATTTTCTAATTCAGGTTCATGTATACATGTCATATATATTCATCAAACTATCCCTTTTTAGCGTGACTATGTTCATCGTTGCGTGACTATGTATATCAAGTTGTGTGATTGGTCCTTTCACTTTGGAAAATGTATATATATATGAATACTATTTTACCCAGATTGAAATTATTCATTTATTTATTCAAATTCACCTTTATAAAAAAGCAAAAATAATTCTATGACAGCGCATTAATTTATTTAATTTGTTAATATGGTTTCCTATTGTACTAGGTTTCCTATGAATTGGTTTCTCAATTATTTTTATTTCAATTTGTTCAACATTAAATGCGCTTTAAGGCTCAGGCCCATATGCGATGTAACCTAATTTTCTCCAACCAATCTTGCTTTTTTTCAATTAAAAAAATAGCTCGTTACTATTTGAGTTTTAAAATCGTCAAATTGATTTCAATATTATGATAACCCTTTTTCGGACATTTCCGTCATAGCCACATAGCCAGCAACGAAAAGGACACCATCTTAAAACTTGGTAAGCTTGATTAATGTTTTAAAAACCTTTTAATTGAATGATGAATTGCACTTTAATGGCTGCAAGCAACGTAATATGACTCCATAGGGTACAGGAATATTGATAATTTTATCAAGAAAGAAATTTCTTAAATCTCTATGCTAATGGCTTTTCATTGCGTTTTATAATAAGGTATAATTTTCGGATTGTATAATAAACAAATGTGAGGTACTAAGACTAAATAAAAATAAATAAACTGTAAGTGACGTTTCGGTGACAACGCTGTTACCTAAACATCACATTTCAGTGTATTTATTCGGATTTGGTCTGTTTGGTAAGTTTTCTTAAATACCATTTCTAAGACTCCAACCTTCGGTGTAGCATATATAAACAGAATAATCCAATACAGTATTAGAGCTCTAAAGAAGCGATTTGGTAGAGGCGAAACCGCTGGTAGGGTTCACCATTGATGAGCCAAGTCCTCTCAATATTTTTTCATCGCACTAAGGACAGTAGAAGTTTGATTTATTAATGAAAGAAACATTCGTGTCTTGATGTTTTCAATTGTTATATTTACGCTATTTTTGTGCTTTTGTACGAAGGCATTCTCTAGGACTTTTGCTCTCTATATTCAGCATTATTTATACTTTAGCAGTATACAGCTTTAAAGTCATTAATATTTTATACTTATTTCTTATATTTTCCTTTTAAATATTGAATATAATACCCGTATATATAAATAGAAAATAATGAAGACTAATAGAAAAACTAAAAATAAGTATAGAAGGAAGTTATATATTTTACTTTTGAGGTGAATATTATGAATTACTTGAATGAATTATTTTGAATTCCCCTTGATATAAATACTACAATTATATATATGTAATATTGTTGCAATGTACCGACGTATGGATGAACTGGCAGTCGTGTACGTGAGGCGAGTGTTGGTGTTCTTCCCACACGCGGACAACAAGAAGCAGAGGCAGGGCTGGATGTTAGCACCGAGAGTGATCGGGGACAGCCCACGGGACAGAGGTAGAGGCCATGACACAAACTTGGATGCTATCTCCGAGACATGGAGAGAGGGCTGTGTGAGAGAGAAAGGCTGAAGCGGACTGCCAAGCAACACCTCTAGAACATCTGCTGACCCCCTGTCAAAACTTGTCTTGTTTTCAGGAGTCGTCTATAAAGAGTCCCTGGGGGCCGGCCCCACATGGGCGTTGGCATTTTCCTCCACTCTCCCCAGCTGTCCCCAGTTGACCGCTCTTTGGATCTTTATTTGGACGTCCACATTTTTAGTTTTACATACAAATATGGGTTTACAGGTATTATTAATAAGGATATAGCATATATACAAAATATGGAGGTGGTATCAAATAGAAACGGTGTACATTTTAATACAGTTTAAAATAAACTATATATATAATGTATTTTTGGTTTTACATTTTTAGAAATGGATCAATTTCGCTAAAATAAGTTGCAATTCATACTTATATTTTGTAAGTTCAATTAACTACCTGATCTATGATGCATTAATTTGCATTTCTAGTACGTTCCTATTGGTTGATACCGAATTCGTTTTTAACAGCAAATAGTTAACAATGAGAGAGAGAAGCTAACTAAGCTATATATAAAATATATAATTTTTATTTTATTTAGAGACTTTTGAATTATATCCAAGTATATTTCTATCTTTTAGTCATATATTAAATTCTTTCTTCTTATTTCTTTAGAAATTATTTTTGCTTTTGAAAAATAATTAAAGTTTAGAATCTATTCTTTTTTTATATAAAGCTTTTATCCAGAAATGAAAATTGGGAAATAAAAAATGTCTTAAAAATGGTTAATTTTTTAAAAAATCAATTTTAAATTGGAATTAATATTCTATAAATAAAATGTTTTTTAAGGAATAGGAAACAAAATTAAAACGTGGCTAAAACAATAAACGATAATTTCAGTCTAAGGTCCGCATCAGTACGAGATTTTTTTTCAATTTCAAAGAGTTCATTGAGAAGTTTAAAGAAATCGGCCGAATCTAATAAAAAGACATTTCAGCTGTGTGGTGTTGCTGTGGCAATGAAAAACATTTTGACAATTTCGTCCGAATTTATAATTTCTCTCTAAGAATATTATAAAATCGAATCTCCCCTGAACAAAGGGCCCGATACCATGGTATACTGGTGAATTTGCGCGACCTTTCCATAGATAGTGATGTGGCGCACTCATCGATATAGTCGACACACTTTGCAGAGTGGATATAATATATTGTTTAAATGCATTTTAAAAGATGTGAGCAATATAGGACAGGAATACCATCCTCTCCCAAAATTACTATGTATACTGATATAAAATTGTCAAAACCTATACAATAAATATAGCTAAAAGTAACTTTTATAGTTTCGGCCCATATCATAACTCTTTCGATAGGATACAAGTATTTGGATTTCTTGTACTTGTATTTTAACATCGAAGTCATCCATGTACCGATGAGTACTATAATCCGAAATTATGGTATACAAACTGACTTTTGATCAATAATGCCATAGTTAGTTTTGTGGTCTCTTCATCGAACTCATTCTTCGTGCTTGCGTAGATAAAAATATGAAAAATGTTTTAATACATCTTAAAGGAATAACGCCAGGCCAATTTATTGTAATTATTTTATATATTGGATTGTAAAGAAAGTTCGTTCGGTTTTATTCGACAATTTTATTTAGACAAAAACATTAATTATAACAATTAATTAATCAATTATGTATTCTCCGCTATTATTTACGACCTCCTCCCAACTTTCGACTAGTTTGTTGATGCCGTTCCGCCAAAAATCGCCCGGTCTGGTGTCGAAGAAGTTGTTGAGCCAGGTTTTGAGGTCCTCTTCATCATCGAAGGTAGTGCCTCTCATATGGTTCGACATGGAGCGGAAAAGGTTGTAATCGGTTAGTGCAAGGTACGGAGAGTACGGCGGGTGCTGTAGAACTTCCCATTAGAGCTCTTGAAGGGCGGCTTTGACGACTTGTGCAACATGCGGCCTAGCGTTGTCGTGAAGGAGAATGATTTGACCTTGTCAATCGGGTCTTTTCTGTTGATTAGACTCTTTCACGCGATGTGATTGGGAAATGTAGAGGTCTTTGTTGACCGTGGCATTCCTTTCGAGCATTTCCCAGTACAGCACACCTTCACAGTCCCAAAAAAACACTTTACCGTATAACAACAAAAAACGTTATGAAACGAAAGGATACAAAAACCGAACGAACTTTCTTTACAACCCAATGTAAAGGCATACATGTATGACAGCGCAAGTGTCCCTAGGGGGACATAGCGCTTCAAATTGATATAAAATAAAAAAAAATCCAAACCAATGCATTTATTAGGAAGAATATCATTGGAAATTACTGTGCTAAAACTAACACTTAAGTTCTCTTGCTTAGAATCCTGAATATGGACAACAAGCCGGCACTTCTAAAGTATCAATTAAAACAAATGTATATATATTGGGTTAACAAAAAGTTCAGCAAACAGCATCAATTCAACCGCGACCTTTGTTAGTGGATTCACTCTAACGATAAAAGTATCGTCCAGAAGCAAATACTATCAATAACTGAATAGTAATGGAAGATACATACAGTGACTAGGCTAATATAGACAACTCTAAGTTCTATCCCCATATATTTACACAGGTCTTTCATCACAGAATGCTATTTACTTAGCAACTTGTCTTAACCCCAGTAAAACTCTATATGTTACACAACACAGAATATTCCATTTGTTTTCCAGAAATAAAGCGATATGCCATATCTCGGCAAAGAAAAATAGAAAAATGCGGCAACTAGAAGAAAAGAACTTCAGTCAGCATATGCTTTTAGCTCTCTCTTTTTATAAACGCGATACATATATATATATATGTATTTATTAAATTATTAATATATTACAAGCTTTTTATAAACCAATATTATAAATAATTATTCAACCAATATTCTACCTTGCGGTTTTATCCATCTTCTTATGTTGTTGCTTATTTGTTTAATGTATATGTTTATTTAATGCTCCTTTTCTTAATTATTTATTTTCATTTTGATAATTCTGTTACTTACTCTACTACAATATGAATTATTGTAAATAGTTTTCACGCGCAATTATCCAGATCGGATATAGCGTATCTTATTTGCAACTGGTAAAAAATAAATAAATAAATTATAAATAATAACGAAACACTTTGCGAATAATATATATATTTCCAAATATTCATAATTTAAATAAAATGTTCTCTCTCTTTTGCGCACGCATATCATTTTAATATATTCTATGGGAGTCCTTTCATTCTTCCTCCTTCTCCCATTTTATATTCGAATTTTATTTGAAAAATAGGACAGGAAAACTCCCATTATATATATCTAGGTTTTAAAAATGTGTAATTTGGATAAAATACTTTTTTTCTCTAATATTTCGTATGGCTCTACTACAACTTCTTCAGGGAACAGGATGATTTTGAGATGCTCTCTTCATGTGTCTAGACATCGGCTATAAAATTTGAAATTTCTGAAATGTAAAAAATACATGCATTCAAAAATTGTGTAATATTTTATAAAGTATATATAACTTGGGATCACATCTTTGTTAAACTTTTATTCATGTGTATACACCAAGTTGCTTATTTATTTCAATTGTTTGATTCTAAATTTATATATTTATTTATTATTACTTTATATTTTATGTATTGGTAAATGCATTTATTTTGTAGTTTTAAATATTCCAAATTTTATAACTGATGACTAGGCACGTGAACTGATGACTAGGCACGTGAATTGATGAACGAGCCTTTCAAGACAATTGTGATCTCCAAAAGAAGCTTATAATACAGTCATACGAAATACTGTAAAAAAAAATTATGTTCCAAAATGTGCATTTAAAAAAATTAAATATAAACTTTACATTTCTATAATAAAATATATAAATATTTAAATAAAAAGGCATATAATGGATAAAAAGTAATTTATATTCCAATATTTCAGTTGACTGAACCTTTTTCAAGGTATTACAACATATTTATGTCACATAACGTCAATAGAATTAAGTTTAAAAGGATTTTGCCTATAGTCAATGGGGATGGAGAGAAAAAACTGAAATTTTGGTAAAGTAATTTATTTTTAATCCAATATATGCCTTTTTAATTAAAGATCTATTTTTGTATCACTCTATATTTTCAAAACAATATATATATATATATATAGTATTTTTTATATTTGGAAAATAGAGGAAACTAAACCTTTAAGAACTACAGATTTTGAATTAATTTTGAGTCAGAACAGCAAGCTAATTCTGTATCAAATAGTATAGTTATGAAAATTTTAAGATCAATAATTTTTTTATTTAATTTAAATGTGTGAGGTTTGTTTTTTATTTTTATTTTTTTTGTAATAAATAATTTGTTAGTTTATATTTAAAAAAAAATAAAAAAAGTAACACCAGCAAAGCATCGGCAGTTACGCGTCATAGGCTGGGTGAAAAAAGGAATAAGCGAAGAATATATATATATATCGAGAATATTTTATATTAATGTTGGTTATATATATATTAAAATTTATCTTTTTCATACATTTTGCTTCCAACATTACTTCCTCCCACTCCTTCTCTATCGATCTTACCAAATCCAACTGTATACCTGACTGAAGGTCTTAATACAGATTGGTTCTCCTATATATCAATTATATATACCGGGGAGCTGGAGAAATCGCTAGGAAGGTTCACTACCTTTTATAATAAACTTATAAAACTTTCGGAAATAGCTCTCTAGGGTTAAAAATTAAGACACAAAACAATATTTCAATATTCCAAGCTATAGGATGAAACTAAATGAAATATTAAATAATTTCAAGATGTAACTATAGATGAATAAAATTTGATTCTAAATTAAATTAAAACACATACATATCGCATACACACGAATATTCACATGATCTGATATTAAAATGGAGATTGAATATAAATATCAAGTCATATGTAAATATTCGAGATCTGTCTATATTTCGAGTTAATTTAGCATTTGAGAGTTCTAGCTAGAGTTCTACTGATATATAGTTATATGCTGTAAATAGCTCTAAATTTCTATTCTTATCTGTGATGTTCACTAATATTCATTATAGGGTAATTAAACCGTTAACTAACTGACAAATATGTTAATAATTTCTATTATAATAACTAAAATCATATTAATAATTACTGTAAATAAGCTCCCAAACTTGCGTATGCATGCAAATATCCAAGACGGATATCGCGTGCTTTGTAAATGATAATAACTAATAAATAAATATCTATGTTTATATATATGAATATTATTGTGGTGTATGTTTGATATGCAGGTATTTTAATATATATATATATTTAAAAATGCCTATTTTGGATCATAAAGTTTTTAATTCCGATATTTCGTGAGGCAACTCGCCAAACTTCCTCTGGGAACAAAATCGCTTTAGAGAAGCTCGCGTATCACTTCGCGAGTATATACAACCGCTATAAAATTTAAATATCTAGAATCTACAATATGCATGCCTCTATGAATATAATTATTAATAATAATATAATATGTAAAACAATAATATATAGAATTAAGTAAATATATACATTAAAAAAAAAAAACGAATTGAAAATCAGCAATTTGCCATATATATACAAATATACGTGTATAGTAGTGGGCTATGTGGTTTTAAATTGTAAGTATAGTTGAGGAATGTCTATTTTTCGGTTGATACTGTTTTTGTCTTCTATTGAGCTCCAGCTTTCTAGAAAAAGTCTTGAATGTTTATCCTTAATATTTTGATATACTATTTCTGTTGAGTCGAAATTTGGTATGTGGTCCTGTTTCAGTGCGTGGTCTACTAAAAGGGAAAGAGGGCTATAGTTTTTAAGGGCTGTCCGGTGTTGATTGGTTCTTTCTTCCAGAGTTTTTCCTGTCTCTCCTATGTATGTAGCTGGGCAAGATCGGCACGGGATTCTGTAGATGAGGTTGGATTTTTGACTGTTGTTTGTGTTATGTTTGGTATCGGGATGGCGGAGAAGTGTTTTCAAGTTGGATGGTGTCTGGTATATGGTCTTGATGTTATATTTCTTGAGGGTTCTGCTGATTCTTTCAATGCCGTAGCTGTACGGAAGTGTGCAGTATAATTTATGAGATTGGCTATTGGAAGGAGGGATGAATGTTGATCTGTGGAATTGTCTTTTGATAAATTCTGTGGGATAACTATTGCTTTGTAATTCATTCATTAGTATTGTTCTTTCTTGTTGTGCCTTTTCTAGATTATTGGAGCAATGAGTAGATATTCTTTTTGAGAGAGTTTTTATAACAGATATTTTATGGTTAATAGGACCGAATGAGCTGAAATTTAAGTAACCACCTGTGTGAGTTTTCTTACGGTAAATGCCTGTTTCTATTTTAGAGCTGTTTCTGGTGAGAATTATATCTAAGAATGATAAAGAGTTTTTTTCTTCTATTTCATGTGTAAATGTGAGAAATGGTTTTATATTGTTCAAGAAATTCAGAATGCTTGTTGTATTGTTGTTTTCGATTATGCAAAGAATATCGTCAATATATCTCTTCCAGAATGTTATTTTCTGGAAGAGATATATTGACGATATTCTTTGCATAATCGAAAACAACAATACAACAAGCATTCTGAATTTCTTGAACAATATAAAACCATTTCTCACATTTACACATGAAATAGAAGAAAAAAACTCTTTATCATTCTTAGATATAATTCTCACCAGAAACAGCTCTAAAATAGAAACAGGCATTTACCGTAAGAAAACTCACACAGGTGGTTACTTAAATTTCAGCTCATTCGGTCCTATTAACCATAAAATATCTGTTATAAAAACTCTCTCAAAAAGAATATCTACTCATTGCTCCAATAATCTAGAAAAGGCACAACAAGAAAGAACAATACTAATGAATGAATTACAAAGCAATAGTTATCCCACAGAATTTATCAAAAGACAATTCCACAGATCAACATTCATCCCTCCTTCCAATAGCCAATCTCATAAATTATACTGCACACTTCCGTACAGCTACGGCATTGAAAGAATCAGCAGAACCCTCAAGAAATATAACATCAAGACCATATACCAGACACCATCCAACTTGAAAACACTTCTCCGCCATCCCGATACCAAACATAACACAAACAACAGTCAAAAATCCAACCTCATCTACAGAATCCCGTGCCGATCTTGCCCAGCTACATACATAGGAGAGACAGGAAAAACTCTGGAAGAAAGAACCAATCAACACCGGACAGCCCTTAAAAACTATAGCCCTCTTTCCCTTTTAGTAGACCACGCACTGAAACAGGACCACATACCAAATTTCGACTCAACAGAAATAGTATATCAAAATATTAAGGATAAACATTCAAGACTTTTTCTAGAAAGCTGGAGCTCAATAGAAGACAAAAACAGTATCAACCGAAAAATAGACATTCCTCAACTATACTTACAATTTAAAACCACATAGCCCACTACTATACACGTATATTTGTATATATATGGCAAATTGCTGATTTTCAATTCGTTTTTTTTTTTTTTTTTTTTTTTTTTTTTTTTTTTAAATGTATATATTTACTTAATTCTATATATTATTGTTTTACATATTATATTATTATTAATAATTATATTCATAGAGGCATGCATATTGTAGATTCTAGATATTTAAATTTTATAGCGGTTGTATATACTCGCGAAGTGATACGCGAGCTTCTCTAAAGCGATTTTGTTCCCAGAGGAAGTTTGGCGAGTTGCCTCACGAAATATCGGAATTAAAAACTTTATGATCCAAAATAGGCATTTTTAAATATTGTAATATATGGATTGCTCTATTTTCAAGCATATATATATATATATTTTTTTTTTATGTGTCCAGTTTAATCAAACAAAAAAATATTTCGTGGATATTATTACACCTTCGTTTTGAATGAGGTTTTTTAAACCGAAAACAATATACAACACATTTTGTATTGTTTCTCATTACACCATGAAGTAAAATGTATTTTCTAAAAATTTAAAATAAAAATTTACACAAAACCTAAAAAGATTGTTTCGATATATATAAACGCATTGCTTTTAAAAAATAAGAAACATTTGAAAAGTATAAACACATTTTCTGTAATAATAATAATAGTGTTTACTAAATATTATTAATTATTAAAAATATACCTCGTTTCTCTACTATCTGAATCTATTTTAATAGAAAGTTCTGAAATTTATTTAGAATTTTGCATGAAATTTTGTAATAAAACACTTAGAGATTCGATATCTACCAAATACAGCCCGACATGTGTGTTCACATTAGAACAACTATTAAATTAGTTAAAGTTGTAAAATACTTTCAATTAAAATATTAGATGGTTTATTAAAATTTAGAATATATTTATTTTATTTTACAAGTATTATTAATAATTTCAAATTCAATATTTATTTTTCAAATTGTATTCACTAATATATATGTTCATTATATTTCACCACTATATTAACCAATTATAAATAAGGAGCACATAAACTAGTTGAAGTAATTATATATGAAACAGCGAATTTTAATATTTTATAAATAATACGCTAAAATTAGATTTCTTTTTCTTCTTTTCTGATTTATTTGAAGTAAGTAATAATCTTTAAATACGAGGCATAATAAAAAAATGTAAATGTCAGAGCACAACGAAAATAAAAAATAAAATTAGACTTTTACAAAGTTTTCACTTTTTATTTCTCTCAGGAAAATTTAGTAAAGATTTATGGGTCAATTCTAAACGGCCTTAATAATTTAGCTTATTGTCCCCTACTTTTTCTGAGAGCAAAGGCTGATTTATAAACCCGTTCGTTTTCCTTTCAATCATTCGATCCCTTCTGTAGCTCCTTATGGGGATATCGCGACCGATTTTTGTACTCCTTAGAACAGCCCCCGTTTGGTCTGAGAAAGCACTTCTATTGTCTTACTTAGTTTGCCACTAAGCACTATTACATTAATCTCCTCAAAGATATTTTAAACTCTGTTTTTACAATAAACACTGCTTTGTGTTACCACCTTCGTGAAGGACTATATTGTTAAACAATAGGATTTGTACTAAATCGATTATTCTCCAAATAACGACCACCCTCCATGAGCGTCTACTGTGGAAAGTCGAAAAGGACTTGTCTTGATTTAAAACCTATAACAAAGACAACTCATGTGAGCCACCAATTAGAAAAATAAAGATTTGTTCTGAAGCCCATGATAACCACAACCTCCAGATATGCCAGAATGCCATTTATCCTGTACATATTAGTGCCCTCTTCTCTTTTGAGCGGCACCCACTCAACTTAGTTTCAATGTGGAACTGCCTTAGTGTTCTACACTCTTTATAATATTATGAAAATTTCATTGATCCACGCCGGGTGGATCTCTTGGAATCATTTCTCGCCTTGAACTGACGAGGGCTATAGTCCTAAAAATGGGTTCCAAGTGGGGTTCTGTATTTTACAAAGCTGGTGTTGTGGATTTATAACTAAGCAGTTTCTGTTAGTTCGTGGTGACTTTTCAATTGATGGCGTTTTTGGGGTCTAATTTGAATATACAATTGTCCACTCCTCCCTCCTTTTTTATAGATCATTATATTTTTACTTGCCGAATATCAATTTAAAAAGTGTTTTGAATATAGATATATAAGAGCGGATATTTATTTTTCAACATAATGATATTTGAGTTGAAAGACGATATTCAGTTAGTATAATTTTATTTCTAAAATGCGTAACTACATCTATTATAACACAATATAAATGAACACACATACCAGAGCTTTTTTTCGTTCATTGTTTCAGATACGTATATTTTATATAACTAGTGATATTTATTTAAAGTAAAATATATATTGATATTAAGCTGCCATATATAGTAATATGCAAATATCGCCAATGGCAACAATATCTGCCATTCTCCACGATATGCGAAGATTCCTATGTGCGAACCCGGGATCTCAACATTCAAATCAAAGCTAAAGCCCTCGTAATGTCCAATGTTGTTTATTTAAGGACCTTCAGTTACTTTTTTTCTTAATCTCTTCGATTTTCTTTTGAAAACACTTTCAAATTATCTTTCCTGTTGTTTTGGAACTTTTTGATTTTCTTTATTTAAATGTCTTTTTTTATTCTCTTGTTTGCCCTAAGAAATTAGCTCTAAATTGCATTGCTTTGTTAAAACATCTCACTTTCTTTTTTCTGCCATTTCCAACTCTATTTTTCTATTTCTCATTTTAAATTAAGGTTTTTCCGCTGCCGGCTTTTCCTACAGATTTACACTTTAAAGAGAGATTAGCCTACTTCTTCTAATGTCGAAATATGTAAGAAACTGGTAAATTTGTTGAAGTATGATGTGAGGACTTAATTATCTAACAGACTTATAATATTTCTTAAGAAAATAGACACTTCGGCCAGTTAAGGTTTTATTTTCTCAACGTTTCAAAAATCTTTTGTCTTCGTAAGGAGAAATAAAAATAAAGCATTTTGCGTGGCGTTAAATATTGCCCAGAACAATTTTTAACGCCTTGCCAAATGCTTTATTTTGTATTTATTTCTCCTGACGAAGACAAAAGAAAATTGTTGAAACGTTGAGAAAATAAAACTTTAACTGGCCGAAGTGTCTATTTTTTAAAGAAATATGAATGCCGGCCAGGCAAATCTATCTACAAGATATAATTCTAAAAGTTTGACCTTATTTAAATGACATAAACTTGATTATTGAAATTAAAGGGAAAGTTTTATAATATAAATGAAGAGGTCAGGAATAGCTTAGCTATATATAATAATCATTCTTTATTAATATGTGATATATATATATTTATTTTTTCGTTAAGATAGAAAATAAGCTAACGCCGGTTCCTAGAGTACCGAAATCAAACAACTGGAGCAGTTTCTAAAACTTTTAAAATATATTTTCTCTTTATATAGGTATATGAAAGGAAAAATAAAAAAAAAACACACAAAAAGGGAACACATGAGCCATATAAATGATTTTTAAATATATAATATTTTTGATTTACGCTTAAAATGAGCCATTTCTAGATGCATCATCTTTTATACATTTTAAATATCTTCATTCAAATCTCTATGCGCAATCTTTCGCTCAGAATTGGAATGAATTTTTAAACGCTAATCATTTATTATATAATTTATTGTAATTAAAATGTCTTTCTTCAACCATGGCTCACACACACAACACACACATCAGTGGCAAACCCCCCCACTACCTCGATAGATGGCGCTAGCAAACTTGTCTGTGGTGTTTTGATGTTTATTATTGTTATTGATGCGCTTTGAGTGCTTAGATGTGCTTTATATAGCTCCTAATGTCCATAGTACACTGACCAACACACCCTGTATTCCTTAAATGCGGACTGTATAAAATAATCAGCCTAATACAACACTGAAACAGCCTGGACAGATTAAACTGGCGAAACCTCAGGGGGGTTTCCATCTTTTACATATTGCTTAATTTTGGAATATATATATATATATATATTATTCTGTTTTATATATTGCCAATGATCATACACATTACGGCGAATCAAATTAGCTCTTCTAAATAACTCACTTTGGCTTCGAATCATTTAACCATCTACTTATTTTCTTTCTGATTTGAAAATTCCAAGTAGTTTACCTCCTTAATTACCTCATAATTGTAAATAATTTCATATTTATTCTTCACGCTTTACTTTCTTCAAGCTGCCTAAAAAATTAATTTTTAAAGCTGGAAATATTCCCTTAGAGAAGGCTCAAGTAGTCTTTCACAAGGTTATAATAAAGTGTAAATAGTAATAGGTGGATAAAATAACCCATGTTCAACAATGTGATTTTCAAAATGAGATATTTGGATATGTTGTTTATTTCCTTGGCCCATTTTCAATCTAAAACTACTGGTTGAGAATAATTCTATTAATGTATCATTTATGAGCACAACGAAAACTTCGAAGTCTAATCCTGCTTATCTTTGTCCCCAATAACTTCTAATTACAATAAAAAAAAAATTATGCGAGTGAATCGATTTCCTTGCCAGATTTCTATAAATGTAAAGATAAAAATATAAATAGAAGTACATAATCATCTCACTATATATATGAAGAGAGAACATTTACGAGAGCGCAATCTACCCCAAGCGCTATGAGGATAAATATTTGTGCGCGTGCGGTCAGAGAAGTCGGGATTAGATAATTAAAGTGAGTCGGGACGGGTGTGAGATTGGACGTCCGAGTGATTAATTACTGGCAGAAGAACATTCCGGCCGGATCGATGCCAACAATAAATTCTCGTCTGGCCCGTAATAATAACCGACTTTTCGTCTGCTCCCTGAACGTCTTCGCTTTTTGAACTCTATATCCACACATCAATAACTCACTCATTTTATAATTGAGTTAATGTGATTTTTATTGCATTTATATTTACTACTAATTCTTATTGTATTATTTGTAAATGCTAGGATTATAACAATGACTAGCAATGCAAAAAGAGAGAGAACTAAACGATTATCAGCCCTTGTTATACTAGTAATTAATTTTCTCTCGCAATTCTAGCATTTAAAAATAAATGATAATGACCTATTTGGTTTTATTGATATTCCCATTATGAAAAAACTATTAATAAATAAATATTCACATATAAAACATTTTCTAAACACAATTTTAATTTGATTTTTCATCGAGGATTTGTAGCATTTGTGATTTATAATGTTAATTTTATTGTAAATATTTTAAATAGTAATATATATGATATACGTCTCTCTCTATAATGCATGGCTATATATTTCTTCGATGCATTTTTTCACAAAGAATATTCAATATTGAAATCAATATTTCTAGCATAAGCTAAAATTTTCTTTCATTGGTTCATGCCAATTTTGAATAATCGAATCGTTGCAGGGGAGAAGCGTAATTTTATTAAACTCATAGACTAAAAAAGTATATATTACCTTTTTAGATTTGTTGAGAACTTCCCTTTAGTGAACATAATTCATAGCGCCATCTGGATGTTGAGGATTTACCACTATTTATTTCATTAAATAAAACGAAATTGAAGAATTAGTGAACTGAAGGTGAAAAAGATTTGAGAGGTCTTGAATGAAAAATAGTGAACATTTCTAGCGATATTGCTAATTTAATCTATCAGATCGCTAAAACTATTTTTTGGTTCATTTTTATTATAAAGTATGAATTTAAAGGTTTATTCTTGGTGATATGATTTAAGAAACAATATTTATATATGTTATATAAAAATTATATTCTATATTAAAATTATAATTCCCAGATCAAATTACTCTGTAAAGTCCACCGCAAGATTTCGTGGCATTACCTATATAAACCTATTGTTGTTATTTCCCGTTGGCCGGCTCAAATCTTTTGTAGATATGTAAAGAAGTATTTTGTTTTCTTTATTCTACTCGCCTTAAGTCAGGTAGTACTTTCTTAAATTATGTATTTTATTTTCTTCATTAGCACAATTAAAGCTAATTCTGATCTAAACTATTTTTATTAATATTTTCACGACTACAATATCACAAACATACTCATGTATTGAGTAAAATTAATCATGCCTCCAGGAATAAGTGTATTTTCAAAACATTATTTTTATTCTCTAGGTTTCGGACACGGACGGCCTTTTAAAGGAGAAAACCTGATATAAATACCTGTAGAAGGGCGTCCGTGCCCGAAAGCTAGAGAATAATAAAAATATCCCTTTAATTTTTTCCATTGCAGTAAGGACAGTAGAAATTGTTTTATTTTAAAAAGAATCATACGCGTCTATAAAACAAGGTAGGATCAATAAATAAGGTGAATTTTAATTTATTAAAAAAATAAGAACGATATTAAAATTTAGGAATTGATTTATTCAAAATAATCACCTTGGCTTTCTATACATCGTCTCCATCGTTCTGGCAACTTGTAAATACCCTCTTTATAGGCACTCTTAGGAAACGTGTGGAAAAAATCTTGCACCACTTTCTGGACATCTTCATCCGAGTCAAATCGCTTTCCCTTTAACTCCTTCTTTAGTAGTCCAAAAAGGAACTAGTCAGAGGGGGCTAGGTCTGGACTATATGCAGGATGTTCTAAAACTTCAAAACCTAATTTAATGATTGTAGATACAGTTTTACATTATGTATGCGGCCTTGCATCATCATGAAGGAAGAGAACACCTTTACTAAGCTTCCCTTTTTTTTTCATTTTTCGTCCATTTTTGAACTCGTTAACCCATTTATAAATGTTTTTTGAGACAAACAAGACTCACCATAGATATTTTTAATTCTTTGGCATAATTGAGATGTTTGAATACCTTCTGCACTAAAGAAACGAATAAGTGCACGTTGTTCAAGCGTGGTGCAATCCTTCAAGGGAGCTTCCATTTTAGTTTATTTATAAGTCTCGCGCCGCGAGTGGGAAAAAAGAACAGAACACCTTAAATAGTCTCTCGATGTTATATATTAATATTCTGTGGTTTAAATTAGTTTTGCTTTTTTAATTTTTAAGAAATAAGATAATTCACCTTATTTATTGATCCCCCCTTGTAGTTCTAAATTTTAATAATAAAAATGTTTTGAAAAGACACATTTCCCTGGAGGCATGGTTAATTTTACTCAATATTGATACAAGGGATTAATTTATAGTATTGTCATACTCATGTATCCTTAAACAACTTAAGCAAATTCTATATCTGACAATTTTATTATAACATATATATGGTTCTGTAATTGTAGAAATATCTAGAATATTTTCCTTTAGAACACAGCTTTTCAGCTCAAGGAACAAGAAAGCAAAGGCCTCTAGAAGCCACAGAGGTGTCATCAACATTACTACCGGTTACAAAAGTAACGATTGGTGTTGATTTCTATATACAAACAACAATTGGTAGAAACTTCTAAATTCAAGTAAATATATAAATCGAATATATATATGTCATAATTTGTATAGTTAATGACAAGAGATATAATTTATTTTCCGTCAAACTAAGTATGTAAATATGTTACGCTTGTGTTAAAATGTAAATATGTAAATTCATCCATGTATAAAGGCTGGACAAAAAATAAAGGTGGCAGACATCGCGGGTGCGCTGTTCGCTAGGCATAACGGCTGCGCCTCTTCATTTAGCTACGACATATATATTTTTAATTATGTTGAAGTATATATCATTTTTATAAAATGAACAATCTTATAAAAATCTTTATAAAAAAAAACACACACACACAACAACATATTTTTTCTATTTCTTCAGTTTACTTCCTGACAAGTTATAGTAAATTGTAGTCATCTATATTTACAGATATCAATATTCCTACTAATAAATTTCCTTACAATAACGAATATTGAATTATCGTTTGTTGTAGGAAACATATTTCGGTCCTAAAATTTATACATTGAAAATGTTGAATTACAATATTTTTTATAAGTAGAGCACGCCTTTATGAGTGAAAAATACTATTTTAGACCTTATCAAACAGAATAATTGAATAAAATAAAATTGAACCCAGCAAAGACCACTATGGTCTTGAACGCCATTGCGATAGAATCGTTGCAAACTGCAGTATTCAAATCCTTATATCATTTTCAGAAGTGATGCTTGAAAAGCTTAATTTAATATACAATACTTTGGGTTTAAATTTCATCAGGACAATCTTTGAAAATTATATTCAATTATATTATAGTTTGTTGTATGTAAAATATAATTTTTTTAAACATGGAAACTTTCTCCTTGGATTATAAATACTATAGAATAAAGCGTTAGGAGAAAATAATTTTTAATATATTATTAAAAATTATTTTCTCCTAACGCTTTATTCTATAGTATGTAAAATATAATGAGTGTAATTGTTTATCGCTACGTGGCGCCCTGAATTCACTCAAATTCAAAATATTGTTGTAGCATGATAAAAAGAAGGTTGAACAATATTGCGATCGAAGTATTGGGATATATATATATATAATATTTTAATAAAATATTTCATTTTAATATAAAAATATCATTTATTTATTATTTAAAATTTCCACAAATACAATATATTATGGGTCAAAAAGCGATCCAATAAATAAGTTTATATAAAAAAGGGCGTACATTGGTCAATGACAAAGTTGTTTTAATGTGATCTACACGAATTAAATTTACTGTGTAATAAATTGATAAAGAGGGAGCAATCTCTCGAAATATTTTGAGAAAAATAGTTCTTTTTTCTTTATAGATCCAGGTACGCCTTTTATTTATAAACAATATATTATATATAATTCTAATAGGCTTATATATCATTTTATACACAGTAACTACGTTTGAAAAATACCTTTTGAATTTAAAATATATTATTCACCTAAAAATATATATATTAATAAATCTCATATTTCTTTTCATAATGATTATTTAACATTTAAAACATCAAGTGATGAAAAAAGTTTCATTCAAGCTCTAATTAAAATGGAAGAGGTTAAAGGAAAGATAAAATCTTGTAAGAGGTAGTGATATAAACAATACCACAGTTGCATTCAATTTAGGAATTCCTTTTTTCTTTCTTTGCTCTTTACTTATTCATGTTCCCATTTGTCTTTATTTCAGCTATCAATGGAAGGTCTTCGCGGCCAGGACCCCGCAGTCTTTAAGATTTTTATCGCTCGAACCTCATTTATAAAAGGATTTCTTTCTTTTGACCTTTATTTATGATGTTCCTTCCTGAAATATGTACATGGGGATAAATATTTATTATCTTTTCATTCTTTTATTTTGTATAAATATTTATTTGAAACACACCTATGATTATAGTATATTTTACAATGGAGTTAAATAGTTCTAAACACTTTAAATTACTATAGTCTTTGCAAATTATCTTGAATATAATAATGTGGAATGTAGCAATATAAGTAAGGTATTTAGCCACTAGTTAGGAAATATAAATTGAATAATAACGTTTTTGTTGATACTTATTACTATGGATGTTGTCCCCGACATTTTAAAATTATTTTTAGAGCGCTATGCATATTTAACAATTTTAAATTCTATCATACATCTTTATGTCCTATTTAGAGAGTATGTATGCGATTCTTTCTCTTTTGAACCCATAAATATTCGAAATGAGCATTTATTCCATTTCGAAATGCATTAGAATTATGCACCTTGTTTATTATATCTACACAGAACACAAAAATTTCAATGAAAGAATATGTTAGAACATCAGTTTTGAAAACTTCTGACAAAAAGCCAATCTGGCCACTTCACCTACTAGAGCACTAATTTGCACATTTATAATTCATCTCGTATGGATTAAGATATCATAGCCACTTCTATACAGACGAGGGCCATAGCCCGAAATAATGGTATACGGGTTGAATTTTATAGTAATTTTCCGAAGATGATGTTTTAGCATATTCTTTTATTTGTATTTTTCGGTTATGCGGAAAACCTATGAATAAATTATATTTTTTGGTACATTTTCAAACAGAAGATTTTCAATTTTCACATGAGGATCTTCCACCGGTGTAATTGGGATATATACCTATAATTATTGTTCTTTCGGACTCATAGAATTTAAATAATAAAAATATAGAAAATTATAGTCCATTTTATCGTTTAAAAATCATCTATCGTGTATAAATAATAAGGGAGAAATAGATATTTAAAAAGAATAATTTTAGAATATAATTTAAAAAAAAGAAATTCTCATAAAAATTAAAATATAAAAAAATAAAGATTACATAATTTCTTCGGTATTTATGATATTGATAGAGCATATGGACTTTGTTAAAAAAATACACTTAAATAATGCAATCCTATATGAGTAAGTATGAATCCATTGTCACGAAGAATAATCAAATATATAGTATAAGAGTGAAATATTTCCACCTTTAAAAATTAAAAATTCTCTTTTACATTTGAACCTAAATGGACGACCGCATTCTTGAGTCATCAACTCCTGATTGATCACCTTTATAGACTCCAAAACAATTGGTTATTATCAAATCCGACGATGAAAGAACGACAACCTCCTAATTGAGCACTTTCATAAACTCTAAAATGATTATCTTTTATCGATTCTTCTCCAACATTGAATAAAAATTGCTACCTCCTTTATTAAATTATAAACCGTCTGGTTATCAAATCCAACCATGAAAGAACGACCACCTTTTGATTGAACCCATTCATAACCTCTGATGGTTGGTTATTATCAATTCAACGCAATCCAATATTGATAGACATACCACCTCCGGATTGATTACCCTTGTGAATTTTAATACAAACGGAATAATCAAATCCAACTTTGAAAGAACGACAACTACCTCAGTATTGACAACGAGTATACACATGTATAGCGGTCTCTATTGATATGTTTTAATGTAAAAAAATATAAGCTTTATTAAAAACAGAGGCAATTATTAGTTAGTGTGAACATGATCTCTTAGAGTATCATATTCTTCAGGATAGTTGGGTTTTCAAAATTTAGGAAGTTTATTTACAGAAACAATTATACAAATATGAAAACATCGATAAGATATTATTAGATATTAGGAGAATAATATTTCTTCACTCCACGTGTGCCTGTCCACTACTGATGTATGTAGACTTCCCCATCAATTTTGCTGTCCTTTTTGCCTGACGTTTCCCTCTTAATATTTCTCTTTTTACTTGTCAAATGGCACCTTCCATCTATTAAAGCAGTGTTCCTAAACCTTTCTTTGCCCACGGTTCACTTACATCTATCTTAAACATCATAGGCCTACTTGGATATTACTTCAGATATATAAGTAAAAGTATAAAGAAAGACATACAAAACGAATTGGTTTATTCTTTTATTTGATTATTTTCTTTATATCTATATTAATAAAATGGAAATTTCATAAGTGGACATCACTAAAAACTTTCGTTACAATGCATCAATTTCAACCAAATTTTCAACATTTATGTAAAACGAGATGGAGCAGGTTTTGCTTAACATCAAAATATATTTCCTAACATTAACATGCGTAACTTCGCTGTTATCGATTAAATACAAAAAAAAATCAACAGAGCTAATTTTATTTATATATAAATACAAAATTAAATTTCAACAGAGTTAATTTTTTTACATACTAGCTAATAATCTCAATCTAAAAATTATTCAAAACAAGCAATTTTAAGATAACACCATATGTAAAACAGTCGGCCAAGAAAACAACAACGATATTACATCTTTCTCACATATTCACACACAATCTTGATTAATAATTAAAACTAATCTTTAACATTGTTTATTATACTTCAACTTTTATTTCTACATTTGTTTTTAAATACCAAATTGTTTTATCATGTTTCTAATTTCGCCTAACAAATATACAAATTTATAGTGACCAACATATGCAAATTTTATCTTTGTTTTTATTTAACTTGATATCGTAAACATAACATCCATTTAAAATACAATATAACGCGGCTGATGATTGTAAAACGAAAATTGCAAATATACCGCGAATGTTTCTTTTATAAAAATCGAAATTTATTTTCAAAGAGAAATAGCGACATTTCTAACTTTAAGGATGAAGTATGGAAAGGTGAAACATGAAGAGTAATGGCAACCGGAAAAATAAATTATATTGTATTTTAAATGTTACTTTAAGTATTAGTTACGAACGGAAAGATAAGTCCAGGGTAGCCGAGTGGACAAGGCACCTGCCCGGTAAGCAGAAGGGTGTGGGTTCGATTCCCGCCCCTGGACACTTTTTATTTTTCCGTTCGCCATTACTCTTCATGTTTCACCTTTCCATACTTCATCCTTAAAGTTAGAAATGTCGCTATTTCTCTTTGAAAATAAATTTCGATTTTTATAAAAGAAACATTCGCGGTATATTTGCAATTTTCGTTTTACATAACATCCATTGTAAGCATTTTTCTGTTCAACTTCCGTGGTTTCTCTTTTCTCTGATAGTTTTTAGGTGTAGTATATTTTCTTATTACTAGACTACAAACATTCTCTCGAGAAAAACCTGGGCGAAGCCGGGTACATCCGCTAGTATATTATAAATTTATAATAAATTGTATAATTAATGAAATATTCCAGTAGCAGTTCTTCCTATATTTTTGTAAACGGTGAAGCACGCCAAAAATAGTTTAACGGCCTACCATTTTTGAAAAAATGATTAGTACTATAAAATTAAATTACAATTGAGAATCGTTTGTCCAATAAATAACTCGAAGAGAGAAAGTAAAAGAGCAAGAATAACAATCAGTAAAATTAAATGAATGCACGAAATGTGGACTACTTCATTTTTGAATTTGTGCCGAAATTTGCATCAAGTAATAGAAATGCTTTAGTATTCCATTTACACTTTTAATGATATCAGTCTGATATGATGTACAATTTAGCATAAACTTGTATATTGTGTGAAAGGATACAATATAAACCAATTTAATTAACAAAATATTCTGATAAACGTTACCTCTACATATGAATATTCCATTTTTATATTTAACCACACGTGTGACCCATATCAAGCCACAGAAAGAATGCAAAACTAAAAATCCACAAATGATTTTTTCACTACCTTTCAAAAGCATAATATTTGTTACAAAAGAAAGTACAATGTTTACATAAATAAATAACATATTTTTCAATATAAGTGCCTGATTAATAATAGATAAAGGTAAATATATAAATAAACGTTAGTAATTATCCTATTTAGAGAATGCTCTGGGAAGAAATGAGGTGGCTAAAGACTGGAGAAGACTCGGGGGAAGATGAGTCATTAAGACAGCAGTACTGTCGAGCCAACTGATTAGGAGGAAATCCCTCTCCATGGCGAGTACTAAATTTACTTCCTTTACTTCTACTAAGATAGGAACCTTTCTCTCATCTCTATCATCTATGTATTTAGATTCTGTTTAAAAAGAGCCATTCATTATTAAATCTCCGTTTAATATATAACATAGCTTTTGAATCATCAAAATTATTTTACCAAATGTTGGATTTACAGAATGTCAATTCTTATTAAGATACAATATTGGTTAGCGTTCTCTGATAATCGATGTATTCAATAAATAAACATTTTTTTATGATTGAATATATACTTGATATATAAAACACTAGATATTAATTTCAATTCATGTCAAAGATATACACAAATGCCTGCTTTCATTTCTCATATGTTTAGGTTATAAAATTGGTTTTCGAATATTTTATCATATTATACAATCAAAATTAGTTTTGATACTATTATTATTATTATCTCAATTATTATATCAACAGAAAAGAAGAATGAACCTCACGATAAGTTACAGAGAAATAAAGAAATGGAAGCCATGGATAGGTTGTTGGAACGATGTAGGGAGCTGGAATGTGACGACGAGGAAGGTGGAACACCGGAAATGGACCACAGGGATACGACGACCATAGAAGAGATCCAGGAGAACGACCTAGATCAGATGACTGGAGACCTGACAGACAAGAATAGATCAAGGCCAGGGGACCATCTTATCGAGGAGCCACTAGGAGAGGCCATAGAAAGACCTCTGGAGAGCTGTAGGACATCAGGGGACCATAACGGCAAGGGCCACAGCACTGACCAGGAGTCAGGATAGCAAATGTAAATATGTTTGTTTACTTTTACTGTTGTCATTTATTGAAGTTGAAAATAAAATATGTAAATAGACTGACCATTCGCTACACTTTTTAGAGAAAAACTTGTGACCTTTCTGAAAAATAAATTATTATTATTATTATTATCATATATTGATTAAAAATTTTAAAGTATAATAATTACATGTTTATGTATTACAAAGGGATTTATAATATTATTCAAATATATTATGAGTTAGTAACAACTTTCGCGTATTTCCATCAATATAATCGAGGAGTGAGGAATAATATATATATATAGATGTGTATAATATATAAAAGATAGAGAGAGAAAATACTAGTAAATATATTTTGATACATTTACTTCAAAGGGCTATAATGGTATTTACCTTCACAAAGAGCAACTCCCAATAGAATACTTCAAACCATATATTTGCCAAGCACAATATAAATTCTATTTATATTACAGAGGTTGTTTTACTAAACTAGATATATGTTTGTGTATGGAGGTTGGGTAACATTTATTTTATTCTCTAAATTAAATTGTAGCCGGAAGAATGTTTGCAGACAATTTGTCAACTTAAATGTCCCATTGTTGGGCTCAATGTCGCGAATAAAGAATGGGAAGAGAGACATTAGAAGAGGAATATTTATGCTTAATACACTTTAGTAAATAAGTAAAGGCGGCGAGTGGAGGGAATATAAATTTTGATCAATCGACACTTCACTCTCTCACATCTGCTACAATGTTTCAGCCTGGTGGACGTTGCTGGAACGATTCCCATTTATGTGAAAGTTATAATTGTTTTACTTCTGTCACATCTGTACTTCTCTATCACTTATATGTCACCATGTGTAGTAAGGGAATTATTGTCATTATTATGAATCTCTCACACACACACAATATACATATTTTGAGGTACATTATTTACAATATTAAATTGTAGTTATTATATATTCTAGGAATAAAAAGAGATTTATCTCATAATCCTTTGAATCATATCTTTATATAAACTAATGAAACAGTTCCAAATAAAATAATCATACATACTTCTTTATTTTTAGGTATATTTGGAGTTGTTACACCGGGTTGCGGCTTAATAGATTCACCACTCATTCTTTATTATCCCCCCTTATTAAGTAGACTTCCCGAGCAAGTTTCCATTACATTGAATACAAAAGAAAAAATGAAAATAGTAAAAAATTATATAGAGTAAAAGGGTGCAACCTCGTCGCGAGGTCTTCGCATCGTTTACTCCTGCCCACCGTTGTCTTCTGCTCGAGCCACCCTTCCAAGTGATGTGACCTAGTGACAGTTTTTCCCCATATAAATAATAATACACTCTATCAAAAATCTGCAACAAAATATTTTACAAAGACTATATAATTTAAAATCGGATAGATAATAATATTGCTGATGATGTTTATCAAGCATGATGAATCGAGCTATATAAGATTACATCATTCAGATAAAAACGAAAAATTTGGCAACTCAGATTTCCAATCATATTTTCCTTGTTTCTCTCAAATGTAGCGTGCGCGTTGCGTAGTCCAAAGAGCACTGCAATGAATTCGTATATTCAATGCTCTGTAGTGAAAGCTATTTTCACTTTCTATTTCTTCCGCTTCGACTTCCAGTATCCCGATCTGATATCAATTCCTAACGTTTTTGGAGAAACATATTCGTATCTTTGGAGTTTATCCATTAATTTGGGATTCAGACAATAACTTAGAAATATATTTGATACAAAGTGACCTTTATTGAAGACACACAAGATAATTAAGTGTGAACAAAATTGCCTCTGTCTTCTTAAAAAAAAAACAGACGACCAGCGACATAAAATACTCTACATTTTCTTATGTTTTGTCCATGAGTGTAAAATCTCAACGCTGAACATCGACAAACCTTTGCATGAAAAATAAAACTATTTCAAATATTAACACGCTATGAGTAAGTTAGCTCTTTCTTGTCAGATAGATTCACGTTGAGAACAATTTTTATATACTGAACTATAAATGGATATTTCGATATATATTCCTTTATAGAAAAAATAACCTCTTTAATTCTCTCAACTACTATACTACGCATAGTTTCCAAACAAGTAAAATTTATCACGCGATAAAGAAGTCATTTGTGGGAGCCATCGAATAAATCGTATGCTCTCTAATTTAAATAGAAAATTGGATATCAACAAAAACCAAATTTGATTATTCACTAACCAAGTAAGAGATAATTCACTTTCATTTCATTTGAGATTGAAGAGAAATAGACTACAAAATGAAAGATGTAATAGTTGGGAATATTTAAAGGGACAGAATTAAATATGAACGTGTGTTAAAGTGACTAATTTTAATTAAACATTTCTATTTGTTTGGGGAAAAAACGCTTTTTTATTTTACAATTTAATAATGTGTGCATATATAAATTAAAATAAAAAATTAATTAAAAAGCAAGGAAGTTAGGTATAAATAAAAATATTAAAATAAAAATATAATAGACATTTTTTATATAACACGAGTTAAAATAGAATATAATAATTATATATAAAGGTTTTTTAAAAATGTATAAGTTAATTGAGGAACAATATCGTTACACGAAATGACAAGGGTTTGGGGATATAATCGGTTATGCGATTTTGGTTTCTGAGAACTAAATAATATCAATCACTTAATACTTTGGCTGACGACTACACGTCTGTGTGTGATTTA
This sequence comes from Cordylochernes scorpioides, assembly GCA_030710605.1. Taxonomy (NCBI): domain Eukaryota; kingdom Metazoa; phylum Arthropoda; class Arachnida; order Pseudoscorpiones; family Chernetidae; genus Cordylochernes; species Cordylochernes scorpioides. The sequence goes on from CP092886.1 coordinate 64,502,528, forward strand.
TGAGCCTTTCCTCTGAGGACATTCAAACCTGCGTGTGATTTCTGAGCCTTTCCTCTAGGGACACTCAAACCTGCGTGTGATTTCTGAGCCTTTCCTCTGGGGACACTCAAACCTGCATGTGATTTCTGAGCCTTTCCTCTGAGGACACTCAAACCAGCGTGTGATTTCTGAGTCTTTCCTCTGGGCACACTCAAACCTGCGTGTAATTTCTGAGCCTTTCCACTGGGGACACTCAAACCAGTCTGTGATTTCTGAGCCTTTCCTCTGGGGACACTCAAACCTGTGTGTGATTTCTGAGCCTTTCTTCTAGGGACACTCAAACCTGTGTGTGATTTCTGAGCCTTTCCTCTGGGGACACTCAAACCTGTGTGTGATTTCTGAGCCTTTCTTCTAGGGACACTCAAACCTGTGTGTGATTTCTGAGCCTTTCCTCTGGGCACACTCAAACCTGCGTGTGATTTATAAGCCTTTCCTCTTGGGACACTCACAAACCGGCGTGTGATTTATGAGCCTTTCATCTGGGGACACTCACACACCTGCGTGTGATTTATAAGCCTTTCCTCTGGGGACACTCACACACCTGCGTGTGATTTCTGAACTTTTCTCTGGGGACAATCGAACAACTGCGTGTAATTTCTGAGCCTTTCCTCTGGGGACACTCAAACCTGCGTGTGATTTATGAGCCTTTCCTCTGGGGACACTCAAACACCTGCGTGTGATTTATGAGCCATTTCTCTGGAGACACTGACACACCTGCCTGTGATTCCTGAGCTATCTGTATGTTGACACTTATATGCTATTTTGTGATTATGAGATTTTCTTCAGGAGCATATAGCATGCTTACGTGCTATTTAAGATACAGCATTTAAATTCCTATGGTTGAATCTGAATTCTAACTTCATACTTGAAAGTATCCGTGGAAATGAACATTGCTTCCTAGTTAAAACTGGGGTGGCCTCTAATTTATTTATATATACAGTTTTATCAATTAAATAAACAGTTTTGAAAAGGATGCCAGCACTGGTTAACAACGCAAAGCTAGCGCGTTTGGCAACGAAAAGGTGAAGAGCTTCCAACCGCTTCGATTCAAGCCTCTCAAAACAAGATATATTACAACAAATTTCATATTATGGAATATATAAATATGAGCAATATATTAGTTCAATATACAATTTATTTTAATAAGCTATTCTCAAAATAAAAAAAGAAAAATATGAAAAACGTTTGGCTCGTGCTTCTTAGTTTATCATAGTCTGTGGCCAATCAAATTTCGAAATGTGAGTCATTTTGTAGAAATTTTAGTTTTCCATTTTTTTTTTATGAAGACAGAAATTTGTTTTCGATATATTAATTTTTCAAAACTAAAACCAAAATACACATCATTTATATTTAAAATATGTGTGTGAATGGCTCAATATTTACTATAATATGGAATGGTAATAAGACATATGACACCTCTCTCTTCACCTATTAGTAATACCTATCATCAATTCTAATTTTATTAATAAATGACATATGACAAATATGAAAATATTATAAACCTATATATTCGAAACATTCAAAACAAACTCGAAGTAATTGACAAAACAAATAAATGAGTTTACACATAAATACTTTCATAATAATCAAATCTACGTTGTCGAACTTTTCAAATTGAATATTTTATAAGGATTATTTGTGGTCGATGTATGAAATACCTTTCTTTGAAAAGGACGACAGCGGGTCGCTGAAACCTCGAAAATAGGTATAAAAATGCTGAAGTAACTTATTTCGAACTCAATTATAAGTTTAGACTTTAAAATGTTTCTTTCTTTCGTAAACGCGCGCTTATAGTTACAAATAGAGAGGTTGTGTGAAACACTCAAGCATACAAAGTAAACAATGAGCCAGCTATTCAGTAGAAATGGGCGAGCAGCGGAGTGCTGCGCCCCGCTAATGAGCGTAACAAAAGCCACCACATTACTGTGACGCTAGTGTTTCAAGCGGGAAGTTTATTAGTCCTAAGTGAGAGGAGAGGGGAGAGCGGTTGTGCTAATTAAATGGGGAGAGAAGAATTTATTGTTTTCTCGGCACAATTTATTGCGCGATGATACCATCAGGAAGGCTGCAGGCTACGATGGTCAAGAGAGACAAATGGCCTTATGGGGGCACTTGATACGTTTTATAAGCGACATTTGTTTAAATTACCTTTTTAAATGGCTTTAAACACACAACAAATACTAGGGGCTCAAGATGTATAGAGCGCCCCTTGTTAATATTGCTCTACTTTCCCATTTGATGCATTTGCTGCCTGGAAGAAAATGAATATTGCTGAGCAAAGGATAAAAATCGACTAAGTCATTCTTCTGTAATTTACTGTTTTAAAAGGATTCTTAAACAAATATTTTATTAGACATTGTCTAATGGAACGTACATTATAGAAATGGAAGATGAAATTTCTTTAGGGAATTATCTAAAATAAATATTTCGCCATTGGTTATAAAAATTAATTTTTCTATAAATAGATTGGAATAATTTTGTGTTATGAAAATTGAAATTACTTATCTCGAATTTTTATTTTTGTTGATACAACAATATTTTAATGGTCTTAGCGCGGTGATAGAAATATATGAGGCCTAACTCATCAGTAATATTTGTAGTTTTGCTCTTTCCATCAGAGAGATGAGAAAGGTCCTCTCTATATTTTCTATCAGAGTAATAGGAGTTGGATTTTTTTAGAATTTATTTTAAAAATCACGCTGATTAGTTTCAATTTTAATATACTGATGGGGGAGGAACGTTATTCCTTTATATTTAGTGGTATATTCAACAATTAATTGAAATATGAATAACATTATTGGAAAAAAAAACATATTATTTTATCCAAATAGAATTTGTTCACTAATATTTCGATTGGCTGTGCAAGGCACACACTTTAAAATAACGTATATTTGTTCCACAATATCTTAAAGAACGTTGAAGTGTTGCCAATCGAAATAATTATTATAAAACAATATTATTTTAAAATATAGGTTTTTAACATAGAGGCTATTTATGGATTGTTCTGTTTCAATATATTTATGATCATACATATATATATGTTATGAATATTTTTGTTGTTGTTAGATAAATGGTTGATAAGACAAAGGAACGATAAGATAAAGGGTTGAGGTGCAGTCGTGATAAAAAAATATAATTATTTACCGTCAAGTAGCTTTTATTTTCAATTACTTGAGGAAATATTACAGATTAGTTAGTTTCACATTATATAGAATTTATAAGTTAATCCTCTATATTAGTGATTTAAAAGGATTGATTGGTTAACTACGCATATTTACAACAAAACTATACAACAAAACTGAAAGTATTTTTAAAAAACGATGATAACAAAGTAATATTATCAATGAATAAAATAAAATATATATATTTTAATATATTGTAATATTTGAGTTTTTAGATTATATAATATATATATATGTCGTATTGTAAATTTTTCCAAAGTTTCAATATCTGGAAATGACAATTAAGCAGTCGTTAGGCATTTTTCCTTCTTCTTTATTATAAGCAATCAGCGCGAGGCCACACACACTGGACAACACTGCGCCGAGACGTGGATCAACCTTTTAAAAATTTTACATATTTGCAAATATTTCTTTAAAAAAAAACTTTAGTAAATTTACATATCATTCAACTTTTCTTTTTTAACATGGAATTTACATGTTTAAAAAATGTATTTGGCAATTTGTGAAACAATTCAGACAAAAATAAAAGATTAAACAAAAACTATATAGTACATTAAAAACAATTGTGTGTTCAATATGGAATTGAATCATGGTTTACTATATACAAAATATATCATATATATATAGTATAGAATATAATATAAAAAATTACTATATATATTGTTTTGAAAATAGAGCAATCCATACTTAATTCATTAGATAATAAAAGGCATATATTGGATTTAAAAATATATGCCTTTTATTATCTAATATATATATATATAGTAGACTTAAATATAATTTATATGAAAGATAGTTGTATTAGAGAATGAGTATTGATAATTGAAAACAAATTATAAAAATATTACTTTTAGAGTATCAAAAAGGTTATTTTTTTTATTTAAGTAACAACATAGATTTACCAGTGGTATAACAAGTTCACGCTGTAGCATCGGCAGTTACGCGTCATATAAGCAGAACAGAAAAAAAAGAATTGAAGGTATTAGGCTAAGAAAAAGAGCAAAGACAGTACCATGTTATCTTTTTATCAAAGATTTAAAGTTAAAAATAAAGAAATTTTAAATTTTTTGAAAGTATTTTTTATTTTTTTTTTGTGTTGATTGCACTTTTAATAATAATCTTTTTTTGTGTAAAATGGAGTCAAATTTGTTTGTATTGTGTTAATGGAATCCATTATGGTTCAACCAGAATGGAAAGAGATTGGTACCGGGCCCATTATATGGGTGTAGAGATTTACAAATCTTATATACCATTATGTCTCATACATGATCAATTGGGGAAAGATATGAGGAACAAGCGAACCAGGAAAATATGTCAACATTTTGTAGGAAGGGTTGTAACATGTTGGCTGTATTTGGTCGGGCATTATCCTTTTGGAAAATGGCATTGTTAGTCTTCTCAAGAAATTGTGACACAACAGGTAAGCAACAGATCTTCATTGTACAGCTGAGCATTCATTGGGCCTTGATTAAGACTAAAAGACTTCTACTTTAATAGCCCATGCCATCCCACACCATAGAACCAGGTTTCTTGCTGTATGCCTTTCTACAATACAGTTCTTATGTGAGCAATAGTTACCGAGAAATTATTTGAAAAGTAAAACTTGAATCAGGTAAAAAGTTTCTTTTTATTTTTATATTTGCTAGCTTTCGAGCAAATTAACTGCTCTTCGACGGGCTGATATTCTTTATACAAACTCAAAATAATATTTATACACAGTAAAATTGAAAATATTTTGTTATTAGCATGTGCTCTCGCGGGCGTGCATCAGATTGTTTCCAGCTAAAGTAATAGATATTATATATATATATTGGGATTAAATATATTTAGATTCTAAAAATTATTAATAATCAGATTATTTGTCAGGGATATTTTTTATATTGGGTTGGGAGGTCAATTTTTCTATTGATGCTATTTATTTTTGATGATACCAGTGCTTCTAGGAATAATCGTTGTTGTTTTCTTTCTATGTCTTTATAATGGGCTATTGCTTGTTTGAGATTGAATGTGTGTCCAGTGGTGCTGGTGTGTTGATATATTAAGGATCTATTGTCTTTGTATCTTATGTTTCTCTCGTGTTCTTTTAGTCTGGTGTCTATTGTCCTACTGGTTTCTCCTACATATGTGGCATTACATTGGTTACATTTAACAGAGTATATTGCATTAGATTTAGATAGGGGATCGGAACTAATATTTTTGGTAATTGGGTTTCTCAGCAAAGAACCGAGATTGGCATGGGTGCTAAAATAAGTGGCTATACCATATTTATTTAACTTATGAGCTATTGTAGTGTTGACTTTAGAATAAGGAATGGTACAATGTGTTCGGTATGTTTTGGGTTGGCGGGAGAAGTTTGGATTGAAGGAATGTCTATGGATGAATGAAAGCGGGTAACCTAACGCTGTTAAATGGTTGGTGATGTTGGTCTGTTCTATCGTTTTAAAACATGGTAGTGAGCAATGGGTGAAAATACGTTTGGTGAGTGTTTTTACTACAGTGATTTTATGGCTAATGGGGCAAAATGAGGTATAGTGGGTATAGGAGGGGTTCATGTGCTTTTTGTAAAAAACTGTCGTATGAAACTTGGTTGGTGTTCTGATGATTAGAATATCTAGGAAGGGTAAGACATTATTGTTTTCACTTTCTAAGGTAAAAGAGATTTCAGGGTTGTATCGCTATACCTCAGCTTACCCCACCAACTCATCATAGAAAGCGTTACAGAATTTCTTATAGAACTCAACACCGACATAACCATAATCAACAAGATAGAAAAACTGTGCAGACTGTGTTTGGATATGAACATTTTCTCGTTTGATGGGCAATGGTTCCAACAAATTAGAGGTTCCCCCATGGGTAGTCCCTTATCCACGGTAGTAGCAGAATTAGTCATGTCCCGTCTTGACCACTGGATTAATTCACAACTTGCGTCAGACTTAATATTTTGGAGGAGGTACATTGAAGATATATTTTGCATTTGCTCGAAGGATAAGGTTAAACTTTAGCTGGAAACAATCTGATGCACGCCCGCGAGAGCACATGCTAATAACAAAATATTTTCAATTTTACTGTGTATAAATATTATTTTGAGTTTGTATAAAGAATATCAGCCCGTCGAAGAGCAGTTAATTTGCTCGAAAGCTAGCAAATATAAAAATAAAAAGAAACTTTTTACCTGATTCAAGTTTTACTTTTCAAACAATACAGTTCTGATGGGATCTTTCTTGTTGCCTATGCCTAACATGTGTCCCGCCATCATGAACCCCCAAACTGAAACTGAATTAATTAGAGAAAATGACAGAATGGAATTATTGAGCCCAAATACGTCTCTCTTCACACCAGTTGAGCCTGTCGCTTATGTCTTGCAGAGTGAATTTATCAATAAAGGCCGGTGACTACGAAGTTTTACTTCGGTGAAATCGTTATTAATGTTTTTGGAGATTCTCCAGTTTCATTCAGCACATATAGAGCTGCTTGAAACATTGATATAGTTGTCTTCTCTGCTACAACCATCCTTCTTAACCTTCTATTCTCTGTCTATGAGGTGACCTGAGCCAGGTTTTCTTGAACTTTTTACTTTCTCTTACCACAGCCCAAATCCTTACAATAGTACTTTTAAGTGTAGCCTATTTTCATAGCAATTGATCCTGTCTCATGTAATATGATAAATTCGCTTATATAACGCCATTTTATCTATCTAGACAATCTATATATTGAAATTGAGATCTTAAGAATAAAATGAAAACCTGATTACTTTATAAAAAGAGCGAGATCATAAGGCGAAAAGTTTCTTTCAAATTATTTTATTGTTTTGCCGAGCTTTCGAGCATTTCCGCCCTTCAATAGGAGAAAATTGGTGAAATATTCTATTATTCTCCTGTGGAGTACCATTAATTAAAGTAATAATATCTTGAGTTATATTATCGCCTGGAGCAAATTCATAAAAAGCGCGAGATCATAAGGTTTCTTTCAAAGTTTTTTATTGTTTTGCCGAGCTTTCGAGCATTACTGCCCTTCCACTGGAGAATAATAGAAAATTTTACTATTTTTCTCCTATTGAAGGGCAGTAATGCTCGGAAGCTCGGCAAAACAATAAAAAACTTTGAAAGAAACCTTTCGCCTTACGATCTCGCGCTTTTTATGAATTTGCTCCAGGCGATTATATAAATCAAGATATGATTACCTCAATTAATGGTACTCTAGGAGAGGCTATTTAAAATACCATTTTATGAATAAATAAGGTTACATTTATACACCTATATTCTAGTTACGGGGGGTTTCAGAAAATTGATCATTTACATGCCTTAATGTTCTCATTAAGTAGACAAATTTTCAGAAATTTTGCTGAGTATTTATAGATAATGTCATTTTTTTGTGACCAGTGTAATTATATAGGGACATTTATAAAATCAGTAATTATGAAGATAATTTATCTAATGAGTGTGTGTGTTATAGAATAAAATGTATAACACGCACATCTTTTTGATATAATTACGAAATCAATCAATTTTTTGAAGCAGTATTTTAGTGAATGTTAGAGCCCAAACAAAAACAATTAAAGGGCCTTATTTATATCATCTTGATAAAGTAAGGTTTAAATTACTGTGGATATATTAACGGGTGGAATATAAATGGAGATCTGTCATTCGATAGTCCAAAATTTATATAAAACATGGAAATATTATTATATATTATTATGATTAAAATAAGAACATTAGACCTCCAGGGAAAAGTTTCTTTTTAATTTTTTTTAATTTACAAATCTCTCAAGCTTCCGAAAGCATGAGATTTTTGTATATAAAAATGTTTAGAAAATAAACTTTTCCCTGAAGACCTTTAATATATTGATTCATTGGATTATTTTATCAAAATATTATTATTATGGTTGATTCACAAGTACTTGTATTTTGTTTATAGAAAACAGAATTGGATCGTAAAATATTTTTAAAATTTCAAAATCACCTTTACCTTTATCTCATATTCCCTTTATTTTTCGCTTATATGCTATTTGAATTGCCTTTAAATCTAAATGCGATTGTCATCAGGACGTGTTACTTAAATATTTTATGTAGAAAATCATCCAAAACAATATAAAGTATAAATAATTTATATATATATAGGTTGACATTTTGTCTTTTTACCAAAACTTATGTTGTGTCTGAATTCTCACCACCAATAGTAAAGGTTTCTATACTATGGTAATAAACATAATTCCTTGTTCTAATGCATAATTAAAGTGAGAGATGCCTCTTTTTGGGACATGCATTTCATCCTTCTGCAAATTTCTATCAATATATATATATATGAAAAACAATAGAAAAAAATAAAAGATAAGTGGGTCAGGTGTTGATATTAAAAATAAAGAAGGCTTTATTTTTAATATCAACACCTGACCCACTTATCTTTTATTTTTTCTATTGTTTTTTTTTCATGTGTTAAGCGTCTTTACGCAAATTTGGCCTTAAATACCCATTTCTTGATTTCTCGGGAAGCCATTGGGTCCAAAAAATCTTTTTGGTCGCAATGGTTACAGCCTTCTCCACGCTGACGAGCGCCAACAGCGCGAAACGCGTTCGTGGATGGCTTTTCTTGATTTATCAAGAAATTGGGTTGGCCAAATATCTCGGAGTAAGCTGAATAAACGTTTAGTTTATTTTTACTCCACTAGATGGCGCTCTGCCATCTAAAAAGCACATGTGCTTGTGGTCAGGAGATGCCTTCTTTATTTTTAATATATATATATATGTTATATGAAAATATTATTTCATTTTAAAATTATTTTATTAAAAAATTATAACTTTTTGAATAAACTACTCTGTAAAGTCGACCGCCAGATGTCGCGGCTTTAGGCTATATGAACCCATTGTTGTTTTACGTGGGCCGGCTCAATATTTTGTAATTATGTAAAAGTATTTAATCTTTTATTTTCTTCATTTTTTACTCACCTTAAGTCAGATAATACTTTCTCAAATTATGTATTCAATGCTTCATTAGCACAAACAAAGCAAATTGTGATTTAAATTGATTTTATTGTATTTTCTAAGAAGTTCACGACTGCATACCAAAATCATTATATATATAGGTGTTGCGCGTTTTTCCAGACACTGTTTGTATCCTATGTTCATCCAGGATAGTATAAAGAAGACGTATTGGTTTGTAAGAGGATTCTCTCAATAAAGTTTGAGTTTTATGACAAGTGATCCGAAATGATGAGTGCACTAAAAGGGACTTGCCTCCAAACTCCATCTTCAGAATGATTCATTGCACCATCTTCCACACCTCCAAACTAGTCCACTCGACCAACTTGAGGACAACTTCTCCGTCAGGCCAACAGCTGCTATCCACTGGACTGTGTCCGTTCTGACACTCCGACCCTCCATTTAGAAAACTACTTGTCACACTGCTGTCACCAGACTGTCTCGTAGTATTGTACTACTTAGCTGCCTCATTTCTTAATCCCTCAGTCCCACCTAAGGACCACGTCACTTCCCTGTTTATGTTGCTCGCCCCATACGTCGTCCTGGCTCTTTGAATAGGGAAGTCAGATGCTTAATGCCGTATTTCCTGAATGTAATGTGCTGCCGGGTTCCAATTGTTTTCCGTATAAATATATGCAAAATGATGCGTTATCTCTCGAATCTATTTGAAAACCCGAAAACTCGGGTTAATGATACAACCACAACACCAGCTTCGCCAAATTCAAAGCCCATTCTGGATTGACGAGGACCCTTAGTCCGAAACTATCCTCCCCAGGTGGCGTTCTGAATTTGCCAAAAGTTGTGTTTGGCTTTGTCACCTATATACGAATCTATTAGTTTTCAGAGACAGTCGTAAATTGTATTTATCTTTTGCGTCTATTTTGACAGGAAGGTGACCTTTCTTTTTATAGATCAATATCCTCCTTGCAAAATTATCATCGAAATATAAATATATGGTATATGTATGTGATGTATGTGTGGAGATCTGGGATTGATAAAACTATCTTCTAGACTACAGATCTGATGAGGTGATGTCGATGCCAGCTGCTGATTCCCTAATGCAGTCGTTCTCTGCTGAATGTCGATTTAAGAAGGCAGTTGGTGAGTGGTCTGTTGATTTAGAGGCACCGAGAGTTGAGAATAACAACAATCATTATATTTACCAAATTATGTACATCTTCCTTTAAAAAACACAAAACTATGTATTTTACCTATCACTCTAGTGCAGAAATCAAAGTTGGAATAAGGAATTAGCCAGTTTTGGCATATTCAGACAAAGCCAATATGTATGCCATTAGTTTCGGGTTTTGGCCCTCATCAGTATAAAAGGAGGCTTCGATTCATAACATCATACGAGAGGAGTTATGCTATCAGTCGAATAGGCAAAAATATGTTTAAACAAATGAGGTAATACGGACGATTTTCTGGCAGTAATACAACGTAATGTTGTGGGAGGATGGTATTCATGTAACAAAAGAGGCACCTCTCCTTTTAAAATAGATTTAAACAATGCATATTTGCTTATCACCTCAGATCAATTTAGTGATAAAGATTGTGTCCCAACACCCCCTTTATATATAAACACGATACAAAAATTACAACAAATCATCGAAGGGCCAATAATTAAATAATCTTATTTTAGCCTGTTGACGATAAATTGCTCGGAAGTTTGCCCGTAATACAATAAAGAAACTCATGGCGTTCATAAGCTGTCGTCGTCTTTTATTTATATTCAGTTATGTGTGGACGATTATGACTATTTCACAGAGATCATTGAACTTGAAGCATGGTTAGAGGTCGAGAAGGAGACCGTCAATCCAGCAGCTGGATCAACTGAGTGGCGGCAAGCGACGACTTGCCCGTAGAGGGCGACCGAACTCTCCGCCGGCTAACTGTCCGAGGTCGCTAATTAACGTCCTTTTTATGTCCTCTGGGACCTCTGCCCGGGGACTGTATAAGTTATTGCGTTGAGCCCAAGTGTCCATCTGTTAATGGCTTGTCTTTGAGGGGGAGAAAGTCGTTAAAATGAAGGGAGGCCAAACATGGAAGTCAGGAGACGTCTCCAATGTAAGCTCTGTCTTTCCCTTAACATTTTATAGCATTCAATTATTGATTACTGGGTAATTTATTGAAATATAATTTTGTGGAGGGGAAGGCATAAGCTAATATATATTCAAGATATTTTATAATTAGCTCCTTTCATTAAATCTCAATGCATTATTATAGAGATTAAATCTTTCGTTATAGTTTTTTACTGCCAAATTCGCGAACTTTCGAGCTCTCTCTTTTCTGCTGCAAAATATTATCTAAGAATGAATACGAATGAGCGAAATCTACGCTTCATGTCCAATTATACATGATATAGGATATGACCAAATTGCCCTGGAATATTTATTCTGTTGATACTGTTCTGATTCATTGATATGATGAATTCGAAGAGAATTCTTCTGACTCATTAAACATATTTCTACAATGGCACGTAGGCTATGTAGATTAGATTTATGGGAGGTATTTGGAACATGCTGATATATGAGTTATCATGGATCATTGGTTTTGATATTGTATATATAATCCTTTATTATTGTTTCTATTTTTTTTCTGCTGATTTCTATCTTTCTCTTCACCGACATAAATTTATTCGCATTCTAGGCACGATTTTGAATAAACGGCATATTTCTTCTTCTGGAATTTTGGATTTATGGTTTGTTTTGTGATGGGATTCCTCAGTACGTTTCCAATTGTTCCTGGGCGGCGAAAGAAAATCCTAATACCACATCTATTCATTTATAGTGCTATTTTCAAATTTTATGGTGCATATTCAATGTAATTGGATCTGAAAACGGGTCGAGTTCTCTGTTAGGAAGGAATATAAGAATGTTATAAACATGGTGTGGAAAGGTAAATAAAAGTCTGTGGATAACAAAAAAAAAAACTCCAAGGTATATGTAAATGTTATTATGTTCTATTTCCTTAAAGTTGGGTAGGTAGCAATAAGTATATATATATATATTAAAAATAAAGGAGGCATCTCCTGACCACGAGCACATGTGCTTTTTAGATGGCAGAGCGCCATCTAGTGGAGCAAAAAATAAACTAAACGTTTATTTAGCTTGCTCCGAGATATTTGGCCAACCCAATTTCTTGATAAATCAAGAAAAGCCATCCACGAACGCGTTTCGCGCTTTTGGCGCTCGTCAGCCAATTAAATATATAATTAAAGGCTCAGTTAGGATTTTCGCAACTGTTATATATTTATATATGGGGATATGAGAACTGAAGGGGATGTACGGAGGCTTGGAATTATTCTTATAATAAACGATGGTGTGTAATATATTTTCTCTTTTATAATGTGGTCATCTGGATAGGGTTCGTTAGGAATCCTAGAAACATAGGTCAACATATTTTGGATTAAAACCATAGGGGAATCCGAATCAATTTTTAAAGACTTTTCTGAAGACTCGAGAGTCTGAAAAAATAAGGTAATTTTATCAATATATAAGAAAAGTGATGTACCCCTAAAGAGTATAAATACCTAATAGAGAAAATAAGAGGCTGATAAAATGTTAAATTAATAATTTTTTTAAAACGTCTCTCGCTTTCATTTAAAAGCCTTCCTTTAATATTTTACCTTCTTTTACATTATTAAGTACAATTTGAATTATAGATTGAAAATACAAGGTAATAAGAACATATATAAATAAATAGTGTGTGACCTTTCGTTAACAGCGTTGTTACCATCATCAGACAAAAGTAGTCGTTAAAAATATCACAGCATGTTCTTGAATAGTTAGTTTTGTTATCAAATGTGTAAACAGAAGATAAGAAGAAATTTGATGTCTGAGAATCCTAAAAATACTATTTTTAGATTTAGAAGTTGAAAACACCCTCTTTTTTTCGATATAATTAAAAGCATGTCTGTAAATGCAATTTATATATATTTCATCTTTAAAACAATTTCAATATAAAAGAATCAAAGATACAAGATTATGAGAAAAATTACTCTGAGAGACAATTTAAAGAAGTATTTTCATTCAAAAATGTGCTACAATTAACAGAATGGAAGAAAGTTGAAATATCAATGAGATTTACAGATATGTTTTTAATTATATCTAAAAAAAAGTTTTTTCCCCCACTTCCAATCCTAAGAATATTATTTTTAGAATGTTTAGAAAACAATTTTTCACTTATCTGCTTTCTTGTTTTACAAACTTGATAACAGTACTAATGCTGTAATAGTTTTATCATTCAGCGCTTTTGTCTGATGATGGTAACAACGCTTTTACCGAAACGACACACGCTTTATTAATTTATATTTGATCTTATTACCTAATCTATTTTTATGAATATTTTAACATTAGTTTTGTTACAAATAGAAATGCCTTTTTAATTATCCATATAGATAAAACATAAGAGAGAGAAAAAGATCTGACAAACAATCTTTGTTATTTGTGTGTGAAAAAATATAAAAATGGTCAGGTGTTGATATTAAAAACAAATTGGCATTTCCTGACCGCCTACATGAACAGTTTAGATGGCAGAGAGCGCCATCTAGTGGAAAAAAAATAAACTAAACATTGTTTTAGTTTGTTCCAAAGATACTTGGCCAAATCAATTTAGTTGATTTTTGTTCCACTAGGTGGCGCGCTCTGCCATCTAAAATGCTGCAGTAAGCGGTAAGGAAATGTCAATTTTGTTTTTAATAAGCAAAAAGGAAGGATCATGATAGTATTTTGTCGTCGTATGGAATCGTAGGTTAGAATTATTCTGTGGAACAAATCATACCGAGGTGTGTTCAAAAGGTATCGCGACTTTTGTGTTTTTTCAAAATTTTTTTATTTATTCATGTATACCTATTTTGTCCCCTTCGAAGTAATCCCCATGAGATATTATACACTTGTGCCAACGGTTTTTCCAATCTTCGAAGCACTTCAAAAAATCATTTTTTAAAAATCTTTTTCAGCTCCTCCTTCGATGCCATCTTTATCTCGTCAAGCGTAGCGTAACGTCGTCCTTTCATGGGCCTCTTCAGTTTAGGGAACAAGAAAAAGTCACAGGGGGCCAGATCTGGGGAATACGGTGGCTGCGGCATCATTAGTGTGTTGATTTTGGCCAAAAAGTCGCGCACAAGCAACGATGTGTGAGCAGGGGCGTTATCGTGGTGCAAAAGCCAATTTTTGTTCTTCCACAAATCCGGGCGTTTCTGGCGGATTGCTTCGCGCAAATTGCGCATAACTTGCAGGTAATATTCCTTATTGACCGTTCTACTCTGTGGCAAGAACTCATGATGCACTATGCCCCTGCAATCGAAGAAAACTGTCAGCAAAACATTCACATTCGACCGATCGTATTATCCATTAAGTAATATTTATAGACATGAACATATACCACACACAAAAGGTTTATCAAAAATAATTTATTTTCTTATATTACATTCTATTTAAAACATTAACATGCTGCGCGCTCTATGAATTTTTAATATCAGACGTTATTTACATATATCAGCTACAAATAAACATTTACAAAAATGTCTTTCTATGAAAAAGGCGATAGTGGGCAACCGAAATGAGGAAAACCTAAAGAATGCCTGAAAATTTATTTACTAACAAATAATATAAATATAGAAATCTTTCCCCCCCGCGTGCTCTATTCACTTTATACTAACTTTTCACGTCAACAATCAATAAAATATATAAAAAGAGATAGCTTTGATTATTTTGTTTTTATATTTATATATGTCCTAACAAAGAGTGAATAAAAATAAATTATACATTTAACCTTTGTCAAATATTTTATATATTCAGTATTTAAAGAATATGACAATAGTGAATTTTTGTACAATCCTTATATCTATAAAAATGAAATGCAAAATCGATGTTTGATATCGCGTTGCGCAAAATCTACAGAATCAATCATTATGAAATTTCGCATGTAGGCATCTGAAGATTTCGTTTAACATATAGGCTATTCAAAAAACTACAAAGGTTAATGTGCTTTTTTTAAAATGTAAAACTAAAAAGCGTTAGTTCCAGCCTTTTACCGCTTGGGCGCAGCACTATGCTAGAATAAGATCGAGAAAAAGATTACGGCAATAATTTTTAATCGGATAATAAATTAGGAAGACGAATTTATCCAAAATATGAAAAGCGGCCTCAACGAAGTAAAGTAATCAAATAAACAATTTCAAAGAAGAAAAAGGATTTCTCTTTTAAAAAAGTATAACCCTGAAGGCAGAGCAGGGTTAATAGTGGTGCCAAAGCAAAAAAAAAAAGAAAAAGTTATAGACCACCACAACCATATGTTGGATGTTGAATGTTGCCAGGACCATGCACCGAATAAAAGGCAAATGATATTCGCCTTCCATGCTTAATAATGTAGCTGAATTTTCTAAGACATCTATGTCAAAGCAAGATGGGTGAATCAGTTACCTGCTGTTCTAATTAAACCGATTCCTATGTCAAATATCCCATTTGAAAGATAGGAGTAGATTTTCTAGTCCCCTTACCCTTACTCTCATAGGTAGATTGTAATTCAACAGACTACTACACGAAATACGCAGAAACAAAAGCTGTCCTCGATTACACGGCGAAAGAGGTAACTAAGTTCTTAACGTAAAATATTTTCCTACGACACGGAATCCGCGCTACCTTCACAGTAACAAAGAAAGCCAATTTACCAGCAATTTGATGAAAGTACTAATGAAAATATGAAAGATCAAGCACTGTTTTACAACAAGCTGCCATCCCCAGTCAAATAGCCAGTTGATATTTTTAAACACATTTAACTTCTTCCAATCGCGCAGGTGCGGGTGTGCGTTGTTCTTATCATTGTAACTTTAAAAAATAGAAACATTATCTTTGAATCATTGTAACCTTAAAAAATAGAAACATTATCTATGAACCATTGTAACCTTAAAAAATAGAAACATTATCTTTGAATCATTGTAACTTTAAAAAATAGAAACATTATCTTTGAATCATTGTAACCTTAAAAAATAGAAACATTATCTTTGAATCATTGTAACCTTAAAAAATAGAAACATTATCTTTGAACCATTGTAACCTTAAAAAATAGAAACATTATCTTTGAATCATTGTAACCTTAAAAAATAGAAACATTATCTATGAACCATTGTAACCTTGAAAATTAGAAACATTATCTTTGAATCATTGTAACCTTAAAAAATAGAAATATTATCTTTGAATCATTGTAACCTTAAAAAATAGAAACATTATCTTTGAATCATTGTAACCTTAAAAAATAGAAACATTATCTTTGAATCATTGTAACCTTAAAAATAGAAACATTATCTTTGAATCATTGTAACCTTAAAAAAATCATCTTTGAATGAGAACTCATCTTATTCTGGCTTATTCTACAGCACAATGGAGACTGATGAATAAAATCCGTCTACATCCCAATATGGTGTAACAATATTTATCTTAAATTCTCCACAGAATCACTATGTTTCGTCTAGTGACATGAAACCTGGGGTTGCTTAGTGCAATTGATACCTTCCTAGTCAGCTTTTTCAAACCTTCTGTGATCATTTATGATATCTTAATGTGCACACATCACCATTATTTCATCACTAAATTATCCCTAGTTTTTAGATGGTACTACATCATACGCCTGTAAAGAGGTTTTTTATTTTTAATTTTTATATTTATCAATTTTAACTCTTTATAATTTGTTCACAACATTTTATCATCATTTTATATGTATATATCTTTGATATTGTTTCAAAATTCATTTATCATAAACTGATTTTTGTTGCTCATAAATGGAATATTTGTTAATGGATTTAGAGGATTATCTATAAAAAACGGAAAAATATGTAGCGAAATATTTATTTTTAACTGGTAATATTTATAATTATTTTTTAAAAAATAATTTCTGAGAGATTTAGAGCTGCCTAATCAGGGATGTCCCAGTGTAGTTGACTCTCCATAATGCTATCATATGTGGTTACATTTCATTTTATCAGAGGCTTTAAGGGCTGAATATTGAAATAAAACAACCAACACCATCCAATTATATAGAACGCTGCATAAATCATAATTAATAATTATTATTAATATTAAAATAATATTATATAGATTATATTCTAGTTGTGAAAAAAAATGTGGCTGTTGAGAATGGAGTTATTTCAAAGAATTACGTCGGTGCTTCAATATATCTGACACACTAATTGGATTTTTCCATGAAAATAAGATTAGAAAAATAGAATCCCCCCCTTGCGGTATAATATTAGGCAAAAAGGTCATTAACCCATAATTTCCTTTAAAATAATTTATTATCTTTAGATGTCGGGCTTTTTCCCACTTCTACAGGAGTATTTCTAAATATAACGTCGACTACTTATGTACTAAAAGGCAGCGTTATTTTGCCGTTATATCTTTACATGCGATTTTATTTTCTTTTATAAATTAAATCACTTTCTACCGTCCTTTCTCTCTGCTGTGAAATAACGATGGAAGGGGATTGGCTCATCTTTGGTGAACTTTCCCATCTAAATTGACGAAACCTCTGAGGGATCATCACTGATTAGTTAGGCCCTTCCAATATTTATATGCGCAAATAGAGCAGTAGAATATTGTTTTATTTATAAATCTAAAATGTGACTATGAATATATATAGTTTAGTGACTATATTATTTTCATATTTATAATATATATACCCCCCCCCCCCCTTGATATTTCATTAAAATTTTGATTTAGCATTATGAATATATTGAATATATATTTAATTTTGAGTTGAAAGGTCAAATTGAAACTTATAATACATAGAAAAATTAACAATAAAATATTTGAAATATTGGCAAGAATAATTTATTAAGGATTATCTAAGTTTACACAGCCCCCATCTACAGAAATCTACAATATGACATACTGTATTTATATATCTATCTACGACTAGTGTTTAAACTAAAGTACGTGTAGCACAAATCAGAAATAACATTTGTAATGGCATATCTATCGTGAATGGTCTTTGTAAGAATATTCTATAGATCCAACTATCGAGAATTGATAGAACGCCCTATATAGTTTCCACCAATAATAAACTCCATGCAATCATTCTCTGAATAACTATTTCTTTCTCTAATTCATCGTATTGTTTTGACTTTCGTTAATTCGTGTTGCCCGGAGGTCCTGAGTCAGTCAATAATTGTATCGATCACCATTCTGCTAACATATCCTTGCCATTAGATTCGGCCTCGTACCTGGAGCTAAATACGAGGACCCCTAGTTTTCAGGCTGTTATTACTGAATTAAATGGAAATGGGTAGAATATAGAGTTATTTATTTGGGGGAATGAATGCAATTTTACGACTATAAATATTATTTATATATAATTAGGCATATATATTATATGTGAAAGACAATTAATTTGCCAACTTAATATAAATGAGGTCTGTCCTTTTTTAATTCAACAATGAATTAATATTACAACTTTGCAGGTAAACGCAACAGGCCATTCAACGTCGAATGTTGTTGTTGTCGTGTCCAATGAAGAGCCTCAGATGTTTCCATACATCTCTATCACAGCAGTCGCAATGTCCTCTATCAATCAACGTCAAATGACTTTAATAAAAGTGAAGATTAAAAGGATGGGTCAATAAGTATCCGAGATCGGAATAAAAACGTTATTTAAAAATAAAATTGATTTTTTATTTCCAACAAAGTCTCCTTTGAGGGATATTCACTTATCCCAACGTTCCTGAAAATGTTCTACCATCTAAAATGTAATAATCGTCCTCCAGTTTGGAAATAATTAGAAATCCCATGGGGCCAGTTCGGGGAATACGGGGGATGCGGCAACAATTAAAGGGTTTGACTGCAACAACTCCGAATGCGGGAATTTTCTAATTCTATTCATAATGAAAGATCACTTTTTCTTCGTCAAATGGGTCCGTTTCTTCTTCGAATTCTTGTAAAAGCGGTCTTATAACTCACTGTAGTGTTGTCCAGTGGTAGTTTTCTTTTTTATAAGAAGTCTATGAAGGTGATGGTGTCGTATCCCAAAATATCGTCGCCATAACCTTTGCGGCAGATGGGACCATCTTCGCCTCTTTGGAGTAGAATTCTCTGGAAGTAATCAATTTGTTTTGAATCTTGTTCAGCTTCCAGGGTGCAATATTGAATACAGATATGATCGACGTTCACAATTTGAGGTAAATAATTCCTCATACATCGCTTATATTGTTTCTTGATTTGAAAATTTGAAAGTCGCATCTGATTGTTACCCACTATGAGCAATCGCGTCATCCATCGGGCCCTAGCAATTTTTCATCTCAAACTGTAGTCATGGATGGAGAAGGATTTTCATATATGGCTATTACTTTGTTTCTTCTCTCTACCACATGTTTTCTCATCCAAAATCATTTAACAAATTACTGAACGAAAGTGCACCTCTCTGTCTTAGCCTAAAACGTGCGATGACTCACTGAAATGGCCGTAAAATCAAAAGGATCCTATGAAACGGTTTCAAATTTGGCGCGTGCGCGTTTAAAGAATGCAATAGTATGGAATTCATCTGTCTCTAAAACGGGCGCTTATATTTCGATTTCTCGAGTAATGAGAGAATTTGGGGAAAGGAGCTCAAACAAAGAGGTATTCCAACAACAGCAACAACAAGATGGTAAAATGAAATAATCTCTTCTTATATTTTGTTTAAAAATTTGATATTTTTCAATTTTTTTAATATAATATATTTTCTTTTTGAAGGTAATACAATGCAATATTGGGGAAATTATTAAAAATTACATAGTTTAAAATTAATTTTCAATCTAATTATTTCTATATGTTTTTAATTAACAATAAGTAATTTTATTCAGACTTGTGTAGACAGTATGTCAAAAATGGTATACATAGACGCTCCATCACCCTTCTAATCAATATCAATTATTTGAACTCCAAAACACACTATTTCAGAATCATAGCTGTTTGAAGACCATTAAGCTTTGACCAGTGTGGAAAGAGATTAGTGCCTTCGGCGCGCCGTTCTTTCGGAGGTTCTTCCGTTTGAAGGTTGATGGATTATAACACACCCAAATGGTATTACCTTGAATATATACAGTCCATATAGAGTTATGAATGCTGTCTTCTCATGGTCTAACTCCTCTATATCAGTATACTGACTGGATATCCATAGGTTAATAAATCTTGTTCCCCGAAAGCAGTCTAAAATATCGTCGAGCTTTGGGAACGCGTAGACATATTTTTTATTATTTTATTTTTGAGGCTGCGATAATCTATGAAGAATATCCAGCCGCCATCTTTTTTATGTTCTGATCAAGACGACAGGTAAAGTCCATGTAATTTCAGAAAGCTGAATGATGTCGTTTTTCTATCTTGTTCACGACATCTTAAATAACTTGGCGTTCTCTGGTGCGACATAACAAGGTCGTTTTTTGGTCGGTGGGTGGTCTCTAATTCTAATTCGTTGCTAAACATCGACGTACGTCGACGGTTTTCTTCTACTGAATTCAAACATATCCATATAGTTTTGGAACAAATTTCCAAAATATTTTCCTTTAGCGAGTCATTCAAAAATATCTGATTTTTTAAAGGTCATCAGAACCTTTCTCTTCCATATTTAAACTTTGTTACTATTAGCTAAGGCACATAGGAAGTTTGGCAAGTGGTCACACGAATTATTGGAAGATTAAAATGCATTGGTCCAAGATGAGCATCGTTTTTAAATATATATACACACATAACTATACTATGCTTTATATCTTTAAAGAAAGGTTGCCACTTCTCCCGTCAAAATAGTTGCTCAAACTAAGCGCCATCTATTTTGACGGGAGAGGCGATCTTTCTTTTTATAAAACCATTTTATCCGGCAAAAATTATATATATGAGACCTTACCTTTCAAAGATCAATATTCTCCTGAGAAAATTCCTTCTATATTTCTGCCAAAGAATTGACCCTACACTTTACCAGCTGAGCGTCTCTTTGGCAACTCTCTGACCCTTTGAAGATTTAGCGAATCCCCCGTGGTGAGAGATGGCTCAGGATATCAAGGGCACCTCTGGACTGAAGAAGGCAATTAGATTTAAAATTGTTTCTAAGTCGGCCTTCTTAATTTGTCGAAGTTAATGTTGTGGCTTTGTTACCGAACCGAGTTTGATAATTTGCGGAGACAATCAATAGATGGGGCTTAGCTTCAGCGCCTATTTTGACTAGAGAAGTGACATTTATTTTTATATATTAATACCGTCGCGGGAAAAATCCATATATATATATATATATGAATATATATTGATTTTAGATTTGCTTTGATAAAAAAAATGGATACGAATAAGTATACTGACCAAGATAGAGTTCCTCAGCATTTTAACAATAAATAAAAAACAAAGTGAACAAATAACGTTTTTAATTGTTTATAAACGACTTTTTTTCCATTCATTTCAAACGGCAATTATAAAAAGGGCAACAAGATTAGATCCAATTAAAATAAATATGCCTGATTGCATCTGTTTTTTTTTTACTGTTTTTAAGGCTTAACTAAAAATATAACTTAATTATAAAATTTGTATTTTTGAATTTCTCATAAATCAGGATATACAGCTATAACTTTGAAGATAAATTGCTATTCGTAAAATAATTGCAAGTTGAATATGTTATAAATTGTCAACTTTTGTATATGAATACATTTAAATTACATATTGAGAAATAAAATTCAATAGTCTCATGTGATGTCATTCTTGGAATAAATTCCGGTATTAGTTTTTTTTGGAATTATTCGAGGTATTTAATTAAGTACCTGTATTTGGCATGAAGAAACATATTTTTATAAAATCTAATTATACGAACGTCATTTTTCTGGCTGTAAGTTTATTTTAAGATACAGCTACATAAAACACTCTAATATTATTTTCTTCCTGACGTTTCAGTGATTTTATGGCTCTCTCCTCAGAGGATTGGTCATTTTTTAAAATCTAGCCCCTACTTGCATATGTACACAAATTTATAAATATACAAGTTCCACGCCCCACTGCAACACAAGAAGGCAGAAGTAGTTACAATGGCAGACGAGCATTGTGCACATGCGTTATCGACGGTAACTACAAAGAATAAACAAAATACAATAAAGTATGAACTCAAAACGAATGACTACTCAACTCCATTTGTGAAGAGGTAAAAATAAATACAAGGTAATAAGAACAAATCCAAATAAAAAATAGCTTATGACGTTTTAGCAACAAGGCTGTTTATTTGGATTTGGTCGTATTAACTTGTGTTTATAATCTATAATCCAAATTGTGACTTATTAAATGAAAAGAACAAAGTGAAACAATAAGAAACACAGACTCAGCAGGATCAGAACTCAGATCAAGGAACATTTATAACCCATATATCCAAACAATAGACCAGAACACCAAGAGGATATATTAATCTCTATAAAGATTATATAACGTTTATAACACACTAGCTACACCAAATACTATCCAGATGAGGAGCCCAAGGTTGAGATATAAAATTCTCAATGACGAAACAGAAAACGTAATTTACGAGATAAACAGCTTTTGACTGCAACAAAAATACATAGACGTAACGAACACTGGGTGAAAGGATCAAGTATCACCAACAGAGCCTCCGAGGCTCCAGTAACATAACTAACAGTGAAATAAAATATGAAGACCACAAGGTGGACTGGAAGGTACTACACAGAGGGTGAATAAAAGGGTAAAAAGACTTCTTGGGTGGTTGGGAATCTAAAAATCGGGTAAGCTTTTAAATAAGTTTGAAAAAATACAGGTACATGAACCACTCTACATTTCATTCCTTGCTGAAATATCTGTGACTTCCTGACACTCTCCTCAGAAGATTGGTTATTTTTTAATTCTAGCTTCCACTTATATATGTACACCATTTTAAAAATATGGATGCAATTAGAAGAAGGAAATCTCACCACAATACAAATGTACCATGTACAGAATTAGGACGAAAAGGAGAAGGGGGGTGAGAATTAAATACAAAATATGGACCAACTTAATTTACAAGGACGAAGGATACCCACGGCCATTGAAATAGAGGCTTTCCCCCGCGAGTCGCGTTTGAAGTTCCTTTCAGAAATAATTTAGCCTTTTTAATCCTAATTTTATATTATTATATTTTTAGTTTCAATTTTAAAAAATTTGAGGTGCTTTTTAAAATTTTTACGGCCAAGGGTTTTAATTTTTATCATCGATCGCATATCATTACGATATATTCCCTAGAGATATAGCCCTACATATGTAAATTTGGGAAATTTTCAACAAAGTTTTATATACAGCATATTGTCGCATACCCTAGTGAATGTACATAGTTATGTTTATATAAATTATGTAAATATATGATTATCTTATATATTTTACAACTTTGTTTCTTTTTTAAAAAGGCTGATTTGAATATGGAAGTAGGAGATTATGGAAGAAGAGAAAAAAAAGGATTGTTTACTTTCTGAGTTGAACTCATTTCTTTCTTGTTGAGGATTGAACGTTTAAAAAAAAATATTAGAAAAAATGGCGCAGCCGACAGGATCAATTATCTTGTGCCTCAAGGAAGAAAAGGTGGTTTTGGCTTCCACCCTGGTCACGTGATGTTGGATACTTCAGTAGAATACCAGTCACCTGATCATCATGAACTAGTTTTAAGTGTGGTAAGTGACCATTGGTATATTATCAATATTTCGAACATATTTTGTTGGTGTTCCAAGTAAAATTATTCATTGGTATGCCAATAGGGAGTTTGATAAAATTCAACTTGTTATGCAAGATATGAAATATGACTAAATATATTTATATTTAATATGAAGCTAGAATATTATGATTCAACCATTGAAAACCCTATTTGAACCATTTCTAATCAGCAGTGTTTGATTACAGAATTGCTTATTAAAAATCGGCCTGACGTCGAATGTAGGTCAGTTAGAATGGGGGCAGCTGTTTTTCGATCAAATCTTATGAAAATATTGTATAATGGATGGGTTGCAGATGAGGCAAAGATCAATGGAACGCATTTCTATATAACTTGAACGGTTGTACTATGGTTTGATAATATATTTCAGGATGAAGGAGAGTATTGTTGGGAAGAATGGAAACAAGAAATTGTTTGCGTTTTTAATGAAAATCCGATAGTAAGGTATAAAAATCCACAAATTAGAAATATTCAATTGGATTTTTAAATGCTCAAATATAGGATTTTACCTTTTTATTTGAAGTAAAAATATTACATACTTATATGAAAATGTTTACGTAACAAATATATAACGCGCATCCGATATTCAGTTTTAAAAAAATATTCACATATATTAAAAACAGATTATTCATTCTACTACTAAACTTTGAGAGTTTGTCGCATGTAATTTCTAACGGCTTAAAGTAGACCACAAAATATTCCGACGCTCTGTATCTAGAAGGACACACTGGAAAAATAAGGTCAAAATACATCATAAATAGGTTGTCTTTGAAAAACGGCTAAAGAGACGAAGCCGCGTAGAGCGCGGGTTTGCGTATTGCGCCTTTGATCCATCTGTATGAATGATTGTTTCTGAATTTTTGGCTCGGAACTCCATCGAGTTCCGAACTAGAAACATGATATTTTGGATATATTCCTCCTTTGAAGTCTTGAATCAACGATCTAAAATCAAGCCGCAACTCCCAACTGTTGTCCAGTTAAAATTGCATATCACCGACAGACGGAAAGACATCGTATTTAAATAGAAATATAACTTTAAAGCATAGTATATACTAAAGGGAAACATTATTCTTTTCGTGCAACTGAATTTTGATGATGGTCCACTGCCATCTATCAACTAGTATATCAACTCTTTGTTGATTTGTATTTTTCAGAGTTGGCCTATACCATTTTCTTGAACTATCAAGAAAACCAACCAGATACACATTTCGCGCTGTTGGCCTTCTATCAGCGTGATAAAGTGTACACTTTGAAGGCCCAACATGGGTTGCTCCATCGCATCTTTTTATGCCACGAAAATAGCATTTTATGCCTTAAGAAAGTGCCCATACATATGTAAATATAATTGTAATTCATCTTGAAATTATTTAAATCCGAAAATAAAAGTCGACTTATCTCCGTTTATATCACGCTAGATCGTCAACAACGGCGTATGGTTTACCACGAGATGTAGAACGGCAGTAGAGACCTCACAACCCACGGTACCAGTGTAACATTATTCAATAAATCAGGATAAACGTATATATAGTAAATCAACTTGAAGAGTTATGATGTAGTATAATTTAATAAAAACCTTCGCCCACAGCGCTAATAAATTAAAGACTCTTCTACAAACAGCAACCTTAATTCTTAGGAAAAATTTTGGTTTTTACACTTCAAATCTGATTATGCAGAGAGTATAGATGCAAATAAAGTTTAGATATTTTAAAAGTTTTAACAATCCGTTTATCGTGATCATATAACCTTTGATATCGAGAATATAACAAATGTGGGAACATTTCAACCATATAGGGTTATGTAGAAAGTGGAGATAGATCAGTTTGGAATATTTGATTTCGAGGCCATCAGTTAATCGTATTCCTGGAACCTTCAAATTCAAAGGCATTCAAAGTTGCGGAAATATTTTATTCATGTACCAAATTAGGCATGTCTCTCTTTAAAATGCATTAAAATCATTCGTTTTTTAAAAGTGAAAGGTGCCTATTTTGTTACATAGAAAAACAAAGAAATGTTTATGACTTATCAGCACTAATATTAATAATTTGAGTTGACTTATAGAATTTTAGAATTCTGAGACATATACGACTGTGGTATAGTACAATAGTGTCCCCGGATCATAGAGATTTGTCACAAACATTCCCTGAAGAACGGCGACGAGAGAGGCGACAATGGGCCAGCACAATTAATTGCCGGAGTGGTGAGTGGACACTTACCCAACACTTAACCACAATTAGCGTACTTCATACTTCCAGCATTCAGGTTTCCTCATTGAGTGATAGTTAGGGGGTGCTTTAATTAATTGTGTTCCATATATTATTTTAAAGTATATTTTTGGTTTCACTCACAGCGCCTATTAATATTCAGGATTAAAGGGGCGTACTAGTAAGCCGATTAATACGTGTTTTTTTTTTGGTCTGCTGTTTTTTATATAATATTTTTCAAATATCTTCAATTTTCTCTGTTTTATCACTAATAATATGCTTATACGGAATATCTGTTAGTGGTAAAACGGTTTATTTTTGTATGTCCTACCTTTTTTATTTGTAAAATAAATTCTGATTATATATAAGCTTTACGGTGAAATCAGCCCAAAGTTGATTAATGGAAATTAATCACGCTAATTATTATTTAATTAAAAATTTATCTATGGATTGCTCTATTTTCAAAAAGCTAATTATTATATTTATGTACCTAAAGTGGCATCTCTCTCTTTAAATGTGTATCAGAATGATGCCCTGTTTATCACCCTAGTAAAACTCTCTACTGGTGATGATGAAAATATAGCCTGTCGACCCACAGGCGCTGGTCCCCTGTCGCAGCGTCTGGCTTCTAATCCAGAAATCCTTCACCATCAGCTAACGGCCCCCTGCCCTGCAGAGCTGGTTCTTCGAGCGCGGCCTGGATGATAACGCCTTGCCATCTTAGCGTCTGCCAAGAAACGCATTTATAAGTACCTCCTCGGCGTGGAACTAAGGAGGGTCCAAGAAGACTCCTTGTTTGTTGAATTCGGCTTCTTTACCCATAATAACGCTAATTTTGTTTTGGGCACCATATTATTATTTTTTAAACTAAGCGTTAAAATGAAATAAAAGCAACATTTGTTTCTCGGCTTACCAGTTGTAAATGTATATATTCAGACGCAGGATCCACAAGAAGATGTCAAGTAATAATTCTTTATTGTAGACTCCTAACTCTATATCTCCCAAAAATAAGGTATTTTCTCAAGCATGAATAAATATATTGACACCTTTTTAATAATAGTCTTATATATATATATACATATGTATATATATATATATATATATATATATATATATATATATATATATATATATATATATATATATATATATATATATTATAATAATAAATAGTTATTTAATTTTATAGTCCAGTTTTGTATTAAGATTATCTTCACTATTATGATCATTTAAATTCAAATTATAAAATTTGTAAAATGTTATTAATTTGTAGATAGAGAGAGAAAAAAAAAAAAAATCCTTTACTTCTACTACATCCTCAAGTTAATTATATATTTATAATTAATAACAATAAAAATTAACAACGTAACGTCTATTACATCGGCTTTTACACGTCATTCAGACATACTCTAATCCTATATATAGAATAATCGAAGAGAGAATATATATAATAGTTAGAAAAAAGAGAGAAAGACAGAACCATGCACTTTTAATCAAACTAATAATAAGGAAAAAAAAAAAAAAAAAGAGTTTTATAAAGAAGGTAGAAGGTAATAAAGAAGGGGTGAAATGTCGCTGGAATTTTTATCTGAAGATCCCCGTTCCAGCAGATCTCTTTTTCCAATTTATTTCAATTTAAAGTTTTTTGTGTATGTCTGGTCTACCATTAGGGTTTCAAAACATAATATCCAAACTTATAACAAATGTTAATTCATACTATAGATATATTACTAAATACAACTATTTATAATCATATTATAAAATAAAAAAACCTTTAAAAATCTTTTAAAAAAAAAAGGATAAAATATAAAATCATAAAAAAATATATATATATATACTAACAATCTTATCTACCTTCTTTATAAAACTCTTTTTTTTTTTTCCTTATTATTAGTTTGATTAAAAGTGCATGGTTCTGTCTTTCTCTCTTTTTTCTAACTATTATATATATTCTCTCTTCGATTATTCTATATATAGGATTAGAGTATGTCTGAATGACGTGTAAAAGCCGATGTAATAGACGTTACGTTGTTAATTTTTATTGTTATTAATTATAAATATATAATTAACTTGAGGATGTAGTAGAAGTAAAGGATTTTTTTTTTTCTCTCTCTATCTACAAATTAATAACATTTTACAAATTTTATAATTTGAATTTAAATGATCATAATAGTGAAGATAATCTTAATACAAAACTGGACTATAAAATTAAATAACTATTTATTATTATAATTAATTTAGATTTAGCTTGCTAATCTAATCAAATCTAACTGATATAAGTTTTCATTATTATCAGTTTGATCCTTAAGTTTTAAAATTAGAATCACTGTTATAATTTTGTTATATAGTTTCTACACTATATATATATATATATATATAGAGTTTTTTTATTTATTGTTATATATTTATTTATTTATATATACACATATATATATACACATATATATACACATATATATACACACATATATATACACACATATATAAACGCGAAAAACGGTCTTTATTCAGTTAAAAGAGGCAAATACAGTCGGCAGTCAGAGGGGAAGGGGTATCAAGAAGGAGTCGATCTAGCTGTTGTAGTCTTTCCGTCTATTTCCATTTCTATACATGGCGGAGGGGTTGTCTTCACTTCTAGGGGAGTGGGCTTAGGTTTTTTATCTAGGTTCCTGTCTTCTTGTTGGTCAGAGTTGTCATGCTGAGACTCATTAAGCGGTCTCTTCTTCGTCGGATATTTTGCATCGAGGATTGCATCGTAAACTGCATCATACTTGTCGATCTCCGTTTGAATTAGCCTCAATTTTCCTATTTTGTCGTTGAGTGCTCTTTTTTGTTCGGTATTGAGGTCTCTGAAGTTTTTTGACTTATAATCTTCACATTTCTTGAGGTAGCAGGAGGTCCTATACTTCAGGTCGGGGTGCAGTTCAAGCTGTTGACAGACCTTGGTCTGTCTAGAAATACCTGCCCTTTTGAATACCAACGCGATGATTCTTTCCATTTTAGGGTTGTCTCTGTGCTCGCAGTCTATCAACTCCCTCTGGAGTTGAGAGGAGTCCATCGACCACTGTGAGCACCTGGCTGATGTGTCTTCGTCAGAATCTTCGGTTCCTGCGTCGGTCCTCGATTCAGAACACGGGTGAGTGGCTGTTCCTCCACCAGGGGGGACTGGTTTTGTTTCTTCGTCCGGGTTCGACGTATGATTTCTCCCTTTCACGGAGGTCATGTTTCCTTTTTCTGTGGGGATGCTCTTCTCCATTGGAGGTTGTTCGGGGGTAGGGGTTCGTGGCTGTGCAGTCGGACTCAGGGCATCTGCAAAGGATCTTGTTACTGTTTCCCTGATCCGGGGGTCGAAAGGACATTTGGCTCTGATATGGCCATGTCGTTTGCAGCCCACGCAAATGACATCTTCGGCAATAAATATTTTAAAGTTGTTGCCCATGTAGTCGATGGTGATGATAGCTGGCATGGCAGTGTCTTCCTTCTTTTTGAAGATGATCTCTCTCCTCAAAGAGGAGAGGTGCTTGTATAGAGGATTGTCGGTGGGGAAGGGGAGGGGTCGGACGCTCAACACCTGTCCATAAGGCTGTAGGGTTCTCACAATGTCTTCATCTTGTATGAACAGCATTACCCCGGATAAGATGTATTTTTTCGGGATGTTAAAGAGCGGGTAGGGATATATTGTTTTGTCTTTGACTTGAAAGCCAGTGTTGATCAGCATTTCTGCCTGTTCAACCCCGGCCAAAGAGACTATGGCTTGACCATTAATCTTACCGATGGAGTGGATGCTGGGTCGGCCTATGACTTTGGCGATTCCGTCTAGGTGTTCTTCCGCAGTACAGTCCGGAAGCGAGACGAATTGTATCGTAGATTTTGTCGTTGAACTTCTCCTTTCATACGTCGCCTTTCTATCTTGATCGAATTTTCTGAGTTCTTCTTGAGAGAAGATTGGTCTTTGGGCAGTGATTTTTGCATGTAGATCTCCTGCTTGCGTTAAATATGTAGATTTTTCAGTTTGTAGTTGCGAAGATGAGGATGTAAATTGTGATTTTCGACCAGCAAATGAGGTGAGTGATGACGATGGTGACGCAGCAGCCGGCCCGGCTGTCGCCATGGTGATGCTGTAAATCTACAACTTGTAGATTTACAAACCTATGAAAATTGAATCGATGAAAATTTCAAACTTGATGAAATGACTTTAAATGTGGCTCAAGATGAAGCCTGTCTTACGGCGAATCCGATGGTATGATTGAAGTTGAGTAACAAGGGCAGTCAGTAGAATGAGAGGCGAAATACGCGGAGCTCGCGCGACGCGTGGCCGCACGGTCGGCGTATATATATATATATATATATATATATATATATATATATATATATATATATATATATATATATATATATATATATATATATATATATATATTAAAAATGGCATATCCTGACCAGGAGCACATGTGCTTTTCAGAAGGCAGAGCGCCATCTGGTGGAACAGAAATCAACTATTCATTGATTTAGCCTGTTCCCTGATATTTGGCCAACCCAATTTCTTGATAAATCAAGAAAAGCCATCCACGAACGCGTTTCGCGCTTTTGGCGCTCGTCAGCGTGGAGTAGGCTGAACCATTGCGACCAAAAAATAATTTTTGATCCCAATGGCTTCCTGAAAAACCAAGAAATGGGTATTTAAGGCCAAACTTGCGTAAATACGCTTAGCACATTAAAAAACGAAAGAAAAAAATAAAAGATAAAAAGATCAGGTGTTGAAATTTCAACACCTGATCTTTTTATCTTTTATTTTTTTCTTTCGTTTTTTAATGTGCTAAGCGTATTTACGCAAGTTTGGCCTTAAATACCCATTTCTTGGTTTTTCAGGAAGCCATTGGGATCAAAAATTATTTTTTGGTCGCAATGGTTCAGCCTACTCCACGCTGACGAGCGCCAAAAGCGCGAAACGCGTTCGTGGATGGCTTTTCTTGATTTATCAAGAAATTGGGTTGGCCAAATATCAGGGAACAGGCTAAATCAATGAATAGTTGATTTCTGTTCCACCAGATGGCGCTCTGCCTTCTGAAAAGCACATGTGCTCCTGGTCAGGATATGCCATTTTTAATATTGATTTCAACACCTGATCTTTTTATCTTTTATTTTTTTCTTTCGTTTTTTTAATGTGCTAAGCGTATTTACGCAAGTTTGGCCTTAAATACCCATTTCTTGGTTTTTCAGGAAGCCATTGGGATCAAAAATTATTTTTTGGTCGCAATGGTTCAGCCTACTCCACGCTGACGAGCGCCAAAAGCGCGAAACGCGTTCGTGGATGGCTTTTCTTGATTTATCAAGAAATTGGGTTGGCCAAATATCAGGGAACAGGCTAAATCAATGAATAGTTGATTTCTGTTCCACCAGATGGCGCTCTGCCTTCTGAAAAGCACATGTGCTCCTGGTCAGGATATGCCATTTTTAATATTGATTTCAACACCTGATCTTTTTATCTTTTATTTTTTTCTTTCGTTTTTTAATGTGCTAAGCGTATTTACGCAAGTTTGGCCTTAAATACCCATTTCTTGGTTTTTCAGGAAGCCATTGGGATCAAAAATTATTTTTTGGTCGCAATGGTTCAGCCTACTCCACGCTGACGAGCGCCAAAAGCGCGAAACGCGTTCGTGGATGGCTTTTCTTGATTTATCAAGAAATTGGGTTGGCCAAATATCAGGGAACAGGCTAAATCAATGAATAGTTGATTTCTGTTCCACCAGATGGCGCTCTGCCTTCTGAAAAGCACATGTGCTCCTGGTCAGGATATGCCATTTTTAATATTGATTTCAACACCTGATCTTTTTATCTTTTATTTTTTTCTTTCGTTTTTTAATATATATATATGTGCTTGAAAATAGAGCAATCCATATATTGAAGATTTGGCAATCCATAATTAAAATTATATTTAAAAAAGATGCATATATTGGATTTCTAATTATTTCATTGTTCCAATATTTCGAGGGGCAACTCGCCTCTCTTTATCGAGGATGTTTGTGTTTTTCACTAGAACATGCGCGCACGCGTACACCACTTTCGTTCTAAAAGGCCAATGAAAGAATTGTATCTTTGATTTAACTATTGTATTCAGTTTATATACAGCAAATACTTATATATAATATTATAGATTATTATTTTATCTATGAAAGATATAGAGATTTATATACAACAGTGTAATTGTAAATAATTGTGTGTGTACATATTAATTCTAAATTAAGAAAAATTTTTGAAAGCAAAATAAATGAGTAAATTAAAAGTATATACATAGTTATTTACAAATAATTAAGATATGAATTCTTTATAAATTTCTGGATAATCAATTTTTCTGTTTATACTCTGTTTATCTTCGGCAGAAGCCCAACTTTCTAAAAACAGTCTACAATGCTTTTCTGTTATATTTTTGTATATAATTGTGGTATGTTTGAAATCTGGTACATGGCTATTGTTTAGGGAGTGGTCTACTAGTAGGGATAATGGTTTGTAGTTTTTCAAAGCTGCTTTATGCTGATTGATACGATCTTTAAGTGATTTACCGGTTTCTCCAATGTATGTAGCTTGACATGTTAATAGACCTTTAAACAAACAACTATACCTTCAAATAATAGTCGTGATCAGTCTCAAAAAAGATATTGCTCTATTCCATATAGCTACGGTTCGGAGAGAATTGCCCGAATTTTAAAGAGATATAATATATTATAAAGGACTGCGGCGTATGATTATAAAACAACACTTAAAGTTTCACCGCATAAGTTTCTTTTCTGTGAAAAATAAATATTTATTTCAAAGAGAAATATTTACTATTTCTAACTTTTTTGGATGAAGTATGAAAGGGTGAAAATATGAAGAGTAATGGTGAACGGAAAAATAAAAGTGTCCAGGGGCGGGAATCGATATAGTAAATATTTCTCTTTGAAATAAATATTTATTTTTCACAGAAAAGAAACTTATGCGGTGAAACTTTAAGTGTTGTTTTATAATCATACGCCGCAGTCCTTTATAATGTATTATAAGTTACTTTAAGTGTTATTTACGAACGGAAAAATACGTCCAGGGTAGCCTAGTGGACATGGCATCTGCCCGGTAAGCGGAACGTTGTGGGTTCGATTCCCGCCCCTGGACACTTTTATTTTTCCGTTCGCCATTACTCTTCATATTTTCACCCTTTCATACTTCATCCAAAAAAGTTAGAAATAGTAAATATTTCTCTTTGAAATAAATATTTATTTTTCACAGAAAAGAAACTTATGCGGTGAAACTTTAAGTGTTGTTTTATAATCATACGCCGCAGTCCTTTATAATGTATTATAAGTTACTTTAAGTGTTATTTACGAACGGAAAAATACGTCCAGGATAGCCTAGTGGACATGGCATCTACCCGGTAAGCGGAACGTTGTGGGTTCGATTCCCGCCCCTGGACACTTTTATTTTTCCGTTCGCTATTACTCTTCATATTTTCACCCTTTCATACTTCATCCAAAAAAGTTAGAAATAGTAAATATTTCTCTTTGAAATAAATATTTATTTTTCACAGAAAAGAAACTTATGCGGTGAAACTTTAAGTGTTGTTTTAAGATATAATATAATTACAACATATCAATCTACACAAAATCTACGACAAACCTTACGCCACTCGATACAAAAAATAATTTAAATCAAGAAAATACCACCAACGTAATTTACAAAATTCCCTGCAAAACATGTCAAGCTACATACATTGGAGAAACCGGTAAATCACTTAAAGATCGTATCAATCAACATAAAGCAGCTTTAAAAAACTACAAACCATTATCCCTACTAATAGACCACTCCTTAAACAATAGCCATGTACCAGATTTTAAACAGACCACAATTATATACAAAATATAACAGAAAAGCATTGTAGACTGTTTTTAGAAAGTTGGGCTTCTGCCGAAGATAAACAGAGTATAAACAGAAAAATTGATTTTCCAGAAATTTATAAAGAAGTCATATATTAATTATATGTAAATAACTATTTGTGTATGTATATACTTTTAATTTACTCATTTATTTTGCTTTCAAAATTTTTCTTAATTTAGAATTAATATGTACACACACAATTATTTACAATTACACTGTTGTATCAAATTACAAAACTCTTTTAAACGCGTTATATTCTTTTTAAAAATAAAATAATTTCTACTGCCCTTACTGCAATGAAAAAATTAAAGGGAGGGCCTGGCTCATCAGTGGTGAACCCTCCCAGCGGTTTCGGCAGTTTAATCAACCATACCGCTGTTATATTGCATTTTTTGGAACTTCCTTTTATAGTGATACTGATGCTTGACTCTTCGAATGGGTATTTTAGATTAACTATGGACATAGGCTTTTAGGACAGCAGAATTACATACATTTATAAATATATAATATGCTTCGAGCAATCGCTCTTCCGCAAATATCAATTTGTGTCTTTTATTCGAACAATAATATTTCGATGCACTAGCGCGCCATCTGTTATCAAATTACAAAATTGCAGTAAGGGCAGTAGAAATTGTTTTATTTAAAAAAAGAATATTACGCGCCTAAAATAGTTTTGTAATTTGATAAAAGATGGCGCGCTAATGCATCGAAATATAATTGTTCGAATCAAAAACACAAATTGATATTTGCGGAAGAACGATTTCTCGAAGCATATTATATATTTATAAATGTATGTAATTCTGCTGTCCTAAAAGCTTATGTCCATAGTTAATCTAAAATACCCATTCGAAGAGTCAAGCATCAGTATCACTATAAAAGGAAGTTCCAAAAAATGCAATATAACAGCGGTATGGTAGATTAAACTGGCGAAACCGCTGGGAGGGTTCACCACTGATGAGCCAGGCCCTCCCTTTAATTTTTCCATTGCAGTAAGGGCAGTAGAAATTGTTTTATTTTAAAAAAGAATATTACGCATCTAAAATAGTTTTGTAATTTGATAACAGATGGCGAGCTAGTGCATCGAAACACTGTTGTATATAAATCTCTCTCTCTTTCATAGGTAAAATAATAATCTATAATATTAAATATAATTATTTGCTGTATATATATGTGATGATTTAAGACCATGGAATTGTTGTAAATAGTCTAGATATCTACTACCACATGTTCCACCACGTGACTGTATATAACTTCTTATTTACTGCAAATAGAAAGCCTCAACTAACATCAATCTGTACCGCATAAGAATCTAATAAAGTATAGCAAATGTACAGATAGAAGGAATGGAGACTAACAGGAGAAAATTAAGGTTAAAACTAATCAGGCTTAGGTGAGAATAGAAGAAGGCCTAGCAAAACCCAGTCCAACTTTTACGAGGTCGTGGCCCTCCTGGATAATAAAACTTTCCCCCCCCCCCCTGTTTACGTCAGAAAAGGGCAGCGACCTGTTCGGACCCGCTCAGCTATAAAAAGGAGGTCCCGATCCTCAGTTAGTCAGTCCTTAGTTAGTCGTCGTTCCAGTTCCAGTGCACCGGACGCTCCGATCAAAGGTAAACCCTTTCCTGCCAGAAAATTCTCCTCGTCCTATTCCTTCTTGACGTTCAGACGCTTCTTAGTGGAATCTCTGTTTGCTTATTTCACCTTTGGCCCAGCTGTGTCGCCTTCCACCACGACTGCACGGTAGAGTTGACATCGAGGTTCGTCTAGCATCAGGTAACACTGGTCCCAGAGGTCCCAAGATATCACAGACTCCCCCGTCCGAAGAGTCGACAGGATCGTGGACGCCAAGGTACAAGTAAGCAAGTAGACCACTGTCTGTACAGAAAGATGGAACAGGGAAGAGAGGAGGATCCAAAGGAGCCCATGGAGTCCGATCCCGATTACGAAAGTGGCGAAAACACCACTTTTCCAAAGCTGGAAACACTCTCGGTAGAACGGAGGAAGTTCCCCCCAGCCACGAGGGCGCCACGCCCCCGCTGGTGGTGTCAGATGTCCTGGGGAGGTTGACCAGGACGCTACATCAGCTTTCTGCCGTGACCGGACTATCGCGAGAGGTGGAACTACCGCGCTACGATAGTTCGTACAAGGCGCAGAGCTTCTTCGACAACTACGACGCCCAAGCAGATCGGGCCCAACTACAATACTCTACAAGACTGAGAAAGCCAGCAAACCTCCTGCAAGCACCCCTCCGAGTTACCAACACGCGAGCGTATGTTACCTGCTCCCCCGACCATCTCTAAACCACGAGCCCAGTGCAAGCAGTGAACTCTGACTGTCCCAAAGATCCTCCAACTATGGCACCAAACCAGGACTGTCCCGACATACAAGACAGCACAACAGTAGGTTCCTCCCTACATAATTTTTGTTGAACAATTGCTCGTTCGAGCTGAACTGTCCAATAATGTAAACCTACTCTACTACTTGATACAGGAGCATCTATCGCTATAATTAGGCAGAATACTTTTAAAATAATAGAAATCAGTTTATAAAAGAAAAATACCTGTCCATCCATTTAACTTAACTATTAACGTCATAGCTAACAATATTTTCACCATAGGTTATATCTTTTTAAACGTAAAAATAGTTAACATAACGCAGAATCTAAAATTCTATATCCTAGATACACCCTTGCCTTTTGGCATCTTATCCCTTAACTCTATAAAAATATTTCTACTAATTATAAACTGTCCTCAGCTACTCCTGTATCAAGATAATGTACTTCTACCAACTACCTTTTACCAATTCACTTCGTGCAAGCAACACGTGTCCCATGGACAGGTTAATACAACTGTCCCATTTACTAAATTTTCCCATCCTGGAACGGGTTGCTCACACGTGGTGAACTCCAACGTTCTTATTTGGTCTTATTGTAATGTTCCTAATCCCATTTTCAACGCCCCTATGTCCTTTTCTTTCATATCTTTGGACAGAAGTAACTTAAGTCACAGCTTCCAAAACTATTCCAATCGTTAAAGTCCAACATAGCTACACTCCCTCGTACCTTCCTTTTACATGCATATTTTATCAGCGACAAATCTCTCTCAACAAAATAAACAACACCTTCTCATATCACCTTTTCCAATTGGCAACAAATTTTAGTGCGCGACTTAACACCCAAATCCAATTTCGAGCCACACAAGCTCCATAACGTCGCCCCACTAAAAACACAAAAAAAAATCACATTAAACGTGCCATATCCACTAACAATAAATATTCTCGATATATGTGCGTACAACCAGCACCCATGACTTTAGTAAATTTGTTATTCATGGTGAAACAGGTTCGATTTTGTACAAACCAGCGACTTCACGTGACACCTTTTCATTTACAATTTTTTTCGCTTCGTGTCACAGAGCCACACCACAAAACTCTTTCACTTTTCAGGCCAAAGACGCCTTCATCACGCCTGTGACACTTCTCACCTCAAAGCGTGTCCACGTCGAAAGTCGCACTTTCACTCACTTCTAACCTGATATCACTGAATAACATTTTTACTAAGTCCGCAACAACCATTCGATTTAATATCAATAGATACAATATCCGGATTTTCGAAATACAAACACAAATCGAACAAATGCTTGTACACGGGATAATTACAACCTCTGTATCTCCCTATGTCAGTCCCATAACGCTTGTCACCAAACGTGACAAATCAAACGCTTTTGTGTTTACAATTATAGAAATAAAATCTCCGAGCGTATTCCGAATTAACATACCCAATGTCACTAATTCATGGCCATCAGAAAACCGCGTTTACAAAGGTGGGAGACAACCACCAAGCAAGCTGCCCCCACAAGGGGCCTCTGACTCAAATAAATATGCCCGCCACCGCCGGAACTCGCTAATAATAAATTCGAAGGGAGATGGACAAACAAACAGCCGACATCTTGTTACGACCCACCGCTATTGCCCGGTGTCACTCTAATGAATGTTCACCAGCTATGAAATCAAATATTAGTGCGTGCTTTTTACCATATACCGTTCTAATCCCTAACCAATTTCTACGCCGAAATCCCATTTAACTACAAATAAATTGTCTAACACGTTATTTTACATTTACTAACAAATCAGTTCACTAACAGAATAACTAATTAATTCAATTAGGACTCAGTAAGTTTCACAGTTGGAAACAATGTGATCCACGAGTCGCGTCAAACATAAAACAAATTCGATAAGTTAGAACAATTTAAAGCTCTCTCTACCCATCCTAAAAACAGGAACATACAATGGGCCTACTACTTTCCATTCTTTCACGATATATAATTTCTATGTATAATCTTACTTTCTCTTCTTTCTCGATGAACATTTTTTTTAAAAATATCCTTTATCTAATCAATATCTAGCTCTTATAAGTTTTTTTTACGTCAACCAATCAGTTTAGATTATTGTCGTTTTATTTTATTTTTCTTTACCAAACTTATTTACTTTTGCTTTATGACTCTATTCTATAATCAACTTTATATTTTATCTCTCATATCTAATAATCTCAAGTTTATATTTCATGTTTATATATCACTAATTTGCATTTTGTCATTTTATATTTTCTCTCACTTTATAAATTAGATGTTATTTACATTGTTTCATCTTCCGCTACCATGTCAATGCTATCGAGTATATTACTGCTTATTTTTTTCATTTAATATTTTCACTTTCTATTACCCCTTATATACTGCTGTAGTGTGTTAATCTTTGTTTCATGTCATCACTATTTTTACTTTTTTAAAAAAGATTACTTTGCATTTAACTTCGCAATTCTATTTTCGATTTTTCAAATCCTTTAACGCTATATGCAAAGCCTTAATTTCGCAATTTCATATCTCAATGATATATTCTTTTATAATCGAACTAAAAATCATGATCTAAAAACAGGGCAATCTTCAATAACCTCTTAAACAACCACTTTAAAGGTTACTTCTTAATAAATACTAACTCTTTTCCGCAGGAACTTTTAACTC
Source organism: Cordylochernes scorpioides (assembly GCA_030710605.1). Taxonomy (NCBI): domain Eukaryota; kingdom Metazoa; phylum Arthropoda; class Arachnida; order Pseudoscorpiones; family Chernetidae; genus Cordylochernes; species Cordylochernes scorpioides. Next base: position 64,541,529 of record CP092886.1, read on the forward strand.
CTTCGCAGGCTAGACTTGACCTACTTTGATTTCGTAATTAACAATATTGACACACCGTCCCCCAGATTTACCTATCCCAACTTCTGGCTTGGATAGTGCAAATTGTATTTTTTTTATATATTCCAGGGCACTCTCATGCCACACGCTGGCACATCTTTTTATTTTACTCTTTTCCTCGCTAAGCCCCTGATGACTCCAATTAAAACTTTGATTTCTGGTCACTGATCTTCGCCCTCATTTATCCTGCATGCGTACGTCTTAACGACTAATTACTAAAACCCATAACAATCACCCTTATCTAACTATTCGATTGTGGTACTGTAACTTTATTAGGTCCTTAAATTTACATGTGAAACATGGCCTAGGTTTTCCGCGCCGTGCACATTAAATGGTTTGGGACTTGAGTCAAAGTAACATTGCCTCAACCAAGTAATAAATAACCCTTCAACCCTTTCTAACGCCCATCACGAAGAGATCATGATTTTCCCATCAAATCATTTATATTTTTACCTATCATCATTATATGTTCTCTATTAATTCTTTTATTCCTATTTTTGTTTTACTTGTATGTTTAGTATAAGTTGTTTATGCTTTATTATCTCTTATGGATATACAGAAATCAACCCCATGTTATATACCAACTCATTTCAATTAATTTTAAAAATTACTTCCTTAATAACTGTCTTCCTATTCCGCTCTCTTAAATCCCTCCATATGAACCCTCTCACATCCGGGGCCATCTGTGATGATTTAAGACCATGGAATTGTTGTAAATAGTCTAGATATCTACTACCACATGTTCCACCACGTGACTGTATATAACTTCTTATTTACTGCAAATAGAAAGCCTCAAATAACATCAATCTGTACCGCATAAAATCTAATAAAGTATAGCAACTGTACAGATAGAAGGAATGGAGACTAACAGGAGAAAATTAAGGTTAAAACTAATCAGGCTTAAGTGAGAATAGAAGAAGGCCTAGCAAAACCCAGTCCAACTTTTACGAGGTCGTGGCCCTCCTGAATAATAAAACTTTCCCCCCCCCTGTTTACGTCAGAAAAGGGCAGCGACCTGTAAGGACCCGCTCAGCTATAAAAAGGAGGTCCCGATCCTCAGTTAGTCAGTCCTTAGTTAGTCGTCGTTCCAGTTCCAGTGCACCGGACGCTCCGATCAAAGGTAAACCCTTTCCTGCCAGAAAATTCTCCTTGTCCTATTCCTTCTTGACGTTCAGACGCTTCTTAGTGGAATCTCTGTTTGCTTATTTCACCTTTGGCCCAGCTGTGTCGCCTTCCACCACGACTGCACGGTAGAGTTGACATCGAGGTTCGTCTAGCATCAGGTAACACTGGTCCCAGAGGTCCCAAGATATCACATATACTTAATATAATAGTTAAATCAAAGATACAATTCTTTCATTGGCCTTGTAGAACGAGAGTGGTGTACGCGTTATATTATCAAATAATAAAATATTAAAAAATAAAAATTATAATTAAAATATATACATACATCTTTCACCTAACATAAACATTTTCATAGAATAGTAAAAACAATGACTCATAGAGGGCACGACTTTGTTTACAGCGGCAGCGGTAATCTCTAAATATTGCATCAGATACAATGGAGTTGACTAGAGAGGTTTACACGCCATCATTTTTATGATTATAAAAGAATTTAACTTCTAAAGAATCCCATGAAAAATTGATGAAAGCTTTAGGTGATAAAGCTGCTTCTATTAAAACAGTTTTAAATGGTTTAATGAAGTTAAATTTGGAAAAAGCAACCTTGAAGATGAACCTCGTTCAGGTCGACCTCCAACAGTAGTGACCCAAGAAAAAATGAGCTGGTAAGAAATTCACTTAGAGAAGATCGAATAATTACGTATCAGCAGTTAGAGAAAAGTGTGGACATTGGATCGGCAGCAATCAACACGATCATTAATGATCATTTAATATATAGAAAACTTACCAGTAGTAGGGTACCTCACGGCTTGACTGAAGACCAAAACCTTAGTCGCGTTAAATGATGTAATTTCATGTTGAAAACATTTGATGAAGGCAAATTAAAGGCTGCTTTTAATATTATCACAGGTGAAGAAATTTGGATTTACAATTTTGATCCAGAAAAAAAAGCGGTAATCTAGTCTTTGGTGCTCTTCAAAATCACCTCCTCCTAAGAAAGTTCGCAGAGCTCGAAATTTTGGAAACAAATGGTCACTTGTGTTTTTAGAAAAAGTAGTTTCATTGATATTGTGAAGTTATAAGATCGAACCACAGTTAATAATGACTGGTATACAACAAAATGCCTTCCTGCAGTATTTGAAAAATTCAAGCAAAGAGGACCAAGAGTTCAACCTAGAGCAATCAGTCTTTCTTCACCATGGCAATGCAAGAACGCGCACACCTCAGCTCAAACATTAGTCTTTTTAGCCAACTCTGGTGTCCAATTAGTCATTCATCTACCATATTCACCAGACCTAACACTTTGTGACTTTTAGTTCCAAAAGTTAAGTTATTGTTGAAAGAGATACATTTTGACACTGATTATGAAGCACTGCAAGCCTTTATCAATGCCGTAAATTCCATCCCCGAAGATGATTGGTGTAAGTGCTTCACTAATTGGTTTTCAAGGATTAAATCTTGCATAGGTGCTAAAGGTGAATACTTTGAGATATTCTGAAAATTTGAAAGTTACAGATTTAATAAAAATAAGTGATTTCAAAATTTTGGAGTGACTCTTGTATATAAAGCCAAGGCAAGATTATACAAAAGGAGGTGAAGTAGCACACAAAAGGAAGACAAGAAATATAAATTGGCGGTCAGGTAGTAATGCAAAAATGAAACAAAAATATCAAATAGGTGTCAAGTAGTATCCAAGAATCAGTCAAGGTATATACAATAGGTAGTCAATTAGTAAACACGAAGCAGACAAGAAATATACAGTTGGAGGTTAAGCAGTATAATGTACAAAGGTAGTCCAAGTAGTATGCAGGAACAAGACAAGAATTATTCAATTAAAGGTCAAGTAATTTACAAGAGGTAGACAAGATATATTCACAAATTATACCTGTAAAATGTTCAAATAATAAACAATAATAAATTAATGTAACATTTTTGTATTTTGTAACATTAAAATTATATAAAGGAGACAGACAATAAATTACAATTAGTCAAGTATTATACAAGAGTTAGACAAGAAATATTCACAAATTATACCTGTTAAATATTCAAAGAATAAACAATAAGAAATTATTGTAACATTTTAAAATGTGTCCTTTTTATTAGTTTGTTAAATGCGATTTGGTGCTTGATACTAGTTTTAAAGAATTTAAAGTTTTTATTTTTTAATATCTATGTAACGATTGTATACTATTTTAAGATATCTCTAGAAGTAAATATAATGTCCAAATATTTTAAGTAGTTCAAATATTTATTAATTGAAAGATTGCAACACAATTAGTAATATTTATAAATAAATTCCTTCACAAAGTTTAAACCATATTTTAAAAGCGTTTTAATAATTAATGAATTGTAAGTAGAAATATTTTTAAATGTGTTTTTTTGCATGAAGTAATTTTATTCTTTTTTCGTGAAAATATAATTTTATTAAATATTTAATCTCATTTTATTATTCTATAAAGCTATTTTATCCTTTGCATGTTTTGTTAAATAAAATTGGTATATATAAGGCATAGTTAATTTCTTTTAATATTGGCATCCGTATTTTGAAATTTTAGTTTGCCAATTTTATAATTATAAAAAATAAAACTTGATTTTTGTAAAAGTAAAATTTGATTTAAAAGCAAACGGTTGTTAATATAGGATTTGAAGACATAAATACGATGTATACTTGTAAAATAATTAATCGTTACACACAAAAATATAGATACATAATCACTCTGTAGTCTTCAAATAATTGTGAACATTCTGAAAATGAATATATATTGGTTATAATAATGTGGACAAAAATTAGGGAAGTTGCAGCTTTTAGCATTTATATCGGGTTTCAGATTATACCTCTTTGATACACAATGACCCCTTTATTGAAGACAAACGAGATAACCAAATTTGAACGAAATTGCCTTTGTCCCTTTAAAAAAAAGACATTGTAGACTTTCTACTTCCTTAAGATTTGTCCGTGAGAGTGAACAGTAAGTATACTATAAATCTACAATACGAAGAGAATTATATCTATTGTCATTTATTCCGTGTAAAATTCTACAGGCCATGGCAATTAAGGTAGGTAGTGGTCCGAGATTGCCATACTGTAAGAGGTAGCATATGTACAGGGTGATCCAAAGTCTTGCACAATTTTAAAAATTAATAACTCAGCGAATATTTGTGCTAGAGCAATGATGTAAACACCATTGTGTTCAGGATGCAATGAGATTATTTATGGCAAATAATTAAAAATTCTAAATTGATTTAGTTACAATTTTATTCGCTAGATGCCACTCTACCAGAACCAGTGATTCAGCGGACAAATTGTTTGATAAATTGAAAATATAACTGATCGACACGTATTTTTCCTTTTTGAATACCAGGAAAGAGCCCTAAAAATATCAAATGATAAATTAATAATACACCATTTCGCGAAACGTAGAAAAATTAGATGACGATTTTTAAATGCAATCTGAGATATTCGGACGATGGTCACCGCCAATGGCAATATCCAAGCTACAATGGTCACCGCCAATGGCAATTTCCAAGCTACAATGGTCATCGCTATTGACAATACCCAAGCTACAATGGTCACCGCCAATGGCAATATCCAAGCTACAATGGTCACCGCCAATGGCAATTTCCAAGCTACAATGGTCATCGCTATTGACAATACCCAAGCTACAATGGTCACCGCCAATGGCAATATCCAAGCTACAATGGTCACCGCCATTGGCAAAAACCAAGTTACAATGGTCACCGCCAATGGCAATATCCAAGCTACAATGGTCAGCGCCATTGGCAATATCCAAGCTACAATGGTCACCGCTATTGACAATACACAAGCTACAATGGTCACCGCCAATGGCAAGACCCAAGCTACAATGGTCACCGTCATTGGCAATATCCAAGCTACAATGGTCACCGCCATTGGCAATATCCAAGATACAATGGTCACCGCCATTGATATCCAAGCTTCAATGGTCACCGCCATGGATATTGCCATTCACAGAGCTGGAATAACGATCATGGCGGCTGTCCTGCCTTAAATATATATATGTGTGTGTTATAAAAAGTATTTTTTAAAATAAAATTTGCTTAGGTTGTTTAAGGCTACATTAGTATGTTTGTGATATTGCAGTCGTGGTAATAATAAAAATTGTTTATATCAGAATTAGCTTTAATTGTGCTATTAGACATAATAAAGGAAGAAATACCCGATTTGAGGCGTAAAGAAGAAAATAAAAGATTACGGGAAACAACAACAATGGGTTTATATAAGGAAACCGCGACATCTGGCGGTGGACTTTATAGAGTAGTTTTTTCTAGAAATTATAATTATAAAAAAAATGAAATACCGTTTTTATATAATGTATATATATGTGAAAAAACAATAGAAAAAAAAAGATAAGTGGGTCAGGTGTTGATATTAAAAATAAAGAAGGCATCTCCTGACCACGAGCACATGTGCTTTTTAGATGGCAGAGCGCTCGTGGTCAGGAGATGCCTTCTTTATTTTTAATATCAACACCTGACCCACTTATCTTTTATTTTTTCTATTGTTTTTTCATGTGCTAAGCGTCTTTACGCAAATTTGGCCTTAAATACCCATTTCTTGATTTTTCGGGAAGCCATTGGGACCAAAAATCTTTTTGATCGCAGTGGTCACAGCCTTCTCCACGCTGACGAGCGCCAACAGCGCGAAACGCGTTCGTGGATGGCTTTTCTTGATTTATCAAGAAATTGGGTTGGCCAAATATCTCGGAGCAAGCTAAATAAACGTTTAGTTTATTTTTGCTCCACTAGATGGCGCTCTGCCATCTAAAAGCACATCTGCTCGTGGTCAGGAGATGCCTTCTTTATTTTTAATATATATATATATATATATATATATATATATAAAATACAAGGCAAACACCATATTACTTTTTACAAGATTGCACTATAATGGTACATCAAATATAATCCGAGGATCATCCATAGAAAGATAGCACTGAAATGACAGGGATACTGTTTATCAATCTATGGTTTAAGAAGAAATAGCTAGAAAATAATGAAAAGGGCATCGAAAAATGGCCTAGATATGAGCTTAATATTTAAAATGCTTGAAACAACGTTAAGTCACGTAATCAGGGAAGATGTGTTTAAGGACTATTAACATTTTTATATAATTCATAATTTTGTTATTCATATATTTGAAAATAAAGCAATCCATAAATAGATCTTTAATTAAAAATGCATATATTGGTAAAATAAATTATATTTTGATCCAATATATGTCTTTTTAATTAAATATATATGTTTAATATGTAAATATCATATATATACTTGTCGTATCGGTCGTGGTCGAATGGAAGGGCGCAATCGTTGTGCATGTAAGCTTCGAAAAATAACTTGTTAGGCAAATTATGACATATATATATGCTAGCTCTCTTTTATTTGAAGGTTCTTAGTATGTGAATTCTCTCTCAATGACCAATGAAATGGTATTCAAATTTTGTAATTATAACATTGGATCCTAAATATCTCATTATATGTTCTTATGTACAGCTATAATGAAGCAAAGGTATTCTTTCTTTTTAAAGAGAATCGAATGCTCATAATTCTCACTATCTACCTTTTTTTTCTATCTAAGATAAAATGAAGCAATTTAATACAATGATTAATTCCCTCCTAAATTTAAAAAAATTGGAATTTAAATTGTCAATTCTGCATCAGATTTTTATATATCGATTTTAAATTGTAAACACAAGGTAATAAGAACAAATCCAAATAAATAGTGTGACGGTTTTCGGTAATTCAGTACTTTTGTCTGAAGATGGTAACAACGCTGTTACCAAAACGTCACACACTATTTATTTATTTGGATTTGGTCTTATTACCTTGTGTTCATAATCTATAATCCAAATTGTGCCTTATCGATTTTAAATTGTGTCTAAATTAGTTGGAATTGAATTTGGTTATCGATTCAAATGAAAACATTAGAGTGTGAAGCACAATTTTAAAAATATTTCAGTGAGGCAATTAATTACGATTAATAATCTCGAGAAACCATTTTAATTACCCATATTATCCATGTTGAGTTGTTAGTCACTGGGATGGAGAAAGCGAACCATTTTCATTCATTAATTTTCTTTAGAGCAAACGACTTTAATTAATAATGCTCCATCTGCGCGATGGCCGGCGATAAGCTATCTATTGCTCGAGGTAAAGTTGGCTTTACATTATTTACTCCGGCCGCCGGGGAGAATTTAATTACTCTTTCTATTTACACTTGATAGCAATTAATTAAATGCTATTCATAGAAATGGCGTCATAACTTTATTTCTCTTAATTTTATTATATATATAAATTTGAACCTATTATATACGTGTATGCTTCTTTAAAAAATAAACAATTTATACTGCCCTTACTGCAATGGAAACATTTATAGGAGGACCTGGCTCATCATCAGTGGTGAACCCTCCAAGCGGTTTCGTAAGTTTAATCTACCATTTAATTCACCACCGATGAGCCAGGCCCTACCATAAAATTTTCCATTGCAGTAAGGGCAGTAGAAATTGTTTATTTTTAAAAAGAATCATACACGTCTATAATAGTTTCGAATTTTAATAACAAATGGCGCCCTAATGCATCATAAATTTTATAAACTCTATTTTTCTCCAATAATATGCAATAATAAAATTATTTATTATTAATATTAAATATATTTTAACGCACTTTTGAATTTGAATATATACAATTTATATATAATTAAAAAATCAGTATCTACAACCCCTATACTTCAATGATTAAAAATTGAAAGTAGACGGTATGGCTAATCAGTGTTGAACCATCCCAGTGTTTTCGCTATTTCATTCGCCAGACCGCTTCACTATTGTATTGGACTGCATTTCTTATATACCCTGCCCTTGGTTTTGTCTACAGTAAATTGGTGTTTGGAACAAACTTTGGACATATACTTCTAGGACTGTAGAAATGTACACTCATGGACAAAATTTAAGGAAGTGGAAAGTCTTTGGTATCGCTGGTCTCCTTTTTTTTAAGGAGACAGGGGCAAATTTCAATCATACTAGATCATCTCGAGTGTTTCTTCAATAAAGGTCACCGTGTATCAAATATATTTCATAGTTATTATGTTTTAATCCTGATATACATGCAAAAAGGCAGAACTTCCTTAGGTTTTGTCCATGAGTGTATATACAAATTAAAGATATGATACATAGAGCACTACTCATCCGATATATCCCAAATAAGCCTGCTAGGCAACATGTATCATCAATAACACCAATTTACTGCATCCAACCCCAAATAAATTCAGCCCAATACAATTGCGAATCGGTCTGGAGATTAAAAGGGCGAAACCACTGATGAGCCATACCCTCCCTCTTTCAAATATTTATTCATTTCATGATAAAAGGGCTGTAGAAATACATTTTAATATTATATATTTTAAAACAGCAGCGTTAGAATTCTATATACAGTTACGAGCGTCATTCCTCATCTCCTAATCAATCAGTCATCAGTTTTCATCTCTGTCACCGTTTGCTTTTTTTTTTTTGGAATGGCGCCCTCCTATTGGTTGGCTACGGTCACGCCACCTTTGCCCCCCCCCCCCATCATCCCCCCCCCCCTCGCTATTTCGTCTTTGTAATTATTGTGTTGGAGCGGGTTGCTCCCTAAATAAATGCATATATTAGATAATAACCAAATGGAATCCTCTCTTTCTTTTTCCCAGTAAGAGACACCTACGGAAGCCAACAGTGCATAGACAGATAAAGCACATAGGCTATAGTTATTAACTAACATATGCAATTATTTAAGGCGCCAATTTATAATTGTAACAAATAGTATTTGAATCAAAACATTCAATCGGGTAAAACACGGGCGTTGCCCGGGTCATTCGGCTAGTAGTTTATAATGTTCACCGATAAAAAGGGCACTAAGTTAATGATTGTATTAATTTTATATCTATTTACTAATATCATATTTTAAAGAGATATTTCTTAGAATGTGTTGTTAACAAACAATAATATAAAGATGGGGGAAGATAATATTCATGTAACATAATAATTCACTTCTCCCTTTTAAAATACATTATTTTTATTGCAATATTTTAAAGCATTTTAAAAGGGAGACAAGCCGTTTTAGGTATTTATATTGATATATGATTATTTTATAAGGTATGAAAAAAAAGAAAAAAAAGATTGATTGAGTATCCAGAAATCATTATATAAGTATAAATAAAATAAATGTAAAGAAGGTTATTTTAAGATATACAGAGGGTATTCCATTTTTAATATTTTATTAAATTTTATATACACACCTTTTTATAAATGGATATTTTGCCGGAAGGATGATGTTTTTTTTGGAAACAAAGTCAGCTCTCCCGTCAAAATAGGAATCAAATCTAGGCGCCATCTATTGACAATCTCCGCAAACTATCAGTCTCAGGACGGTAACAAAGCCACAGCATTAGCTTTGTCAATTTGAGAAGCGCCACAGTCCATGGGTTTGATTTCATGAGATCCACGAAGGATCAAATTAAATCTTTAAAATAGGTATTTAGGTGTTAAATTGTTAGGCCATATATATGGTCTAATTTTCATATTTAATTATTCTTCCTAAAATTTTCCAGCTATATTTTGGCCCTAGATATCGCCTATCTGAACATATATTCAGCTTATTGTGAAAAAATCATTTGATCATTCATGGATCTAATTAAATCACATTCCGCCTTAGATTGACGAGGACCATTAGTCCGAAACCCATGGTCTCCAGGTGGACGTTTCTCAGTTTGCCAAAGTTGTGTCGGGCCTTTGTCATTAACTTGAGTCCGTTAGTTTACGGAGGCCGTCAATTGATGGCGCTAATTTTGGCTTCTATTAAATCGAATTTTTGGATAAATAAAATTTTCTTTTGTTCTTTTGGACTTCGAAATATCCTAGTTCGGCTGTATGCATATTTGATTTATATAATTAAAAGACAAATACACTACAAATATATATTGAAAAATGAACGAAAAAAATAAAAGATGGCGCTCTGCCTTCTGTAAAGCACATGTGCTCCTGGTCAGGATATGCCATTTTTATTTTTGATATGTATATATATATTAAAAATAAAGAAGGCATCTCCTGGCCACGAGCACATGTGCTTTTTAAATGGCAGAGCGCCATCTAGTGGAGCAAAAATAAACTAAACGTTTATTTAGCTTGCTCCGTGATATTTGGCTAACCCTGACGAGCGCCAACAGCGCGAAACGCGTTCGTGGATGGCTTTTCTTGATTTATCAAGAAAATGGGTTGGCAAAATATCACGGAACAAGTTAAATAAATGCTTAGTTCATTTTTTCTCCACCAGATGACGCTCTGCCATCTAAAAAGCACATGTGCTTTTGGTCAGGATATGCCTTCATTATTTTTAATATCAAAACCTGACCTTTTTATTTTTTTCTATTGTTTTTTCATATATATATATATATATATACATATATAATGAATGGTAGAAATTAAACTCTTAAAATCACGATCATTAAAAAACAATAATAAGCATTAAGAGGAGCGTCTTGTGTAAATTTCTTTAATACCGCAAGCTTTCGAACAGAACGTTCTTCAACGGGCGTGGATAGTAAAACCGTACTAACATGCTATTAGAGGAGAAAAACTAATATATACACCAATAAATTTACATACTAAAGAGATAATAGCGTAAAAAGAATACAACATAAATATTTAAAACTGAAATTTGCATATTACAAACGTGACGACGAAAAAATATGCAATAAACTTGAATGAGACTAAAAACTAAGGTAAAAAAAATATTAAAACGGCGACATCCTTACACTAAAAGAACATAGAATAAAACGGTATATGGAAGTTAAAAATCCACAAGGCCAAGGCAGGGGAAGGGAGGGTTCCACCCAGTGCTACCACTATCTTTGAGATATAAGAGGGGGGGGGGTGAAAGAAAGGCTATTTATAGAGTATCTGGTAAATGTCTGGGAGGTCTATTCTACGGTTACAGCTATTGTTTTGTGTGGAAATGATAGATTCTAGGCAGAGTCTGTGATGTTTGTTATGTATGTGTCGGTATTTAACTTGAGGATGGTCGAGATCAAAACTGTGGCCTGTTTGCGCTATATGTGTGAAAATTAAGGATTTAGGATATTTATTGCGGATGTTGCGTCTGTGTTCTGAAATACGGATGCCAGTGGTTCTGCCTGTTTCCCCAACATAAGAAGTTGGGCAATTCAGGCACTGTACGGAATAAACTGCACCGGTAGAGTTTATGGGTAGGGTGGGTTTATCAGATTTGGTGATGTGATGTCTAAGGATGGTGGCTAAGTTGGGGGGACTATTGTAGAGCACTTTTTATGCCGTATGGGCGTAGGACTCTGGATATAGATACTGCGGCAGGGGAGAACGGGAGCCAACATGTGGCCCTATGAATTGTAGTGGTTCTGTGGACACATGGATCAAAAGCATGTTTTTCTATAAAATCTATGGGATAACCAGCGGTTGTTAATAAGGAATGGATTCTAGATCTTTCTATTGTTTTAAAAATGGGTAAGGAACAATGAGTAAAAATTCTTTTAGTTAAGGTCCTGACCGTATTAATTTTAAAGGCGATGGGACTATTGGAGGAGAAATGCGTATATTGGGGAGGGATGTGCTTCTTATGGAAAACAGAGGTGTGAAAAGACTGAGGGGTGCGAATAATAAGGATGTCTAGGAAAGGTAAAACAAAGTCTATTTCTGTTTCATATGTGAACTTAATGTGGGGGTTGAAATTGTGCAAGGTACTGTATGTGAGTTGAAGGCTGTCTGTTTTAATAATGCAAAAGATATCGTCTACATATCTCCTCCAATAGTATATATCGGAAGGGAGGGCTTGATTGATCCATGTGTCCAAAGAACCCATGACTATTTCAGAGATAATTGACGATAGGGGACTACCCATAGGGGTTCCTCTGGTCTGTTTATAAAACTGCTTGTTGAAGGTGAAAGTGCAAATCGAGAGGCAGAGAGAAGCCAGTTGCAGGATATGGGAGGCCGTTTGTGTGTCAATGTTATTGGTAATAAGGAACGATTGCAGCTTGTCAGCAATGAGAGAGTGTGGAAGTGAGAGGTATAACGACGTGACATCAAAAGACACCATACTGTGTAGGGGTGGTGGTTGTAAATCAAGAAGGTCTTCTATGAAACTGGGGGGATGCGTGATGCTATATGTGTTAAGATTGTCTTTCATGAGAGGGGACAAAAAACTTACCAAAAACTTGGCTACAGAGTAGGCTGGAGAAAGATGATAAGCTATTTTGGGCCTGAGTGGGACCCCCGGCTTGTGTACCTTGGGCAAGCCATAAATATAAGCATCCCTATCCAGGCAAGATGTAAATTGAGCAAATTGATCAGGTGTGATGATGCTGGATTTCTTCATTTCGCAGAGCGCCTTTCTGAACGATTTGGTCAAAGCAAGATTTTCCTGGGGTGAAATGGAAGAAAAAGTGGTGTTGTCCTGGAGAATGTCCGTCATCTTAGATAGATAATCTGAGCGATCAAGTACAACAGTGTGGCTTTCTTTGTCTGCTTTAATGAAAATAAGAGACTTGTAACTTTGCAACTTCTTAATGATCGGGCGATGTCTATTGCTGGAAGGTGGTATTTGTGAAGGTCTGCGAAGAATTTGAACTACGGCGTTTCGTACTTTAAGAGTTTCAAGGTGATTAAGTGAGCTTGTGACGCCTTCGATTCCGGCAATTACTCTAGGGATGTCCGGTTTAGCTGGGGGGACGAATTTAAGACCTAACGCTAAGATCCTCACCTCTCTATCAGACAGCTTGGTTGAAGACAGATTTAGGACGTTGGGAGGAGCAGATCCCGTGGACTCGGCGACATCAGGGAAATAAAACTTTCTTTTCCGATATGCCAATTTTGATAGATGCCTATTCTTAAGCGCAATTTCTTGTTGATGAACCTTAAGGGTGATGGATCTTACTAGGTTAGCGATGTCGTCCGCAGACATTAACTGGTGGAGAAGAAAGATGAGGCCTTTAATAGATCTGGAGAGGAATCTAATATTGGAATGAGAACCTTGTATTCTGGCCTCGAGTAAGTCCAAATGAAACTTCCTGGTAAGCTTTGAGGAGAATGGATTCTTGACAGGATCTTTTATTCTGAGGGACGGCGGGATGAAACCGAATTTCTTGCAATGCAGGTTAAAGGTAAGATGATGCCTCCATTTAGACAGCTGTAGGGATTTCTTTTCCAATTGGTGTATATAAAAACGAAGATCAGGATTCGGGTGACTCATTGTAAAAGGGCTAAGGCTAAGATTGTAGAAATTAAACTCTTAAAATCACGATCATTAAAAAACAATAATAAGCATTAAGAGGAGCGTCTTGTGTAAATATCTTTAATACCGCAAGCTTTCGAACAGAACGTTCTGAAATCTAGAATCTATCATTTCCACACAAAACAATAGCTGTAACCGTAGAATAGACCTCCCAGACATTTACCAGATACTCTATAAATAGCCTTTCTTTCACCCCCCCCCCCCTTCTTATATCTCAAAGATAGTGGTAGCACTGGGTGGAACCCTCCCTTCCCCTGCCTTGGCCTTGTGGATTTTTAACTTCCATATACCGTTTTATTCTATGTTCTTTTAGTGTAAGGATGTCGCCGTTTTAATATTTTTTTACCTTAGTTTTTAGTCTCATTCAAGTTTATTGCATATTTTTTCGTCGTCACTTTTGTAATATGCAAATTTCAGTTTTAAATATTTATGTTGTATTCATTTTACGCTATTATCTCTTTAGTATGTAAATTTATTGGTGTATATATTAGTTTTTCTCCTCTAATAGCATGTTAGTACGGTTTTACTATCCACGCCCGTTGAAGAACGTTCTGTTCGAAAGCTTGCGGTATTAAAGAAATTTACACAAGACGCTCCTCTTAATGCTTATCATTGTTTTTTAATATATAATGAATATATATATATATATATATATATATATATATATATATATATATATATTTAATATTCATATTTAACTTCTTACATCCTAAAAACATATATGACTTTAAATTAAAGAGAAAGTATTTGAACACAAACCCCGTCAACAAAACGCTAACTATTGTTGTTAGGTTGCCGCTGTCAAGAATGCGAGATAAATGTTACAATAAAGGCGCGAACGCGAATAACTAGTACTGAATGACTTGAGTGATTGTTGTTTTTTATTCCTCAGGGTTATAAATGAGACCAGACGATAGTTTGGCTGGCCGCCAGGCCTGTTTTCCCATGGGATAGTTAAGGCTTCGTACATGTATTGTAGCGTCACATTGTGCACAAGCTTCAATTCTAGAGGTGGCATGTATGTATTGTATTCTAGATATAAAAAGCCATAAATATTTGTATGAAAGTTTGTTTGTGCAACAATGAATGTGTACATTATATATGTAATTATGTAAATATAAGCGCATATGCCCACATTTCGTTCCTGTCTTTGCGTGATGTGATTGCATGGGCGTGTGTAAGCGTGTGTGAGTATGCATAAACACGTATAGGTATGTCTGCGAAAGCATAGGCAAACTGTGTGAGCGAGTGTGTTTGTGCATATATGGGAACGCACGCTTATCTTCAAAAAAGAATATTCATTTATGTGAAGAATATATGTCAAATATTCATAGATTATATTTATATATAGTTTAATCTAAATTTAAAAAAACAAATAAAACGAGGAATATTAAAATTTTAAAAGGCTATTTTTTCTGCAACACACATTGTGTAGCGATATAATTCAACCAGCGGTATTGTAGATTCAGATATATTTGTTCAAGTTTTATAGAGCAGCTCTTGTGTAACGATAGGGTAAAATAAGGAATTTCATGAAGGAAATTACGTTTCACCCAATGTCTTAGTGATAGTAAGGAATAAATAAATAACAAACGCCTAGTTGAACAAAATGAAAGTTAGGGAAACCACATGAAAATTCCAAGGGTAAGACAAGTTAGTAAAACGCTGCAATTTTGAACATCGATATATATTAAGGAACTTTCAGACTATATAAATGCTATATAAATAAAATGAGATTTCTGTTGTTATGAGATTAATTGCTTGTAGAGGAATTATTGGTAATTTGCTTGATCCCGGAATCCATGAGCATGTGATATTGTTCTGCAGTCGTGGCAATAATTAAATGAAATTAGTTATCAAAAATATCTTTAATTGAGGTAAAGGAATATATTAAGAACATAATTTGATAAAAGTACTGCCTGGTTTAAGGCGTAAGAATCTAAAAAATAAAAAAACTTATTTACATAATGTACAAAAGGTTTGAGCCGGCCATCGGGAAACAACAACATTGAGTTTTTATAGGAGAAGCGTGACCTCTGGCGGTCGATTTAGCAGAGTATTTGAATCTATGTAATATAATTTTAAATAAAATAATATTTTAATATAACATTTATAAATATAGGTATTTTTAAATTTTAAGGTAAAATACGAAGGGTGTCAAAATGTATGCATTTCTGAAATACAAATATCTATCACAGTGTATTGTTGCGTTGTTATTGTATCAGAAAGTTCAAATGAACAAGAGGTATCGATAAAGATCAGTGTTCCATATGTTTATAAATTCCCTTATTTTATACGTTACATAGGTTTTATGTGTGAAAGAAATATTCTTGAATTAATGCATTCATTTTATATAAAGATGAAACATTATTGCTTTATAATTAATTATATTTTTAAGTTGAATTAATTTTTGTAAAAGGTATCATGACTTATAATTCGCTATGGACCTAAAGAGGTTTTCAGAACACATTTCCGCTTTCATAAATAATTCACAATTGAATAAAATATAGATAACCCTTTTAGAAAGAACTATAAAAATATGGCTCAGGTATTAATACTTCGCAAGCTTGGAGAGCTTACTTTGGCGATAACCATAAGCACAAGCTTGCACCAATCTGTCCATAACCATTGATATGGTGATTGTAAAATTTTGATATCTGAAAAAGTAACAAGAGATGAGAAAATAAAATAAAATGAAGAAATAAAGGATTGTTGTTTTTTATCAGCAAGTACACAAAGAATCCGACGTTGCTAAATTATTGATCAGAATGTTCTTTTTTTTTTCATAAAGATATTGTTTCCGCGCGCGCCTATTCTAAAAATATAGAAAAAACACACAAATATTTGAAACAAAAATTAATTAAAACGCGCGTTTGAAAAGTACACTTTTATAATATTATTAATTTATGTAAAATAAATGAAGTAGCTTGCGTTTTAATTTTATATGTATTGTAACGCCTCATGTTAAATTTTGTTATTAATCCTAACTCTATATAACAAACAACCTCTATAGCGATCTTCTGATCATTCAACCTCACAGAATATTGACCAGAAGTCTTCTAATTATCGGAAAGGTAAATTACACTTTATATAATTCCGCATATATTATCTATATCGAGCTTAATCTATATATATATAAAAATGAATGTCTGTCTGTGTGTACTCTATAGATTCAAAAACCATACATCCAATCGCCGTGAAATTTTGGGATATTATTAGGTATATCCCCGGAAAGGTTTTCGAAAAATAATATCTTGAATATCTTGAATATCCTTAGAATTATTTGCAGATTTGTAGCTTTAACTCGCAAGCAGCGCCACCTTGCGACGGAGATAGGCTTAGGTCTGCCCCACCCCCTGTCGAGAGAATGTAATCGTCCGGCCGCCGGCCGGATGGACAGTCCAAGTACCCACCGACCAATCAGAGGGATCAAGAGGTCCTGGCGCGCGGGGGCAGAGTTGGTGACACAGCTGTGCCAAGTAGACCTCCGGGAACTTCGTCCATCTTCCATAAACGACCATGATTTTATTCAACTTATCGAGTATTTTCAAGGGACCGGGAAAAATGTTCACTAGATAAAACGATGATTTTGTAATGTAGAAAATTAGGAAAGACAAAATTCAGGATGACACGGCACACAGGGACCGGGAAAAAATGATCACTTTATCGAGAGATTCAAATTTACGAGTTTCAAATTATCAAATATATCTTTTTTTTAAAATAAGTTTATAGAGAATTGTTTTAACAAATGTTCTTTAGACAAACCTTTACTCGGGTATAACCCGGGCAAAGCCGGGTACATCCGCTAGTCTATATATATATATATAAATGAATGTCTGTGTGTGTGTCTGTGTGTTCTCTATGGATTCAAAAACCATACATCCAATCGCCGTGAAAATTTGGGATATTATTAGGTGTATCCCCGGAAAGGTTTTCGAAAAATAATTTCTTGAATATCTTTAATATCCTTAGAGTTATTTGCAGATTTGTAGCTTTAACTCGCAAGCAGCGCCACCTTGCGACGGAGATAGGCTTAGGTCTGCCCCACCCCCCTGTCGAGAGAATGGAATCGTCCGCCCACCCCCTGTCGAGAGAATGGAATCGTCCGCCCACCCCCTGTCGAGAGAATGGAATCGTCCGGCCGCCGGCCGGATGGACAGTCCAAGTACCCACCGACCAATCAGTGGGGTCAAGAGATCCTGGTGCGCGGGGGCAGAGTTGGTGACACAGCAAGTAGACCTCCGGGAACATCGTCCATCTTCCATAAACGACCATGATTTCATTCAACTTATCGAGTATTTTTCAAGGGACCGGGAAAAAATGATCACTTTATCGAGATATTCAAATTTACGAGTTTCAAATTATCAAAACATATCTTTTTTTTTTTAAATAAGTTTATAGAGAATTGTTTTAACAAATGTTCGTTAGACAAACCTTTACTCGGGTAAAACCCGGGCAAAGCCGTGTACATCCGCTAGTAGTTTATAAATCTTGAATATATACACATTTAGTGAGGAATACAGTTAAACCTGTCTATAGCACCACCTCTAAATAGCGCCTCCCTCTCTATAGCACCCGATTTTAAATAGGTAGTACGATGCGATTTACATTAAAAGTGACCTGTCTATGCACCCTATTTTGGTGAGTATCAAGAGGGGGCGCTATAGACAGGTTTAACTGTATATATATTATATATATATAGGAATATATATATTTATATATATAGAGAGAGAGAAAAAAAAGAGAGGGAAGATGGTGAGAATTCAGAACTACATTTCCAACAAACATATCGTATATTTAAAGCTGTGTCAAAATACAATAGTAAAACTGAAATTAAAGTAAGCACACCAAGCCAGGAATCTAAAAGAACTAGAAGAAATATTTTGGATGCTTGCCAAGAAAGTCTGCGCTTTTACAGCCTTGCACAATTCCTTTAAAATTTTACTTCTCTGCTACACATATATTTTATTTAACCCAAATCTAGATTCTGGTACCCTTTGATATTAGTTGAATCCAGATAAATCTATATATAAATATTTTTGCATATTTTTTCATCTTTATTCAAACGGAAACAACGGAAAGATGCCATTATTTTTAAGCTCTCTGTCTAGTTCTATTAAATTAAATATAAAAATATATACGAGATATTTTCATTTTAAATATATTAGATTTTTTATATTTATTTATTAATTCTTGTAATAATTAATGTGAAGGCCTAATATAAATTTCATATTATGAACTAACTAATACAATATTTTATATCTTATTTGTGAGCAAACAAACCTCAGATATTTCATTTTGAAAAAAATATTTTAAACTTTTTGAGAGAAGTGAAAAACATGATCCACAAACATTACGTTAAAAATATATATAACAATACTTTCGGTTCATAGAAGACATGTTAATTATTCTATATGCATTTATATATTTATACAAAGTTAACTGGCCTTGTTCTTATTGTTTGCGGAAGAGCAATGTTCGATGCAAATATTCAAATGTAATTCTACTGTCCTAAAATCTTATGTCCATAGTTTGGTTAAATACCGTTTCTAAGATTCTACCCTTCAATTTAGCATATATAAGCAGATTGGCCCAATACAGTAATAGAGCTCCAAAGAAGTGGTCTGGTAGGTTAAATTGGCGAAACCGCTGAGATGGTTCACCACTGATGTGTCAAGCCCTCCCAATAATTTTTTTCAACGCAGTAAGTATGGATAGTAGAGGTTTTATTTACTTGTGAAAAGAAACATTCGCGTCTTAATGTTTTCATGTGTTATGCATTTATATATCTTATGATAAAGGTCACCTCTCCACTTATAGACGATTTACAGCTCTGCATTTCCTTGAACATCTGTTCATAAAACACTTAGATTCAGAAATGAATACAAAACAAAATATTTTTTGGAAATACTGGATTAAAATCAAGTTTACTATCTTTTTGGGCAATATATATATATATATATGAACCAATTTATAGTAAGTTGCTGACCTTGAATTTTAACAACATGCGGGAGGGTTTATCATCGCTATTAAACATTTTCTCACAGAACAAAAATTTATTTGACTATATATTTGATATAAATTTTGTAAAAGAGATGAAAATATTTTTGAAATAAAAATACCTTCTAGATCTTATAAATTATCAAAGGTATTACGCGCCGTATATTAACGGCGGGGTCTACAAAGACTCACCAGAGCTATGGCCCACGTCAGTCCAGGTATTCGCTGTAATTTCACAATCTCTCACAAGAAGAGTCAAATGTAATCTTCCAAGGTTTTGAAAAAAGGTGGTTTCCTAGCATAGTGAGGATGTGAAATATGGCAACTTTTACAACTTGTGTGATTACAACATTTACATTTTTTGTACTTGTGTATGTGGTATCTGACTCTGGTTTATCACCCACGGGGATAACCGAGATAATGACGAGTTACACCAGCTAAATGGCTGGATTCAACAGTTACAAATCATCTAGAGTTTGTGGTCAACGGTTAAGTTGAAAGGGCTCTTTCTCTCTATTATACAAATGATATTATTATATTAAATAATATTTTTATATTTATTTGCTAAAACGAAGCATTTATATTGAAAAATACCGTTGTTATTTTTTCAAGTTTGAAAAAAAAAATTGCAAAGAAAACTTTTAGCCAAAGAAGAATATATCAATGTACAATTCGTTCTATAGGGTAACATCCTACAGAAAACTTCCCATCGAATATCGTTTCAAATGAAAGAACCAGAAAGTTATGATCATCATGCAAACCATTAATGAGCTCTACTATTAATACAGTTTGTTAGAGAGTTGCTTTTGTTATAATAAATACAGTCACTCCTACTACTCCCAGCTTTAGATTTTTCTCACTTAGCAGAGTGAAGTTGAAATAAGATATTTATAAAATAATTTTTAATGAAGACTTTCATTTTAAGAAGAGACAGAAGCGACACGTTTTTTTATTCAAATAAAGAAACTTTTCGCTGTTAGCTTTTAACTTTTCTTAACAACGATTTTCGTTCTAAAAGTATTAAAAAGAAACATATATATTTAAGCTGGGTGCGGCACACAATTGATAATCAGTTTTAATATATAAAGATAAATGCGGCGGGGAATTTATGACTTTCTGACTTCATGTGAAGCAACTGATTAGAAAATATTTACTCATCGCTCAATATAGACTACAGAATGTTTTCCCAGATAATTGTTATTAAACACATTCTAATTATGCATGAATATTTGAATAAAATTGTCTGACAATATAAAAACATTATTATTCAAATTTCTGTATATTATAGACACTTCGGCCACTTTGGCCGAAATGTCTTTATTAGTCCAAAATTTGAATGCCGACCAGGCAACCTCAATCTTCAAGAATAGTATCAAACTTTATGAAAACTTGCAATTACAATGAAAAATAGGTATTTGAATAATTAATCAGAATGGTGAATGTGAGAATAACCAGCAATTAAGTAAAGAGTGCAGTCAATCCCCCCATGTTCATACGGTGGTGAGAGCGGTGGCTAGCCGATGGTTCAGTTCCGGTCTGTCTATCCGACATCTAGAACAGTTTCACGGCTCCTCGGCCGTTTCCCATGTCTTCCGCCGAAACTCCGCGTTCCATCGTCGTTCGGGACGGACCACGGCATTTTGGTTTATTCAGAGTCCATTTTCTTATTTAAATAATGATATTATAAAATAAATAAAGCTTCCAGGGCTAAGTTTCTTGTTCAACCTTTTATTTTCAAGCTTTCGGACTTGTCAGTCCTTCAACAGGAGTATCACGTTAATAAATTTATGATAAATACTATTTTTATATACAAATTATTATTTAAAAATTTTAAATATGATATTGAAAAAGAGAGCAAAAATATATTACATTCTTCGTGTGTTAAAAACAAATTTTTGAAATAATTATATTGTTTTCATCACGAATCTTCATGATTTATTTTAATTTATTATACCTCTATTTTGAAAATTCGAAACTATTATTGATGCATATGATTTTTTACATAATTGAACAATTTTTACTGCCCTTACTGCAATGAAAAATTAATGGGAGGGCCAGGCTCATCAGTGGTGACTCCTCCCTGCGGTTTCTCCAGTTTAATCTACCAAACCGCTGTTATATTGCCCTTTTCGATCTTCCTTTTATAGTGATACTGATGCTAGACTCTTGGAGTGGGCATTTTAAATGAACTATAGACATACGCTTTTGAGGACAGCAGAATTACATACAATTATAAATATATAATCATAATAACTATATTTATCATCGATTAAAATTTAGTTTCAAAGTTATGCATGTATTATAAAGCTTCGAAATATATACATTTATGAGCGAGAATGCATCCAATATATATTATAGCCTTCTATTCAACTACTTAGAAGTATTAAAGCTCACAGAGGCTAACAAGCTTATCATTGCTCTTTTAATATAATTTAAAAACTTGGTGTTGGCAAATAATATTTTATAAAGATTTGTAAATATCGCTCTTCTCTCTTCCCCCTAACTTCGGTATCAATAAAGTTGTAAGCCATAGTGGTGAAACTATAATAATGTGATTTAAAGTATGATAATCACGCAAATATATCTTGGTTATAAACGGTCATTATTACTTAAGGATAAATTGTTACCTTTAATACAGCATAGTTGTACAAGCTCTCGAACTATATCCTTCAGGTACTCTTTAAATAATTATAAATCGTTTTATATGTTAATACAACGGTATATTCTCTCTATTTGCTATATAAGAAGGAACAGGTCGGGTTCTTTAAATAAGAAAACGATCATAAAAACCTTCGGGCAAGACTCTCTTCTACGGGTACAGAATGTCCATGTGTTTTACACAATTATAACACATTTTATGTATTTTATTAAAAGAAATTCGTTATGTAATAGTGATCGTATATTGATCCTCCCTCAAATCCCGTGTTTATGTATATACAAAATGCTTAAACAGATATTTTGATTATTATAGATATATATCTCAATATTTAGAATATAACAGCCATGGTCTTAATCCTCATTTTGAATAACGAGCAATAGTTTCGCCATAACGTTCCTTATATTCCCTTAGAAGCCAGCAGAGAACGGTTTCCATTCTACGCGAGCCTAGAAGAAATAGGTTTTTAAAGAGCGAAGGTCTAATGGAATAGAAACACTCTCATTTTGAAGGACGGTGCATTTTCTACCAGGACTTGATGGATGGTCCCTAGTAGTTCTAAGATAAGAGAGGATTTACTCATTTCCTAAATAAAACCTTTGATATGGTCCTTAAAGTTATATCGTGGCTTTATAGCCTCGAGGGAGGTAATGAAATATATTATAGTATACATAGAAACCCAGTTTTAAGAAATTGAGACTATTTTGACGTGTAAGTGTTTTTTTTAACAAATCAATTTTCTTCTATCCTTACTGCAATGATAAAATAATGGGAGATGCCCAATAGTGAACCCATTCAACGGTTTCGATAAATGCGTGTTATTAAGATTATTAGTTCAGAGAGATATAAGCGTTCCTAATCTTAAACGCTCTCCCCGTGTTTTACAAATCCCAATTCAAGAAAGACAAACATCCTAAACGGATTCGATAATCTTCGGCTTGGGAATTGTACATGGTGCTGTATGTGGCAATTACGATAGGCCTGAGGCATTAAATGTTCATTTAATCTAACTTCCATTTAAATTGATTACTGAATCTATTACATTTATAAATAAGAAATATTTTCTCTTTAAATATTCATATCGATTATATATCTCGGCTATTGTTTCTCTTTCAAGGAATAAAAACAATCTTTTCTTGAAAATAATGATACTTCGGCCAGTAAATCTTTTATTACCTCGACGTTTCGACAAAAATCTTGATAAAATAATGGGAGATGCCTCGCTCATTATTGGTGAACCCTCTCAAAGGTTTCGTCAGTTTGACCTACCATACCGCTGTAATATTGCATTGAGTTGTTTGAGACAAAACGGATGCTAATGATGATTTCTTGGACGATAGACAAAATATCTGAGGAGAAATAGCCAGTAGAAAAAATACAGTAAAGATTTACTGGCCGAAGTATCTTTATTTTCAAGAACTATGAATGTCGGCCAGGCAGCCTCTATCTTTACGAAAAACCATTTTCTCTACTGCCCTTACTGTAATGATAAAAATATTAGGAGAGCCACAACAAAACACACATCTAGTAGTGAATCCTCCCGACGGTTGCCCATTTTATTGACCATAACGCTCTTGTATTAATATGTTTCGCTTATATAGCCGGTACCTTATAAGATATTTAAGCGAACTATGGACATAAATGAAATTAAAATGTTTAAGCTCAAATTTTTATTTTCTAAAAAAAAATAATTTTGCCTTAAAATAGTTTTAATTTTCATAAATGGCCCGATATTTAATTATATTTTATGGACATGGCATTTGAGGACATTGGAAATGAATATAAGTATATGCCTTGGAATAAATTAAATATTATTCAATAACCATATGTTTAAAAAAGGTAAACCATATTGCGCGAATACAGGAATATATTGCTACACGTAGAAAATTAAGAAGTACAAACTTAAGAATTTCGTAGCAATTAATTCAAGGCAAGAACAAATTAGCAATTATAAAATATCAGAGAAGCAATGAGGATATTTAATAGAGTGTGTAATATAAAAAATATCAGAATTAATAATATGTTAATAAAATAATAAATACTTTGCTACATAGCACCTTCCCTAGGGTAATCTGACTCACAGCTTGCAATCTTGATGCTACTAACATGGATCTGACGTTTCTGTCAAATAATCCCTCGGAATCTTAGAAGTTTGTCCCTAGCACCTTGCGGCGTGAAGAGCGGCTTTGTCGTCTTATCGTCTATATGCGCAACGTCTTCTTTGAGGGAAGTATTTGCTCTGATACGGTGATGGATTCCTGGAGTCAGTCAGGGTAGACGTAGACCACAGCACCCATGGCCTCAATGTTTG
This sequence comes from Cordylochernes scorpioides, assembly GCA_030710605.1. NCBI lineage: Eukaryota > Metazoa > Arthropoda > Arachnida > Pseudoscorpiones > Chernetidae > Cordylochernes > Cordylochernes scorpioides. The sequence goes on from CP092886.1 coordinate 64,566,005, forward strand.
CTCGAAAATCTTCAGTTTGTCTTCCCTAAAATACCCAGCATCTCCGCCAAAATGTCACGTAGAAAATTAAGAAAGACAAACTTCAGGACGACACAGCAATTTATTCAAAGCAAGAACAAATTTACATTTATAAAAGGCAAAGAGACAATAAGGAAAGTTTACCGAGTGTAGAAAAAATATGAATATCCAAAATTAATAATCTGTTAATGAAGTGATAAATACTTTGCTGCACTATATTCCTAGATTTGAAACAAACACTCGCGCTATAATTTTTTTAATTTCCTAAATACAGATGACGTGCTAATGCCTCCTTATTAAAATTGTCCTTTTATTTCGGTGTGAAGTGCTATATAAATAAACACTTTATTAATACAAATATTAATCCAAAAAATATGCATAACAAATTAATTTAAGAATTTAAATGGGAATTTGGGGTGACCGACCTATCTAATTAGCAATTTATAACGAATAATTAAAATTATGGCAAAATTCATTTTTCGAAATATTTCTAATCAATTCATATGCAAATTCAAGTCCGTGAGGCAGAAAGTTGTAATCGTGTTCCAGCGACAATTTAGAGGAACAATGCTCTTTTTTGACGCTTCCGAGCGGCTGAGCATTCGTTTAATTAGATGAGAGACGAAGTCATGTATGGAGGAGATGCTGATAAAAATGGAAGCCGCTAATGGCTTCTGCTAAAAAATATTTATAGCCCCGACTGAGATTCCATTTCGAGAAGCAAGGCCTAGGGGTTAACGCCTCATTTGTAGGCGCTTGAGATCGGATCGTCTGAATATATTATAATTATTTAAAATATTTTGAACAATAGATATATTCTCAATGAATATTTATAAACTATATATCACACTAAGATTATTCAATATCTGAAATTCATCAAATTCTTATTATGTGAGAAGCTAAATAAACAATATTTTGGTTTAAAAAATAGCCATTAGAATCTCATATTGGTGACGTATGTAGATTTATTGTTCTTATTACAAAAATATAAACAATCCTTGGAATTATATTATCAATAAATAGGAGAAAATACGAAATAGGATTTTTATGAAGCAAAAATGAACTTAGGTGATTTGCCTATAACTACCCTAGCCGAATACCTTGCCTTCCCCCGTGTCTTATCCTGAAATATTTCAGCCACGATTGGTTAGGACACCTAATTGGTTGAATAATGTTAGTTTGTAATTTGATTGTGCAAATATAGAAGCCAATACATTTCATTTATTATTCCTTACAGTATTTCCCTTAATGTTAAAAACAATAAACAGAAATATAGGTTTAGATTTATTGAAAAATTGCCGTTATTTCTATCTATATAGCTTATAATTGAAAATTATAACCCCAGCTTCCACTATTCATGTGAAAGTTCTCGATTATTAAATCAATAGGATTAGTGAATATGTAAAAAACATAGATTTAGCGTTTTTTATTCATATACACTGGTATCCAAAAAATAAGAAACTTTTGTTTTTCAATGATATGTTTTAAAATATACAACGCTAAAAGCTAAAAAGTAATTTAATTAGGTATTTTAAGTCGTAGAATTTATTTATCGCAACCATTCGATTCGGTAAAATTGAAAATATGCACATTTTTGCTTGTCTTTATAAGTGTGCTATTTGGCGTGTCGTTTACCCCATCTAAGAATTGTCCAATTATAATTTTATGTAATCCTTAGTTAATTATGAGTTTACGAAAAATTTTAGCAGATGATTTAAAATGGAGAGCTGTTGGAAGAATGGAGGCAGGGCAATCACAAGTTGAAGTAGCAAAATGGCTAAATGTGAATAAATCTGTGGTCAGCAAAATATGGAAACAGTTCATTGAGACACGAACCATCAAAAGAAAAGAAGGTTCTGGTAGAAAAAGAAAAACAGCTACCTCTGAAGACCGTTATCTGGTCCCATAGGGAGATGAGAGCTATTCAACTCTCTAATGAACTCTCAAGTGCTACTGGAACGAGAATTTCAAGACAAACTGTTTACCGAAGGCTTCACGAAGGTGCTCTTTATGCAAGACGACCAATGGTCTGTATCCCTTTAACCTCTGCTCACAGGAGAGCCCGCTTGAATTGGTGCTTGGAACATCACGCCTGGACTCATGATCAGTGGGCCAATGTTCTCTTCAGTGACGAGTCAAGATTTAGTTTAAACACAGATTCTCGACGAGTTTTCCTCTGGAGGGAGCCTGGAACCCGCTATCATCTCAGTAACATCAGGGAAATAGACAGTTTTAGAGAAGGCAGTCTCTTAGTCTGGGCTGGCATTAGTTCTAGCAGACGCACACCCCTCCATATTTTTTCTGGGGGCACTTTAACTGCCCAAAGGTACAGGGACGAGATCCTTGAGCCCTATCTAAGACCTTATAGAGATCAAATTGGTCACAATTTAATTTTTATGGACCATAATGCTCGTCCGCATAGGGCTAGGCTAGTCAATGAATATCTCCAGAGTGAGAATATTAGAAGGATGGATTGGCCAGCCAGATCTCCGGACCTGAATCCAATAGAGCATGTGTGGGATGCTCTAGGGAGGCGTATTGGAGCTCGTCACCCCTCTCCCAGAACCCTCGTTGAGCTAAGAACTGCTCTATTGGAGGAGTGGGGTTTACTACCCCTTGACCTCCTCCAAAGCCTGGTAAACAGTATGAGGGCTCGCTGTGAGACCTTGATAGCTGTTAGAGGTGATCATACTCCCTATTGATATCTTATTTCTTTAAGATCTGGAACCTTAGCTTTGGGTATGTTGGTGATAATTTGCATATTTCATAATTTCAAATATTTTATTTTTATTTTCACATATAGCTAGTCAAATTCTCCATAGTTCAAACTATTTGTATACTAAATTTATATTTGTTAATAAATTAGCTTTCGAGAAATTTCAATATTGGTTAAGTTTCTTATTTTTTGGACACCAGTGTATATCGTAAATATTGAGGCTGCCTGGCCGGCATTCATATTTCTTGAAAATAAAGATACTTCGCCAGTAAATCTTTTTATTGCCTCGACGTTTCGACAAAAATCTTTTGTCCTCGTCAGGAGCAAACAAAAATTAAACATTTAGCAAGGCGTTAAAAATCTTTCTAATGTTCCAAGGGCGTTCTCACGCGATATTCAAAAATTGTGTACAACATCTAAAGCACGAGTCAAAAATAAATATTTAACTCACAAAAGACTATGATCTTTAAAATAAATTATAATATACATGTATATAATGAGAAATTATAAACAAAAATATATTCAAAAAAAATAATAATAATATTTACAAAAGTTTTCCAATAGTATATATAAATCGATATCTATTACTTACAATTTATACCAACCCTTTTTTAAACTAATTTTTAAATTTAAAAACGAATTGTATTGTAATGGAATATCATATCAATGGAAAATTCATAGGAATATAAAATTTAAAAAGGAAAGATTATTTTTAGAGGGATGGGTATCACGGGAAATAGGGGCAAGAAGTATAAATGTATTTGAAGATATTCCATTACAATACAATTCGTTTTTAAATTTAAAAATTAGTTTAAAAAAGGGTTGGTATAAATTGTAAGTAATAGATATCGATTTATATATACTATTGGAAAACCTTTGTAAATATTATTATTATTTTTTTAAATATATTTTTGTTTATAATTTCTCATTATATACATGTATATTATAATTTATTTTAAAGATCATAGTCTTTTGTGAGTTAAATATTTATTTTTGACTCGTGCTTTAGATGTTGTACAAAAATTTTTGAATATCGCGTGAGAACGCCCTTGGAACATAAGAAAGATTTTTAACGCCTTGCTAAATGTTTAATTTTTGTTTGCTCCTGACGAGGACAAAAGGTTTTTGTCGAAACGTCGAGGTAATAAAAAGATTTACTGGCCGAAGTATCTTTATTTTCAAGAAACCAGTGTATATGTTATATGTACATCATAAACTTGCGGGAGGATGATATTCATGTACCAAAAGATGCACCTCTTCCTTTAATGATGCATTAGGACAATACATTACCATAGTAAAACCTTTATTAGTGGTGATAAGGAATAAACCATAACATCCGCTTTGGCAAATTCTCACAAAAGCCAACCTATATACCATAGTTTCAAGGTTTGGACTTAAGAAGTACAGGGGCAGCTTCGATTTAATAACTTTTTACACGATGTGTTATGAAATCGGCAAATTTAACAAAACAGTGTCTAATATGGTGATGTGGCAAGGGCCGATTTTCAGGCAAGATTACAACATAAAGTTGCAGAAGGATTATATTTATGTACTAAAAAAGGCAACTCTCTTCTTTTAATTATACATTAGGACAATGCGCTCTATGTTCAGCACCCTAGTGTAAATATATTTACTAGTAGTGATAAAGAATGACGTACCATGCAAGCTTTGGCAAATTCAGACAAAGGCTAGCCTGTATACTATGGTTTCTGGCCTATACCATATCCTGAACCACCATTGAGTGTTTCATACCTTTTTACTAAGTTAATCAATTTATGTATATATTTTTATTTATTAACAAGAAATTTTATTAAAATGAAACACCTTTCTCTACTTTTTATAAAATTTAATATAATTTGAAGATTAAGTAATAATTTTGTGTGTGTGAACAGCGTAATTATAAAGTGTTACATTACAATTGAGTGTTTCATAACCTTTTACTAAATTAATCAATTTATGTATTTATTTTTTATTAACAAGAATTTTTTATTAATGTGAAACACCTTTCTATATTTGTTATATCATTTAATATAATTTGAAGATTAAGTAATATTTTTTTTTCGTGAACAGCGTAATTATAGAGTTAAACTTCGTTTTCCCTTTGGAATAAATACAGCACAATTGTTCGTCTGCCTATTATTTTTAGTTTTACATCCAGATGCAACGTTGATCTTTTAGAGAATCCAGAAAATATAAAATATTTGTGAATTTTTAGATATTAGGTTAGAAGTTTAATTATACTTTTTTTAGAAATATGGGTTTCTTAACGATAAGGATTTAGGTAAATAATGAGAAAATATTTCTTCACATCTCTTTAAATAGAATTGGAATGTTTTAATTATCTGAAGGTTGATACGTTTAGAGACTTGGACTTTCAAATTTTCAGGTGTGCGAATCTAATTACCTTTATAATTAGAGTGGCCAATAGGATTCTGAGGACTTGAAATAGCGGTCTCTCTATATATAAATCTATCTTTAAAATATGTCGATTTTAAAATTTGAACATAATAATAAATTAAAAGGAGTTTTAATTCAAACTATATATAAAATATATATTAAAATTTAAAAATGCATATCCTGGCCACATTCACATGAACCTTTTGATGGTAGAGCGCCATCTAGTGGAACAGAAATCAACTATACTTTGATTTAGCCTGTTCCCTGATATTGATGAAAAGTCAAACACAAACGCGTTTCGGGCTGTTTATTGGTCGTCAGTTAATCAACGTTTAGTTGATTTCTGTTCCTCTAGATGGCGCTTTGCCATCTAAAGGTTCATGTAAACGTGGTCAGGATATGCCTCTTTTGATTTTAATAACAAACACCTGGCCTTTTTATAATTTTTAAAAATTATTCCCCCCCCCCACACACATATATATATATGAAAAAAGGCATCTCCTTATCGTGCAACTGAGAGTTGCTGATGGCTTGCGCCATCTATCGGAATAAATATCAACTATTCTCGTTGATTTTTAATTATTCCAGAATTGGCCAAATACCTATTCATGATTGATCAAGCAAAGCTAACCACGGACGCGTTTCGGGCTGTTGGCCCCCATCAGCGTGGTGCAAGCTGTGCAATGCAAAAACTGTGCAAATGCAAGCCCGAAACGCGTCCGTGGTTAGCTTTTTTTGATTAATCAAGAATGGGTATTTGGCCAATTCTGGAATAATTAAAAATCAACGAGAATAGTTGATATTTATTCCGATAGATGGCGCAAGCCATCAGCAACTTTCAGTTGCACGATAAGGAGATGCCTTTTTCTTAATTATGCACCTTATCTCAGTACAATATCACATTTGTACTATTTTTTCATATATATATATATACTCTATAACAAAAAGATCGACGCACCAAGAAGCAGTTGTCTGATTTATATGAAAAATACGTATACAAAGAGGTTTCGACCAAAAATGCAAATGATTGAAATTTGGTGGCCGATTTATGCAAAGCAAGAGATCCAGCGCATCTGAACTGCGCATCCAGCACGAGCATTCTAGACTCAATATTCGGCGCGGCACGAGCTGATTTTCAAATTTCCGTTCAATATTTTAGCAGTACGCCTATTTCTACTGTATCAAGGCCTCGCCGAAAGATTCGTGCTCATTACAAACATATGTCAGAGTTTGAAACTGGTCGTGCCATTGGATTGAAAGAGGCTGGTTGGTCTAATCGACTAATCGCGCGACATCTGTGTGGAAGTGATGCGGCTATTAGGCGATGTTGGCAAAAGTGGGTCAACAACGGAAGTATGCAACGTCAGGACGGCAGCGGTCGACCAAGGGCAACAACAGAACGGGAGGACAGAGCAATTGTCAGAATGGCTGTCGCAGCACCGGAATCCACGTTATCTACCATCCAACGTGTGACCGGCACACAAGTGTCCAAAATGACCATCAACAGGCGACCGAGAGCGGAATCTAAGAGCTCACCGACCGTTACGATGCCTACCCCTCACACCCGTGCAACGACAAGTCCGACTACAGTGGTGTCGGAAGCGATCAACTTGGAACTGCGCTGACTGGGGACGTATAGTCTTTAGTGACGAGTCCCGTTTCTTACTGTGTCCTGACGACCGTCGCAAACGTGTCTGGAGACGTCCTGGGCAGCGTGTGGATCCTGGCCTTACTGTCGAACACCACACAGGTCCACAACAGGGCGTTATGGTCTGGAGTACCATTTCATTTGATAGCAGGACCCCATTGGTAGTCATTCCTGGCACCCTGACAGCACAACGGTACGTAGATGACATTCTAAGGCCTGTTTTGTTGCCGTTCCTCTCATATCACCCCGGGCTTACTTTTCAACAAGATAATGCCCGGCCACACACGGCACGTGTTACTATGGATTGTCTTCAATCTTGCCGAAATCTTTCGTGGCCAGCAAGGTCGCCTGATCTCTCGCCCATAGAGCACATCTAGGACGTGATGGGAAGGCGATTGCAACCATCCCGGAATGTTGACTATTTAGCCCGACAGTTGGAGACAATTTGGCAAGAAATCCCGCAGCACACCATCCGGAATCTTTATCAGTCCATGACACGCCGGGTGGCAGCCTGCATCCAGGCCAGTGGGGGTCCAACGACATATTGACATTCTCAATTTGAGACGATCAAACTCTGAAATAAAACAATTAATTGATATGGAATTTTAATCTTTTTTTTTTCCCTATACATGCTCTACACATACACCAATTTTTGTCCTAATCTGATAACTCCTTCTTGGTGCGTCGATTATTTTGTTAAACAGTGTATATATATATATATCAAATACAAAAATGTCATTTTCTGACCGCTTACATGAGCATTTTAAAAATATAGCGGAACAAAATTTAATTGGCCAAATATCATTTGCACAACCTTAATCAATGTTTACTTTTTTTTCACTAGATGGCGCTTAGCCAGTTTTATAATTTGATAACAGATGGCGCTCTAGTACATCATAACATTATTGTTCTAATAAAAGACACAATTTGATATTTGCGGAAGAGCGATTGCTCGAAGCATATTATATATTTATAATTATATTTAATTCTGCTGTCCTAAAAGCTTATGTCCATAGTTCTTCTAAAATACCCATTCCAAGATTCTTACAACGGTCACCTATAAAAGGAAGTTCCAAAAATGCAATATAACAGCGGTATTGTAGATTAAACTGGCGAAACCGCTGGGAGGGTTCACCACTGATGAGCCAGGCCCTCCCTTTAATTTTTTCATCGCAGTAAGGACAGTAGAAATTGTTTTATTTTAAAAAGAATAATACGCCACTAAAATAGTTTTATAATTTGATAAAATATAGGTGCAATATGTTACAAACTATAAAATCATAAATGACATTTGGTTTATCACCTCGATACAAACGTATCAGTGGGGATAAAGAATGACCCACAACACCATTTTTGGTAAATTCAGGCAAAAAAAAAACAACCTTTATACATGTTTTACTGAGGCGATAATCAAAATATATTGTTTAAATGCATTATTAAAGGGAGTGGTGCATTTTTGGTACATAAATATCGACCTATCACAACTTTATGATGCATTCTAGCCTGAAAATCGGTCTCACCACTTGACCAGCTCAAACACCTATTTGGCCAATTCGACCGATTTCATAAATTCCCTCGTAGGATGTTTTGAAACTGATGAGAAAAGCTTTAAACTATGGTATACATTTTTATGATGGAATTTAGATTGATTGTCATAACTGGTGTTGGGGCTCATTCTTTAATACCACCAATATGTTTTTTAAGGGGTGATAAGTATAATGCCTTGTTTAAATGCATTTTTATAGGGAGAGGTGCCACTTTCGGTTCTGAATGTCATCATACCGCAATTTTGTATGAAATATAAAAATTATTTTCACCTTTCTGTATAAAGTAGTCATTCATAAAATCTACAATATTAAAATGATTATTGTAGTTAGAGGACAGTAAATGTCTTTGATTATATAGATTGCCATTTGGAATAGGAGGTATAGATTAACAGAGCCCATATTTGATTACTTTTCTCAATGCGGAGTTAACCTATAGGAATTATTCGATATGGACCCGTGAGAGGTCTATATGTTAGATTAAAACTTTAACTGTTTGTGAAAAAATAGTACAAAATGGAATTGTACTGAAATGAGGCGGACAAATTAAGAAAAAGGCATCTCCTGATCATGTAACTAAAAGTTGTTGACGGCCTGCGCCATCTGTCGGAATAAATATCAACTAATCGTTGATTTTTTAAATTATTCCCAAATTGGCAAATACCCATTCTTGATTAATCGAGAAAAGTTAAACATGTATGCGTTTCGGGCTGTTGGCCCTCATCAGGGTGATACAGGCTGCACTCAAAAGAGCAGAAAAAACTGGTAAATTCCGGCCTTGAATACCCGTTTAATGAATTTTCAAGATGCCTGAACGGCCAGTTTTTTTTTCTGGTCGCTTAGGTACAGCTTGCACCACGCTGACGAGGGCCAACAGCCCGACGCGCGTACGTAGTTAGCTTTTCTTGATTAATCAAGAATGGGCATTTGGCCAATTTTGGATTAATTAAAAATTAACGCTTAGTTGATATTTATTTCGACAGAAGGTGCAAACCGTCAGAAACCCCTAGTCACACGATATCAGGAGATACCTTTTCTCAATTTATTTAATGTTTGTTTTTTATCATGCATATATCTAATCTTCTTGCTCTCATTGCTCAGATATTGATTTCATTGATATAAAATATATAGAAAAGGTGGATCAAGCTAACAACGAACCTCCCCCATCTCCTGTGCCATCGACCGAAGGGCTGGGCAGGAATTCGTGGAATTTCTCTTTGAAATGCATTGTTTCAATATATATTGAAAGGAAGTGTTGCCCCCTTTTTTATATATAGTTCTGTTTTTAATTTTAAAATGTAAATATATTGTTACATCAATTTTGATGCGCCCTACATTTATCCAAAATAATCTTATGATATTCTAAATTTCTTTTAAACAGATTATATACTATGGTATCATTCCTTTTTAGAGATCCATTACTTTTGTATAATTGTTATAGTATACATCTCGATTGTTTAATTTGGAGAGAGAGAAGGTGAACTGAGGATCACCAACTACGATGAAGAAACCAATAAATAAACACAATAACTTTGGAAGGTAATTTACTTCTATTTACTTTTTATATATCTGTTTTTTATTTTCTTTAATTATGGAGATCCGCTCGGGAAATGTGTATAACACCAAGAAGGAGGAAATCAAGGTCGATTATCCTGAAAAACAGCAACTTGGTGTAACAATATATATATTTTTTAAGAATATCCGATTCTACCCTTGATAAAGAATTTACTAAATCCTAATATTTCGACAAGGCTGGACGCACGACTCTCGACGTGAAGTGCGAGGAATGAGGTTGACTACTAGAGATCTTTTGGTGGTGTTAGGTAAATCATGATTGATGATTATATCTCTCGTTTCAATATAACAATATTTATTGATTCTATCAGTTAAATATTGTAAATTGTAGAAACCAGTATGATATATTTATCGTTTTGTTGATATTGTCTCGGTCTTCTTTAGATGCCTAGCTTTCTAGAAACAGCCTTATTACTTGTTAGCACTGATTTTCTCTTTAAAAAATGTAGTTTTTATAAAAACTAGTAGAAATGCTTTATTTTTATCTCGGGTCTTCAAACTTTATTAATAATGAAGAATGATTTTATAAAGACTTATTTATGCTGTTTGATGCTAATTTCAAAATGTTTTTATTTTTAGTTTTACCAATGTATGAAACTATATTGTCAGGAGGACCGAGTTTCCTGGTATTCCCTCTTATCTTGACTGGACCAACCAGTCGGGGTAAACAGTGATGCCACGGAAAAGATGGAAAGATCTCAGTTCTCCCCTCTTGCTCTAACGGCTGGGTCGATTTGGCTCATGTAAATAGTAAATTTTATTTTATATTTAAAATCTCTCATATAACTCATTAAATAAATATTTAAAGTAATTCGAAGGCTTAGTTAATTATTTTTCCTCGCGACAATATAATATCTACAGTGTATGAATCCTGTTCTAAAATAACTTTATTAGGTACCTCTCAAAAATAGTACACACAAACCTTAGCTTATGTTATTTACAATCAAAATTATGAATATGTTCCTCACAAAAAAAAAGTCCAATGCGGGATTCGATCCGGGTTCAAGGTTGTCCGAAACCGACGGTTTATACCGCCGGCCACCGACTTGGTGTAGGGATAACGAAATATTCACCTGAACAGGTTTTATAAATATATCTCTTTGAACTGTAGTTCACTTGTTTCAGTAAACATGTGGTTTCAAGGCATTACAATGTATTATAGAAAGACTTACTTAAATCAGGTGAGTCGCTGAAGAAAGCAACTTTCCATTCAACGGAATTGATATTGATATATCAGGAAATTGTTGACCAAATATTTTATGGAGCAAGCCTAAATCAACGTTTAGCTGATTTTTTAAAACTAGGTCATATAAAAAGCTCATTAGAACGGTTATGGTATGCCTATTTTGTTTTTGAATAATATATATATATATATCGTAATTTAAACATTGTGATATGTAAGTAATAAAGTATGACGTCTTTTCTAGTCGTCTCAAAGTGACACCAGCTTGCCACTGGACACCCGGGGGATCCAGAGAGGGACAAAAAGAGCGTTGGTCCGGATGTTGACAGTTAGTTAGGTTACAGTGGATATTTTCGGAAGGGCCCGCTGAGTGCATGGTCTCACGGCGGCCCTCGTGGCCGCCGTTTTGGCTCCTTCTTGCCTCTGCGGCTTAATGCAGGACGCCGAGCTTTCCTCTGTTAATCCTCAACTTCCCCCTGGTCCTGGTGTCACGTGAGACGTACTAGGAGAGCGTCTTTTGATCCCAAACTTTGTCCTTACTGTCCCGCGCGGACTTCCTACTCTGCACGCCTTGCCACTCAACCCCGAATGCTTCCAACTCACTTGTTGGCTTACCCGGTTTTGCGACATATATATATATATACCAAAATAAATTTAAAAAAAAACCTAAAAATTCAATATTTTAAAAATATTTTGAAAAAATATATATATATATTATATAAAAATTATATTTATTTTAAGATTATAAATCCTAGAACAAATTACTCTGTTTATATCTACCACCAGATGTCGCGACTTTCCCCCATATACATCTGTTGTTGTTGTTTCCCGTTGGCTGACTCAAATCTTTTGTACATATGTAAATAAGTCTTTCATTTTCTTTATTCTTACGCCTTAAATAAGGTATTTCTTCCTTAATTATGTCTTTTGTGTTTCATAAGCTCAAATAAAGCTAAATATTAACTAGATAATTTTATCATTATTACCACGAATAAAATATGAAAATACATATTCATGTATCAAGTGTAAATGTGTGATCAATAATTATATAAATAATATTCAAAAAACAGCAGAATATTTTATATATAATATATATATATATATTAAAAATAAGAAATTTTAATGCATTCTACCAAAATCGAAGTATAAGGAATATATATTCCATTATTTAAATATTTTTCTTTATATATATGTATATATTTATTTATTTCAGCGCAATATTAAAAAAGACCAAAATCAATTGTAAAATATATCCGCAGGTATGGTTGAAAATTCCTAATAAAAAGGGCGTATACTTAGTTTCCATCCATTATAATCCGTGTAATGCGGATATAGTTTAAAAGTTAAAGTAGCTATAAAAACGGTCGTTTGGAAAGAAATAGCCGGATGAAATGTATTGCATACAAAAGAATAGCCACAAAGCCGTCTGTATTTAAACCTAATTGAGCGTTTGCGGGATGATTTGGAAGGCCGGCAGCTCTTCAAATTCTCCCCGACCTTTAAATCCGCAAGACTTCCCTTATTGCCCATTGAGATTTATTGTCCGCCCATTTTCTGGATAATTTTATCGATTAGGCGCCATTGTGCTGCCCGCCCAGGCATATATTTGTATTCAAGGTCCATCCACCATTTGCAGCTTTCTTCCCATCCGGCTTAGCTTTAGCACCGCGAGGATCAAGGCTTCATTGTTCCGTACCTCCACGCTGCCACGTACGTTCTCATCGCTGTCTATCGTGATAACAGATTGACTGGATAGAATATTGACAGTTTTTAACGTCGTCTATACATAAACAATAGATTTATAAAACTCTTTTCTAAACGCTTAATATAGTTCGTTTGTAAAATAAATACTACAGAATTTTAATTTTAGAAGTTGCTAGAAACGCATGATCCTTGCCTTTTTAAAACATTATTTTCAAGCACCTTTCTAGCTCCAAGTGTAAAACAAGTTAATATATTTATTTATATGAATATCATTTGAGAGAGAGAGAGAGAGAAATATTTTCTCAATTATATCATATTTTAAACTTCGATTAAGAATATTTCATTTATAAGATAGTTTGTTATGTATGTGCTACAAGTTTTTATTTTGCCACCGCCAGACGGCGTCACCATTGTGCATGATGTAATAATAAAACAATGGCTTCAACAACGTAGCGTCCCACCTTAGCCCTTGCTGATAATGACACGTCATTTATATACATTGAAGAGAAGCATATCTCATTCACTCACAATCTATGGAGATATTTGTCCTCAATGTATATATGTAGTATATACCAAAAATGAGATTTACAGACGCTATATGTTTTTCAAGATGAATCAATTTTCACAAGCCTTCTAGCGCTTCTCAATTAATAACAATCTTAGTAAGGCAAATAGAGATATGCTAAAAGGAATCTTTATAGGCAATGATAAAAACCGGATATATCTCTCTCACAAATTTCATAGAACCATATAAAAATATCACCAATATAATCAATTGACAATAAAATATAATTTATAGATATATCTTTTCAATTATATGGAAGCACATAATATATACAATTATTATAATAATAATGACGTAAAAGATTAACATAGATATAAATGCTATGTACAATTATTATGCATAAGATGACACCGATGCAGAGTACGATGGAAAATTACCAACGGGTCACCAGTACATTTCTTTGCCGACGAAATGAACGTCAAATTTTCGCCGACAAGGTGAGAATAATCATACTAAACCATAAATTGCTTAAATTATGTTTTTATTCAAAAAGGCATATATTGGATTAAAATGTTTTCATATACAAAATATGTATTTTCAGTTATATTCATAGTTATGCAATTTGCTTTGGAAATGTATATTAAACCACCGGTGTGAGGAGTCATAATTTAGAACGTCGGGGTACGACACAGCAGAACGACGACATTAAAGTCTGCCGTGGTCGCCCCAGTCGGGTATGGGGAAGTCCGGTTTTATATGAATAAATGTGGAAGATCTCGTTTTTGGTTTACTACAAACAGGCTCAAACCGGATTATTCACTTCGGCTGAGAACCTTACAAATGTTTCCTCTCCCGGAATCCTATAATCTATCTTTTGGTGGCATTGATCTCTAACTTATTTCTGCAGAGATCCTGATTCTCAGCATATAAACATTGAATGAATTGTCAATTTAACACTTTTCCACATTTCGTTACGTTGAATGCTCAATTTTTACTGAGTAAAATATAATTGTGACTGTGGTTAAAAGTACACCCTATCTCTATATTTAATGATCTCAGTTTATGTTTATCACATTAATTCGATAAATTGTTAAATGGTTTAGAGATAAACGTATGTAAACTTTTCTCTCCCTAATAAACCATTATTTCCATATTTATAGCCATTTTATATATTCAACCTGGACATAATTACATATATTAGATAATAAAAGGCATATATTGGATTTAATAAAATATTTATTTTGCCAATATTTCGGCTAATATTTTATTAAATATCTTTACCGCTCACATGAGGAAATTAAATGGAAGAGCGGCATCTAGAGGAATAAAAATAAACTAAACGCTGATTTAGGCGATTTTGACCATCCCATTTTCTTGGAAAATAAATAAATGCCAACCCCTTAGACATTTCGGGCTTTTGGCTTTTGTTATCCTGGTGCAGACAGTACTTCCACGACCAAATATTTGCTCCAAGAGGCTTCCTGAGAAATCAAGAAATGAGGAGTTTAGGCCAAATGTGCGTTATTAGCCTAAACATATCTAAAAAGTAAGAGAAAATAGAATATGTCAGGTGTTGCTATCAAAAATAAAAAAGGCATAGCATGACCGCTCCTATTTCCTTTCTTACTCTTTCACATTTATAGCGTAATTAGTCAAATTTGGTCTTAAATACACATTTATTGATTTCTCGAAAAGACTTTTAAAACAAATATTTGGTCGGTGAGATACAGCCTGCATCACTCAGACATGGACCAGAAATGCGTACATGTTTGGGTTTTGATGATATATTAAGAAAATAGGTTGGCAAAATATTATGGAACTAGCAAAATCAACTAGATGGTGCTCTTTCAGGAAAAGTCGGGATATGCCATTTTATTGTTATTTATTTCTATAAAAAAATATGTAACTAAAGAAGTACCTCTCCCTTTAAATATTCATTAAAACAATTTAGTTTGGTTCATTATACAAGTGTAGAACATTAAGGTAGTGGTAAAAATATGGCACAAAACAAGTTTAGAATATTTCAGATAAAAAACAATCTGTATACACAGTCATGGACAAAACCTGAGGAATTAGTACCTTTTAGCATGTATATCGGGGTTAAGATAATAACTCTGAAGGCGGTTATTGAAGACACACGAGATAACCAAGTGTTTACAAAATTTCCACTGTATCCTTCAAAAAAAATAATAATAAAATAAAAAGGGAGAAGACAGGCGACGACAACAAGGACTTTCCACTTCCTCAAGTTTTGTCCATAGTGTGACCTTCATCATCACCCTAACGCTCTGTACTATGAGTATTAAGCCAAAATGCATATTTTTATGCTTTTTAAACGAGAAAGGTTTCTCTCTTGGTACACCCCACAAACATATATATAAATTATAATGAGAGAACCTGACGAAGATAGGCGTACAGCCTAGAAAAATATTATATCGACTAAAGAATCGTTTTTAAATCCAAAATATGCCTTTTAATATATATATATATATATGTGTGTGTGTGTGTTTTGTGTGTGTGTGTTCGTGTGCGCGCGTGCGTGTGAAAATATATAATTTTAAAAATAGAAAAAAGGTCATGTGTTGATATTGAAATTTTTAAAAAGACATATACTGATCGCTCACATGAGGATTTTAAATGGCAGAACGCCATCTAGTGGAACAAAAATAAATTAAACGAATATTTAACTTGTTCCATGATATTCGGCCAACAAAATTTCTTGATAAATCATGGGATCTAATTTTTGGTCGCAGAGGTACAGCGCACCACGCTGACCAGGGCCAACAGCCCGAAAGGCGTACGTGGTGAACTTTTCTTGATTTATAAAGAAATTGGGTTGGTCAAATATAACGGAACAAGTTGAATAAACGTTCAGTTTATTTTTGTTCCACTAGATGGCGTCATATAGAATGCTTCTGTGAGCGGTCAGGATATGCCTTTTTCAAATTTTGATATAAATAGAAAAAATACTCATTTTGTATCGATACATTTTTTTCCCAATATTTCGTGTGGCTACACGCCAAACTTTCTCGGGGGACAAACCTGTTTTTGAGAGGCCGTTTAATATTTTTCACGTTTCTATACAACTGCTAAAAAGATGGATGATTTTTCATATACCAAAAGAGGAACCTCTCTGTCTTCAATTTTGTTTTAGTACAATCTATTATGTTCATCACCCCGATAAAAAATTACAAATTGTGAGAAGGAATAAGTCACACAACACCAGATCAGGTTTGGAAAAATTGATATACAGGTTGGCCTTTCGTCTGAGTTTGCCAAAACTGATGTGTTGTGGCTTATCCTTTTTATCACCAACGTAAAGTTTTTACTGGGGTGATAAACCTACTGCAACGTTCTAATGCATAATTAAAGAGAGAGGTCCTTTCTATATTGGTATATATTAAGAAAAAGGCATCTCCTTATCGTGCAACTGAAAGTTGCTGATGGCTTGCGCCATCTATCGGAATAAATATAAACTATTCCGTTGATTTTTTAATTATTCCAGAATTGGCCAAATACTCATTCTTGATTAATCAAGAAAAGCTAATCACGGACGCTTTTCGGGCTGTTGGCCCTCATCAGCGTGGTGCAAGCTGTACGATACTGAACGTTCAGTTGCACGATAAGGAGATGCCTTTTTCTTAATTTATGCACTTTATCCCAGTACAATATTACATTTGTACTATTTTTTCATAAATATATATATGTTATATAAAAATATTATTTTATTTCAAATTATACTTCACTGATCAAACTAGTCTTTAAATTCGACCGCCAGTGGTCACCGCTTTCCCTATATAAACACATTGTTGTTGTTTCCCGTTGGCCGGCTCAAATCATTTTGTACATATGTGGATACCTAAGCTTTTATTTTCTTCTTTTTGTATCAAATCAGATATTTCTTCCTTAATTATGTCTTTTGTGTTCCATAAGCTCAATTAAAGCAAATTGTGATTCAAAACTATTTTTATTATTATTACCACGACTGCCATTTAAATACTAATGTACACCAACCTCAAGCAAATGCTCAATTCTCTATATAAATCAGCAAGTAATAAATATATACTAGAACTATATCTCAATAAATCCAAAATCAGCATAAATCGTTGAGCATATATATATATATATCGTTCTTAATATAGAGCAATCCATATTTAAATCTTTAGATAATAAATGGCATATATTGGTTTGAATAAATATTTTTATATTTTCACACATTAGTATAGCCCTGTAAATTATATGCACCACTTGTTTAATTCTTTTTACACTCTTTTGCATGAAGCGCAAAAGTTAAAAATACATTAAATATTTTAGTTTCCAACTTTTATTTATTTATTTTTTCATATATTGAGCCTAATTTTATATTATATATATATATATATATATTAAGATTAGAATTATTTTTGTGTGTTTTGTTGTTGAAAAGAGGTGCAGTCGTAAAAAGTGAAGATAATTATTTACCTTTCAAGTAGATTTTTATTTTGAATTACTTGAAGTAAAAATATACATAAAATTATTTATCACTGCAATATAGAATTTATACAATGAATTCTATAATCGTGATTTTTTAATTAGAAAAAGGTAGGGTTAACTATACATATTTACAACAATAATAATTAAAAGTGGTATGTTTTGCATCTATGGTCAAATATATATAACAGTCAATGAATGAAAATAAAATATGTTTTTAAAAAATAAAATAATTGTATTTTAGATTATATAATATATATATATATATATTCTGATTGTAATTTTCATAATATTTTTTTTATGTATACATTTTCCCCCTTCCCTCACCTCCTTTGTATTTTTCAAAAATTATTTCAACTGTGATATTATAACACTATTCGACGCAGAGCGCCATATAAAAAGCACATGTGCTCGTGGTCATGAAATGCCTTCTTTATTTTTAATATCAACAACTGAAGCACTTTTTTTTATATTGTTTTTCATGTGTTAAGCGTATTTACGCAAATTTGGCCTCAAATACCCATTTCTTGGTTTCTCAAGAAGCCTCTGGGACCAAAAATCTTTTTGGTCGCAGTGGTACAGCCTGCTCCACGCTGACGAGCTCCAACAGCGCGAAACGCGTCCGTTGATAGCTTTTCTTGATTTATCAAGAAATTGGGTTGGCCAAATATCAGGGAACAGGTTAAATAAACGTTTAGTTGATTTCTGTTCCACTAGATGGCGCTCTGCCCTCTGAAAAACACGTGTGCTCCTGGTCAGGATATGCTTTCTTTATTTTTAATATCAACACCTAACCCACTTATTTTTTATTTTTTTCTATTGTTTTTCATTTATACATATAGATGAAATTTTTGCTGGGAGGATATTCATCTATAAAGATAAAGTTCACCTCATCATATATATCGTATATTTTAAACTGTATAATAATGACAATTTTAGTATATGTCACATATCTTCCAATTAGTTAGAGCCGATACCTTATAAGATCCTACCCTTCTATTAAAATGTACACTATTTTTATTTACTACCACCCCATATTTTGTATATAAACTATTTGTATTTAAACTAAAATTGGTGACATCAAAATAAACATCCAAAGAGCGGTCAGCTGGGGACAGAGGAGGAAAATGCCAACGCCCAGACAGATGGACCCACTCCCTCCAGGGGTTTGATACTTTCCTATATTTTCTGAATAATCTCAAACTTTATTTAAAGTTCACACACGAAATAGAAAACAATAATTCTTCAGCATTTTTAGACATTCAACTAGTAAGAAAAGAACTTCATATAGAAACCACCGTATACAGACAACCTACGCACACAGGAATCTATTTAAATTTTAGCTCTTTTGGTCCGATTCATAATAAAATCGTCGTAGTAAAAACACTTTCCAAAAGATTAACTACACATTGCTCAAATAGGAATATTGAAAGAATAGAAGAAAGTAATATAATTTTCAGAGTTGATAGACAATAATTATCCGAAGAAATTCATCAAGAAGCATTTTACACTCCCAGATTTCCATCTTCAAACAATAGCAATGATCAATCCGATAAAAGGTATTTCTCTCTACCATACAGTTACGGATAAGAAATAATTGCCAGAGTATTAAAGAAATATAATATAATTACCACATATCAATCTGCACCAAATTTAAAACAAATTCTACGCCACTCAGACACCAAGAATAATAGTAAAAAGGGAAACAAAAACAATATTATTTACAAAATTCCGTGCAAAACCTGTCCAGCCACTTACATTGGAGAAACCAGCAAAGCATTGAAAGAACGCATTAACCAACACAAAGCAGCTCTACGGATCTATAAACCATTATCTATCCTAGTAGACCATGCACTGAACAATAATCATATACCCGAATTTGACAAAGCATCCATTTTATACCAGAATATTAAAGAAAAGCACTGCAGGTTATTTTTAGAAAGCTGGGCCTCTATAAAAGATTCAGAAACCATAAATAGGAAAATTGACCTACCAGAAATTTATAGAGAATTTATATCTTCCTAAATTATTTATTTATTTATTATTTTTTATTTTATTATTTTTGTATATATTTATACTTGTAATATATTTTTATTTATATTTATCAACACAACATATTGAATCATAATTCTCACTCATTTTTATTTTCTAATATTTATCAGTCTCTTCATTTATTTAATCAAATGGTTATTTAAGTATATACTATTTTAATTATTATTATTATTAAATATAACAATTGTAAATATATTTTATATACAGTGAAAATTTCATTAGATGGTTCCTTGCTTTGGTCTTGTATAGCGTGAGTGGATCACATACCCACGTGATTTAGTTCAAATCAAAGAAAAGCCTTGATAAAGAGAGGCGTGTTGCCCCTAGAAATATTGGCTGATTAATAAATTTATATCCAATATATGCTTTATATTTATTCATATATATATATTATCAACAAACATGTGATAGACTTTCCTACTACATTATTTTTTTTTAGGAAAAATAACCTTTAAGCCTTTATATTATTCCAAAAAATGTTGCAAACATATTCAACTGGCTCCACGTGGTATCTCAGGTAATTAATACTTCTTGTTAAGCACATTACACAGGTTATCTTTAATAAATAGCCATTTAATTAAAACATTAAATTTTGCCTTATCAAGATGACTACGTAATCCTCTAGTAACTTTAATATCCAAAATGTACGGCGGCGTTCCATTTAATTAAAGACGCGTGCCATCAGGATAAGGATTAGCGTTCAAACTTTTTAAGCGCCTCGCCCCTCTCACTGTGAGTTTAATTATAAACGTGGAGCCCGAGGATTACTAACCTTACTTTGAGGCTAACAGCCTTTTTTGGACGTAAGGTCACTTTGATAGGTGTGTTTTTAACATTAAATACATAGACCCACATATCTGTAATGGGGCCGCTGTGTATTTATACTGTATGAAATGGTATTCATGATTTCTTTTCTCTTCAGTACGAGCGTTAATTCCCTCCAGAAGATTGAAAACAATCCTCTTCTATATTTGAAATAAACATTGATATAGAAAAATATATCTCCTACACTATGAGGAGATGCCTTATTCCTAATTTATCCACCTTATCCCAGTACAATTTCACATTTGTACTATTTTTTCACCGATATAGAAGTCGTTGAGATTTTTGCAAATAAACCCATTTATTGCGCGAAGGAAAATATTTTCACAGAGCTTCTTTTTAAAATTAAAAATTCAATCATTCTCAAGAGAGGAAGCTTTCCATTTAAATGAAAAATAATTATTTGCAAATCTATTAATTTTTTTTTCATTTAGCACAGAAGTAAAAATAAAATAAAAATCATTTGCGTCCATTATATAAATAAGTTATCATTATATAATTGTTCTAATGTCGTCTCTTCATTTTTCCACCAATGATAGTTAATTTGTGCGTTGATTGCTATTATGATGGTTATATTAATGTGATTGTTTAATTTTCAAAGTTAGATTCGGGAAGCTTTAAAGTGTTTTCTAAAACTCCTTTGTAATTAAAAATTTACCTTTCAATTATTTATATTTTTGTTTCAGCCATTTTCTCACATTTATATTTTATAAGATATAAATTTAGTCGTCACAAAGGGCTTTAGGGAAGTTTTTAACTTTTCTTTTTTTTAAACAATTTTTCTAAATAATTTCAACTTTTTTTCTCTAGTCTATAAACTTCTTCATCTTTAGAAACCAGTCATCGAATGGAGTCCTCCACGTTTCTTCAGGAAGCATGGTGCAATTGTTATCCTACTCTCTCACTCCTTCATCTTAAGAGAAGAGTTCGTCTTTATGGTTGTTCCTCACGGTGAGGGAACAGTACAAAGTAGCGCGGTGCGAGTCTGGCCTCTAGGAAGGATGTTGCAATACATTTAGCCCAATAATTGACAAATAATTGATACAGACCTCGGTACAATGATCGGGAGCATTTTAACAGTAGAAGATCTGTGTCAGATCTAGAACGTGGGCGTAACTTTGTGATAGATGGAATAAATTTAGGATGGCAATTCTCAGTGTACCACTTAGCAGAGATTCTCTTTTGTTCTTCAGGTTCCACACGCGTGTGTTCCTCAACTCCTCTGATGTAAAGCAGACAGCTAACATTATTTTCCTTAAATATTTAGATTTTCGCACAGACACAGGCATGGTTATCTTCCTGGAGCAGGCCTATTTCTGACCACGTCAAAATAACAGAGACATGATGAATCACATGTCATATTATGGTATGAGAAAAAGAAATGTGGAGATCTTTCATACCTGGGAGGAATTCACGACCCAACTGAAACCTCTACTTGGAAAATATCACAAGGCGTCGACTATAAAGAGGCCATAATCAATATGCGAATATTTTCTATTTTTAATTCCAAATATCCATTATTGTTCACACGTTTTATACATAAATCAAGAGATAACCTTATCTGAAAAAAAAAAAACGCTCGTATGTGACCGAATAAAGGAAAAACATAATCAAGGTTCTAGAATTACATTAAGAAAATACATTTCTAAGGCCTTGCCAAACCTGTACCTTTTACTTCTATCTTGACGTGGAAAAAGGTTTGTGTGGTAGAAACCTCGACTTGAAGTCATTTTCTAGTCTAGAGAGTGTCCCCATTTTAAGAAATAATCACTATATTTGTATATGTATATGTGTAATATTAACTCGCAATACGCAAACATACCAGAGCGAGCGGCCACTCTTTTCTTTTTAGCTCCGTCGTTTTCCGCCTTTGGCGTGCGTAAAAATGGACACTTATGTGCCCAATTTGGTGCCAGCCGAAAGCCAGAGACGGGCTGAGTGGGATCCTGAAATGCCCAGCCCCGAACTCCAAGCCAATGCAGAAATATATTCACAGAATGAAATTTCGAGTAAAATTCAAGGGATTTCTAAAAATTCTAATTCGTCTGCTGGAGAGGGAGTTTTAAATTTTGCCACGTCGGACGGAATCGCGACAAATTCACCTCCAAAAGGTGCTGAAAAAGCCCAAAATATCTGGGCGGACATAATGGAGGACAAGGAAGAAAACCAGGAGGCTACACCGTGCTGAAGAGTAAAAGAGGCGCCGTGACTCGGGAGCAGCAAGCACAGCGGCGCAGTCCAACAGCGCCAGAACCAGCGGAACCACCAGGGCAACTCCGCGAAGGCGAATACCAGGAAAGTTGTACCGCAAGTCCAGGAGATCAAGACCACGCGTGCCAATATCGCGGATGCCAAGGCGCGGCAGGCATTCTCCACCCAGTAGCAGTGCGTTTATATAGAGCATAGCCCAGACTTCACCTCTTATCAGTACCTCCAGGTAGTGGACAAAGTGGTCGTCGGAGGAGAACATCATCCAGATAACCAGGATGAACGGCCATGTCGTGGTAGGCCTGACCACCAAGGCCTTTGCAGAGCGCTTCATCGAGAGAGGGCCTTGAGATAGAGGGCACTACCCTCAGGACCTTCCCTTTCCGCAAGAGGTCGGAGAGGATCAGGGCCACCGCATGGCCAACTGCGCCATGCTTGCCAGGCAGAGCATCGGCCCCAAACAAGCATCATCCTCCCCCGCTGACGTCACGTCAGCCACCGCACCTCAACCGCCCAGTCAACCAGCACCTGAGCCCGCTGCACCAGCTCCCCCTTCTCCACCTGTGGAGGCACCAACAAATGCTCCCGCGGCCCAAACCTCAGCACCTTGCTCCACGGCGCCTCAGCCTGCTGAATCAGCGCCTTCTACTGAACCTGAGGAGGAACCAAGTCCAGCCGTCGTAGCCCCTTTTCTTCCACTACCTGCCCCGAAGACCTATGGATTCCAGGCCGCTCTCCTGCACTCATTGAGATGGTGGAGGTAGAGATTAGGAGACTACTGGTTCGGCTCCACCAGCAAAGAAGGGCAGGAGCAGGGACCAACTTGTCGCCATCCTCGAGAAAGCCTCCAGCTCCCTGTTTGAAGAGAGTGTCTAGCTTGGCCTTCACAGGGAAGAGGTTCTACGTGCCTTCGTCTAGACTGCCAAGCTCAAGGTCCTGATGATCAAACTCACAGCCGCCCAGATGACCGCATTGCTCCGGCTGCTCCGAGCCTTAATGCCTCTTCCATCTATAAGCGCCTAGTGATGGTCCGAGGCCTACTGAACGGATAGGCCCATGAGCATCCACGTCGCCACTATCAACGCCTGGAAAAGAACTCTCGCGCGGTGGGGAAGACTCCCTTTCAGGCTTATGTAAATAATTTTCTCTTTTTATATTTTAAAGATATATAATTGTATTTGTAGAAATTGGCTAAGGAATCAATACATTTATTTAATTGTTAATTGTCACACACACAAAATTTATATAAAATATAATAATATGCAATATACATATAAATACGCGTAAGCAATATGGAATTAACTCTTTATAAACCACAAAAAACACAGTTTATAACAAATCTATCAATAAACACTATAGATATAGAAATCAGTTCAATTTATAATTACCTCGCAATATAAATAAACACACACGTAAATGAATTCAACAGAAACCCTATTAATATTAGTTTCGATGACGTCTGCCTTAAATGTCCCTAATTGAATCGGTTGTACCTCAGTGCCATGTCAAGGCTGGTGTTGACTCCGCGGTATTTGCGGCTCTTCATTTAGGACGTCTTGACGGCTTAATTGCGGCCGAGCTAATTATCCTGTTGACGCCTCGCACGCGACGAATTGATTAACGCGCTAATATCGTCGCCTTGTTCTTATTATAGAATTCACGTGTCGGCCTCACGCACCGCTGGCGAGATTAAAAGTTGCGAGAACATTGTCGTTTAATTATAAACGTCATGTGAGAACTAAAAGAAGTTAATTTTGCCCGGTGACTTCTCTATGGAGAGTCACCAACTTGCGGAAAGTTTAGCAAGTTAATTTAGATATTAACAAGGGTATATACTTCAGTTGCAATTTTAAGCTTCAAATTGTGTCAGAAAAAAAAAGAATTCAAATATATTTTATATATACATTTACATATTTTCATAATGGCGTTTGCCCAATACATAAATCTTTAATATCGTATTTATTTCGAAAATAATTACATACCAAGCCTTGCATTTTATTTAGAGTGGGGGATTCAGTTTCAAAAAGGAGCTTCTATTTCAAGAATGCTACTGCTTCGTGATTGATAGCCCTAATCATCAATAACTTTCTCTGGGCATTATCAAAACTACTAATAAGAAGAAAACAAAGGCCACGTGGAATTGGATGATATATTAGGAAGTGTCTAGTATACCTCCTTCTCTAATATTGTTCTTTTTTATGTGTGTGCGATGCGCCAGTAATAATAATTTATTTGTATCATGTCAAGAAAGAGAAATGAAAGGTTATAAGGTATCTTGTGAAACGAGCTCACCTGGCCGTCGTTGTAGCCCCTCTCTCCCCATACTTGATGGTAAAGTCATCCCTCTGTACGGCCCACTGACGTATAGATCAGTAAGTCTACATATTTGATGTAAAGGGATTTTAGGTTCTTTCCAAAAGTGATGTCTTTATGCCATAACTCGAATAATAGTTGACCTATATTTTATTTAAATTCAATATGTTGTTGATTAATGCCTTATATAATAATGATCTTTTTTCAGATACCATAAGTAAAAGAATGGAATCAAAACAGAAACAAAGAGCCTTTATTGAATTTTTGGAAAAATGGGGATTTTGAGTAAATGAGATTCACCAGAGACTGAAAAATGTATATAAAGAAGCCTCAATTGATGTAAGCAATGTGAGAAGATAGGCGAAATATTCCCATAGTGGTGAGACTACTTTGGATGACAAACCACGTAGTGGGAGGCCATCAGCAGCAACCAACCCTGAGAACCAAGACAATGTTGATGACCTTTCGGTCATGATCGAAGAATAATTATCAAAGAGTTGTTTAATATACTAGATTTAGGATCGTATATTATAGAAACAATATTTGAAGATCTAGTTTATAGAAAATTCTGTTCAAAGTGGGTTCCAAGGAAACTAACCCCTAATCATCGCGATCAAAGGGTTCAACTATGCCAAGAGTTACTGGATCTCTTTGAGACCCAAAAGGACACATTTTCAAATATCGTGACTGGATATTAAACCTGGGCATACCTCTATAACCTAGAAACTAAGACACAGTCAATTAGAATGGCATCATTCCAGCTCACCTAAGAAAAAAATCAAAGTTCAGAGGTCATCCAAAAAGGTGATGGCAACTGTCTTTTGAGACATGCGAGGTAGAGTAGTGATTTATTTTCTAGAAGGAGATTGCACTGTGAACAGTTCTCACTATGTTCTAACTCTAGGAAAGCTTAGAGAAGCTATTCGGAAAAATAATACTAGAAATATTTCTTAAATCCATCACCATGAAAATGCATGGCCGCTCACTTCCTTCCAAACTTCAGAACATATCAGACATATGGGCTAGTCACTGGTTCCACAACCCCCATACAGCCCATATTTGCCAACTTGTGACTTCTATTTATTCTTGCCAATGAAAATGTCTGAATGTAACAGATTTAAAGATCTACAGGAGGTAAAACGGGCCATAAAGACATGGTTGAGAAAACAACCTCCCACATATTTCCAAAGCGAATTTACAGCGTGGGTTCAACACTGGAGGAAATACTGTTAGCACAAATATGGCCGTAACTGCTGTCACCAAGATGAGCGTAATTGTAAATACAAATATAGCCGTAACTGTCAACACAAATATGGCCGTAACTACTGTCACCAAGATGAGCGTAATTGTAAATACAAATATAGCCGTAACTGTCAACACAAATATGACCGTAACTGCTGTCACCAAGATGAGCGTAATTGTAAATACAAATATAGCCGTAACTGCCAACACAAATATGGCCGTAACTGCTGTCACCAAGATGAGCGTAATTGTAAATACAAATATAGCCGTAACTGTTAGCACAAATATGGCCGTAACTGTTAGCACAAATATGGCCGTAACTGCTGTCACCAAGATGAGCGTAATTGTAAATACAAATATAGCCGTAACTGTTAGCACAAATATGGCCGTAACTGTTAGCACAAATATGACCATAACTGCTGTCACCAAGATGACCGTAACTGTTAATATAAATATAGTCGTAACTGTTAGCACAAATATGGCCGTAACTGCTGTCACCAAGATGAACGTAACTGTTAGCACAAATATAGCCGTAACTGTTAGCACAAATATAGCCGTAACTGTTAGCACAAATATGGCCGTAACTGTTAGCACAAATATGGCCGTAACCGCTGTCACCAAGATGACCGCAACTGTTAATATAAATATAGTCGTAACTGTTAGCACAAATATGGCCGTAACTGCTGTCACCAAGATGAACGTAACTGTTAGCACAAATATAGCCGTAACTGTTAGCACAAATATGGCCGTAACTGTTAGCACAAATATGGCCGTAACCGCTGTCACCAAGATGACCGTAACTGTTAATATAAATATAGTCGTAACTGTTAGCACAAATATGGCCGTAACTGCTGTCACCAAGATTAACGTAACTGTTAGCACAAATATAGCCGTAACTGTTAGCACAAATATGACCATAACCGCTGTCACCAAGATGACCGTAACTGTTAATATAAATATAGTCGTAACTGTTAGCACAAATATGGCCGTAACTGCTGTCACCAAGATGAACGTAACTGTTAGCACAAATATAGCCGTAACTGTTAGCACAAAATGGCCGTAACTGGTATCACAAAGATGGCCGCAACTGTTAGTACAAAGAGACGTATCTGTTATCGCAAATATGGCCGTAACTGCTCTCATCAAGATGACCGTTTGTTAATACAAATATAGCCGTAACTGTTAACAGAAATATGGTCGAAACTGTTAGAATAAATATGGCCGTAACTGGTGTCATCAAGATGACCGTAACTGTTAATACAAATATAGTCGTAACTGTTAACAGAAATATGGCCGTAACTGTTAGCACAAATATGGCCGTAACTGCTGTCATCAAGATGACCGTAACTGTTTATACAAATATAGCCGTAACTGTTAACAGAAATATGGTCGAAACTGTTAGCACAAATATGGCCGTAACCTGGTGTCACCAAGATGACCGATTTTCATCACCAAGATCACCAGGAATAAATAAATTTCAAATGTAAACTAGAAATACCCTCGATACCCACGTACACATACAAACCGTCCTAGTTAAGATACAGTCAATACCTCTTTGATATAATAAATTTTAGAAGAGCTATTGTACCTATAAAATCTTACATTTTAAATAGAATAAGATACTCTCTTTCTGAGAAAATCCTTTTATACTTCTTCCAGGATATTTCTTTGGAAATATTTCCTATTTAAAAGTCAACGCTTTTCAACAATATTTATAGTAAACATTTACTTTTTTATACGTTATTTGGTTCATAGAGAGATGCTCCTAACCCAGTTCAATATTTCAATAATCGTTCTTTCAGGCATTATTGTGGCGACATTTACTAGGAAAAAACGGGCTGCGGTGAATATGAAGCTCGTAAATTTTAATTAAAAATTGATTTACTTTATCAATCTATACTTGAAATACTTTAATACAATTTCAGCTCTATTCCTTCAATTCTATCATTCTTCCAGTCAAGTTATATACTCAAATTTATATAAAATATCTAAACACCTTATATATATATATATATGTGTGTTGTTATGAATAATTTTGTTTGTTGTTAGATAAAGGGTTGATAAGACAAAGGATCGGTAAGATAAAGGGTTGAGGTGCAGTCGTGATAAGAAAAATATAATTATTTACCGTCAAGTAGTTTTTATTTTCAATTACTTGAGGAAATATTACACATTAGTTATTTTCACATTATATAAAATTTATAAAGTTAATCCTATATTAGTGATTTAAAAGGATATATATGTTAATTACGCATATTTACAACAAAACTGAAAGTCTTTCTAAAAACGATGATAACAAAAGTAAAATTATCAATGAATAAAATAATATATATATATTTTTTAAATATATAAATATTCGAATTTTTAGATTATATAATATATATATGTGTAATAATTTTTTTTATTTAATAAAGAAATTCAATGCGTAAGGTTTTGAGATATTTTTATGAAGGTATATCGCAATATTCTGAATTCTAAATACTCAATTTTATTGTTAACTTAGAGGTAATCTTTCTCTGTGTTAAATGTACAATATATATAAAAATATTATATATATCTTTGTGCATCGACAGTGTAAGTTCAAAATACACCAAAACCACCAGCAATACATTGTGCACAAAAATGCAATAGAAAAATGTTCTTTGAAAAGGTAATTTAAACTGTCAAAAAAAGGTGAGAGAGAGAGAGAGATTTTTATTCGCCATCTGCACTTTCCGGATTTTTTTGTGATATATTTCAGGAAAATTGTTACAGGCATTTAATTAATTATTATCCCGTTTAAAATAAGCTTTCACCAAAATTTTCTAACCCTAAAATACCAGAAAAATTATCGAAATTAACTGAAAGATCCGAATTAGGAACTGTGAAATTGAACGCCTCAGACCAGAAATTCTATATTGTCACTTCTGATTAGGTCAAATATATAAATATTTAAAAACAAAAAAGGCATATCCTACCACATTCACATGAACTTTTTAGATGGAAGAGCGCCATCTAGTGGAACAGAAAGTAAATAAACGTTGACCTTGTTCCCTAATATTTGACCAACTCATTTTATTGATAAATTAACAAAAGCCAACCACGAACGCGTTTCAGGCTGTTGACCCTCGTCAGTGTGTGATGCAGGCTTTAACTCTACGACCGAAAATATTTTGGTCCCAGAGGCTTCTTAAGAAATGTAAAACTTGCGTAAATACACTGAACATGTAAAAAAAAAAAAAAAAACTAAAAAAAAATAAATAATAAAGGTCAGGTCTTTGGTAATAAAATCAAAAAAGGCATATCCTGACCATGTTCACATGAACTTTTTAGATGGCAGAGCGCCATCTAGTGGAACAGAAATCAACAAAAGGTTTAGCTTAAACATAAATTAGGCCGCTAGTTTGCGAAGATGGTCAATAGATAGCGTTTATTTTTAGCGCCTATTTTGACGGGAAGGTGACCTATATTTTCATAGCATAATATAGGATAATTATAATAATTATGATGGAGATGGCAACAGCGCGCGCGCACTATATATATATATTAAAAATAAAGAAGGCATTTACTGACCACGAGCACATGTGCTTTTTAGATGGCAGAGCGCCATCTAGTGGAGCAAATTGGTCGCAGTGGTTACAGCCTACTCCACACTGACGAGCGCCAACAGCGCGAAACGCGTTCGTGGATGGCTTTTCTTGATTTGTCAAGGAATTGGGTTGGCCAAATGACACGGAGAAAGTTAAATAAACGTTTATTTTATTTTTGCTCCACTATATGGCGCTCTGCTATCTAAAAAGCACATGTGCTCGTGGTCAAGGAAATGCCTTCTTTATTTTTAATATCACACCTGACCCACTTATCTTTTATTTTTTCTATTATTTTTTCATATATATATATATTAATATGACGCATTAGCGCGTCATCTGTTATAAGAAATCTGAACCTTTTTGACGCGTATGATTCTCTTCAAAATAAATCAATTTTGAACTTCCCTTGCTGCAATGATAAAAATAATGGGAGGGCATAGATTAAACTGGCGAAACCACTGGTAGGCTCACCACTGATAAGCCAGGCCCTCCAATTATTTTATCATTGCAGTAAGGACAGAAGAGAATTGATTTATTTTGAAAATAATCATACGCGTCAAAAATAGTTAAATTTTATATAAATATATGAATGTCGATTTATGTACTTAAGAATTAATTTATTTATAAGTCATATTTATGAATCTTGTGCACTGAAATCGCTTATAAAAATAAATGTAAATAATAACATACATTCTATTTATATGTTGTAGATAATATATATTATTGGTTATGATGCATTAGCGCGCCATCTCTTATGAAAATTCGAAACTATTATAGACGCGTATGATTCTTTTACCCTCGCTGGGTGGGTTCAACACTGAAGAGTCAGGCCCTCCCATTAATTTTTCCATTGCAGTAAGGGCAGTAGAAATTGTTTATTAAAAAAAATCATACGCGTCTACAATAGTCTCGAATTTTCATTATTGGTTATATTGAATAACTTATTATGAATATATATTCTTCATATATCGAAGAATATTCGTCAACCTGGTGTGGTAGGAATTTACTGACTGACGAGGGCCACTCACTGTTGCTATCTTCAGCATGATAAATCTATCTCGAGATTTGAAGTCATCCGAATAAATGCATATATAAAATAGAAAAAAAGGGTTTATATTTAAATAAATCCATTGATTATAAAATATAAACAAGTAAAATTAATTTTAGCGAATATTAACTGTACATGTTCAAATTCCTTTATCAATTACTCTCTCTTATTTGTATGTACCTTGTGTTTAAAATATTTTCGAGCCAATCTTAGTACGTTTTACTTGGGAAATGGTGAAAGTGGGTCGCCGAAAGGTCGTTTACTGAACGACGATTGTTAATCTATAAATCATTTATAGGTGTGTTAGGAGTATTTAAAGTAGTTTGTTTATATTTTATTACTTTGAATTAATCACAATAATTTGAAAATTACATTTTAAAAACATATAACACCTATTCACTTGAAAATAATAAAAAATCTATAAACTTGGCCTTCAATAGTACATTTGACCTGGTGACGCCAAAATTCCCTGTTTATTCCAATCATTGAGAGTAAAAAGAGTAAATAGGAAAGGGCCCCGTATTGGTTGTGTCAGACAAGTCCTCTCACATTGTTGTTGGCAATTTGCTGTAATCCGG
This sequence comes from Cordylochernes scorpioides, assembly GCA_030710605.1. Classification (NCBI taxonomy): domain Eukaryota; kingdom Metazoa; phylum Arthropoda; class Arachnida; order Pseudoscorpiones; family Chernetidae; genus Cordylochernes; species Cordylochernes scorpioides. The sequence continues at coordinate 64,597,597 of CP092886.1, forward strand.
CGCCATTGAGGGATTAGTCAACAGAGCCAGCGTGTCTTAGTTGCGGTTAATTCACCGTTACCGACTTTACCCCTCTCCATTTACCATCGTCTGCCCCATTATTTATAGAACATTTGATATATTGCCTTTCTGATCAAACAATGCTATATATAATAATCACAACATTCCAGAGATATGAGGCTATAACTATTTGCTTTTCAATCGGAAACTATTCTTATTGATATAAATCCCGAAAAAAAATATATATTAAGTCGGTGCATAATTACAACTTTGTTTGTTTTTTATCAAAATATCTATATAAATGGTTCTTCTCGAGCATATTCACTATCAACTTCAATTCTCACCTATGGATATTATAAAACGAAGAACGATGTTCAAATGGTTCACATTGTAGTCTGCAGTCAACACTCTCCTTTTCAAACTTTCGTTCTCTTCCACGGCCCCCAAAATATATCTGATGTCGAAAATGTTATGGATCTAACTATTATTCCGTCCTCTGCAATCAGGTTTAGCCAAATTTGCTAATTCGTCGCCAAAAGAATCTTTGCGATCGCGAAATCACTACGCTGCAATCCAAATTTTCTCGAAGTAGTAGAATTTAATATAAAGAATATCGCTATAATATTTTATATGCATTCCAATAAATTTAAAATAGAAAATTATTTTGTATGAAGTTAAATAAAAGACAAATTTTAAAAGAAAATTTTACAAAAAAAAAGAGTAAATAATTGTGCACAGATTCAATAAAATGCCTATATAACACTATTATAAATCCCCTTTAGATTTTAGAAATGAATATTTAGCATATTTCTAAATTTATGCAGTTTTGTGAAAATGAAAACAGAAAGATGTGTTTGAGAAAAAATCCTATAATTCTTCTAAATATAAATTAATTATACCGCCTCAAGATCTGATCATTCCTAAAAATTCAATGACAATTAAAAAAATCCTGACGAGCTTAGCCCAGAAAATTCTTATTTTTAATTAACAAGTTAGAATTAATCCCAAACCCACACTAATTATCCTGATTATTGTTCCAATTAGTACCCTAATAATTTGGTCAGTGAACATTTATTTTTATTTAATTAGGTTCAGGTTATTTTAAAATAGTTTAAATTACCACTTTTTAAATATGTTATATCTCCGACATATATATAATCCTTATATTTTAATCTTTTTTTTTTTGGCCTAAAGGTTGAATGTTTCCATTTATTCGAATATATTTTAAATATAAACCTAATTTTAGCACAAACCTTAAAAAAATAATTATAAATAGAAATAAAATATAAGTTTTGGATACTTATATATAGCAATTTTATTTTTATTTGTAAAAATTAAATTCACTGGCAATGCTTTTCTTTTCAATAGTGTCATCAAGAATGATCTCCACAGACTTTTCTGCAATGATAAAAGTTGTTGAATGAGAAGGCTTGGTTCATCAGTGGTGAACCATCTCAGCGGTTTCGCCAAATTAATCTCCAGACCGTTCTACTATTGTATTGGATTGTTTTGTTACATACTGATACTACAGTAAATTTAATTGTTACAAATTTTATCAATAGATGGCAATTGAATTTATGAATATTCTTTATTCATATATTTTATTTTCACTTTTATATTGCCAATCAATTATCTTTAGATACTTCTAAATGATCAAATGCTGTTATCAGCTTCTTTACTTTAAAATATTGTTCAAACAGAATAGCTTTGACAACATTTTTGACAATGGTTTATAGAGTGAATATTTCACATAAACTCAAATAGATTCTGATATTGTGATCGTAGATTTGTTACCATTTAAATCTATATCTTCTCACTTTCATCTTTAAGATAGTGAAAGTATTAAGCTTCTCTATAGCGTTTAAATCAATTTTGAAATTTTGTACGATTTTCGTTTCTAGCTTTTTTCTGTGTCAAAGAGTAAAATGTGTTGATTTTCATCAAAAGGTTGATTAAGAGGACTGCACTAATACACTTCCTGAAAGAAATTAGAGGTGAAAGGGATTATTTTTTTCCCTTTAGAGATTCTGATTCCAACAAAATATATATTTCTGTTATTTTATATATTCTTTTTGAAAATTGCATATAGTTTTCTAGTCTTTTATTTATTAAGAATAGATATAAATTCACCCGGTCTAAATTTATCACAGAAAAATCTGGATTGTGAATCTTCAAACTTTTACTTAATTTAAAGTAGGGCTTGTAGTTAAGCGATATTTGAAAAACAGGGATTATGCCGTGTTCTCTCTTTTTATTACCTGAGCTTTGGTAGTGAGAGATTAGGTTCGTCCTAATACACGGCTATGGAAATTTCACCTGATTGGAATTTTTTCAATGAAGGATTAAAGCTGTGAAATTGTGTGGACCAAAATCTCCTTTCCTGCTACCATGAAAAAATTCTTAAATTTTAATCTTCTTCCTTTCTAAAATTTTGAAAATGGACACTGCAAATAAAAAATAGCGCGCTTCTATCTATTTTTTATACGGATTCATCAAACTTATTGTATATCCTTAGATTGAAGGAAGGAACTATATTCATTTTTTTAAATTGATTTTTCATATTAGGATTTTCCTGAATGGATATATTTCTAAATAATTGATTTAATTCTCTTCTGAAGAAAAATATATATGATAAATATCAAAATAACGACCGAAATACACAAATAATTTCACAAAAGACTAACAAATATATATATAGAAGTTCAAAGCACTACCTGACATTGGAAATGCAACACTAAAAGTATTGGACTGAAAATTATGTAAATGTCAGAGTGTGTTGACCTAGCTCGCTAAATTATGTAAAATACATAGCTCAAACGTCCACGTCAAGTACGAAATGATAGAAGGAATTTGCAGGATAGTCTAAAGGCGTACTTAAGTGCCGCCGCGGGAATATTTGCCAAAATTATAAGCTGGTATCATATGACACAAGGGAGATCAGAGAATGACAGACCGCCACCAACGAAAGCAGGCGGTTTGAGGAGGAGCTTGGTGAGCGTGCTGAGAAGGGACGGGTTTTCTATACACCAAAACGCATCTGACACGCACATAGACACGTCACGGCGCACAAGCTGTGTCAAAAATAGCTGGAACAAAACAAGTTTTATGGAGTCTGTGCGGCCATATCAACGTCAAAATGCTTCGATCGTGTCATCTGTGGAAAACTGTGGCTTGCCCACCTTGCCATAGCCTCGTTCAGATGACGAAATGTGGCAAATAGGGAATATAGAGTTTATCCCCAAAGAAGCCAACCTTTCTCTCATTGACTCTGTATATAGAAATATTGCTTCATATATCGATCAACCTACTGAGCTGACGTTGTACTCGTTCTGTGGTATTTCTATTATTTAGAAATATAGATCATTTATTGTTTGCTGCAGTGTCTATTTCTATGCCGCGTTTTACGCTTTCAGGGCACTTCTTCACGTTGTTGCAATTTTGAATCAATGAATCAGCATGAATCAATGTTAAATTGACAATATTGTAGCGTTGTGTGTTTATTTGTTATAAACATAATTTTAAGTATAAAATAAAAGAATTTAAAAGCGCGAATGTTTCTCCTATAATAATACAAACTTCTACTGTCCTTACTGCGATGAAAAAATATATTGGGAGGGCTTGGCTCAACAGTGGTGAACCCTCCCAGCGGTTTCGCCAATTTAATCCACCAGACCGCTTCTCAGAGCTCTAATACTGTATTGGATCATTCTGCTTTTATATGCTACACTGAAGGATGGAATCTTAGAAATGGTTTTCAAGTAAACTATGGACATAAGCTTATAGGACAGTAGAATTACATTTACAAAGATGGCGCGTTATTGCTTTGTATTAATAATTTTAAGTTTTAAATTTTATTAGATTTACCAATTTTTGCTTTTGAATTGTATCATTGCTAAATAAATGTGCGTAGCTAACAATTTTAGAGGCAAACCGTTTTTACCAAGAATAAAGGTTGTTTGCACTTACCTCTCCTCGCTATTATTTCTTAACGCGACAATATTATTATAATAACTTTTTATATATAAATTAATTTTTACAAAACAAATATTTCGCAATCGAGGGCCTAGAATAAGGTAATAATCCATGGTAAACAGAAATATATATTCGTGCACAAAAATCAATTAGAGAAAAAATATTCTTTTCCGATCATTAATTTGAAAAAATGGAAGTAAGAATCAGCTTCAATTTTGTACAAACAATTAATGATTGTGTATGTTCCTTAACTCATTTGGCGGCGGGCCAAAGGGCTAATGACGGAAGGATTAAGAGTTGTCGGCGGCCGTTGTCGCTGGCTGGCCTGCCATTGATTCATTAAGACGTTTGGTTGGTTATTCTTTACATATTGGCTCGGATAAATGGTCACTTAGAGGTGCATCAACCATGTTCTAGTACCTTATAATAAATTATATAATATCCATTAAAAAAAAATTGTTCTATTTAAATAGAAGTGGTGTATTTTTATTATTCTACTCTAAATTTTCTTTAATTTTAATATAAATTTTGAAAATAGAATTTTTATTTTAAACATATTTAGATTACGATAATTTTAAAATAATAGTTTTACTTTTTTTAAATATATATATTTATATTTTACATTATATAGCACCTACGACGCGCAAGTGGACCAAACAGTATAATAAGATATTATAAAGGCAAAGGTCAATTGGAGAGCCAAAGTTTCTTTAGGAAGAGGTTTCCTCTTACCCGAAAGTTGCTAAATAGTAAAAATTGGAAATATTTCAAATGAAAACTGTCCTTTGTAGAGAGGTGTCTTCTAGCGCGAGTGTCCTCTCATTGAGGTTCTACTGCATCATTAAATGTGTTGAACAAAAGTAGCGTTTCATATTCCACGTATTAATTTACCAAAAAAAAAGATAAGATTTAATAAAAATCTATTAAATTATATGTATTTCAAATATGAAAGTAGGTTCTGAAAATATTAAAAGGAAATCTATAAGAATATGGAACAATCTACGAGTATCTCGTAGCTTGATATCGTATCTCGTTTTTCGTAGTAGCTTGATTCATCAAACTATCTGACAATTTAGGTAGAATGCAACTTGCAGAATTTTTCCAAAGTTTTTATTCTAAATGACAAAATAATGATACTCCTTAATATAGAGAATAAATTATGAAGGCTCTCACCTGTATATTGCATCAAATATGTCATATATGCAACCCTACATATACACATTATCTATCACGCGTTATGTGTGTAGTATGGTTTTTGTGATGATGTGCTGGTGTGGCTTGTGGAAAGGCTGCTGATAAAATTTTAATTAAAATTAATTTATTTAAAGCAAGACATTATAAAGAGAAAAGAAGCAACGGTTGAAATAACGGCCGCCAGCTTAAGCCTTCTTGTTTACCGCATCAGTCGGCAGAGTCTCTGATGACGTCCCGCGCGCATGCGTAGTCAAGTTGACGCCCGCGCATGCGTAGTGAAATGTTCTCCCAACACGTGCTCGCCAAGCTTCTGCCCGTATGTGTTTTGAAGCTTTGTCCCACTTCGCTGAAGCAAAGTGCGGTCGCCACATGTGCATCTCAAAATATTATTTCTCTGTCTCCCGCTAGTGTAGACACAATCTTGATGATCAGTGCCGTTTACATACTAGGGGGCGTTTCATCTAAACAATACATTTGAGAATTGGGCTTAAAATATTTAATAATCCATAAAAAAACATATGATATACATTTTTAATTACTTTTAAATTACATGTTGAAATTATAATTTATCTCTTGGGGTAATATAAGTAGTGTGTTGGTCTTCGGCACTGGTTATAACAACACCCGCTATAGAAGGTCTGCCAGCGAAAGGGTTGAAAATAAAAAAAGAGCCTCACCGATCACAATTATTTCAACATAAAAAATCAAAGGAACCACCTTTCAAATCATCCACAATTCTATATTCCGTATTACTAAACATAGAACAAATATATTAATAATATAAGCCATGGTATCTTCTAACAACCGCACTCATCAATATACGTGTAGATATATACCAGAATGGTACAAGATCCTAATTACATAGAGGAATACATATAATCTCTTATATATCCACAATAATATAAGTATACTTAGATAAAATAATATACAATATATTCGCGTATTATCAAGAATAATTCAATATGCTGATATATGTAAATAATAGATATTAATAAATGAACTTGGGTAAACATTAAGTGAACTTTATAAAATCTCTGAAACGTTAATTAATCAATAGTCTATATTCTCTTCCTGAAATATTGAACAGAAAATTAAAATTATTTCGGAAACTCCTCATAATATAAATATTTTTAAAATGAATAACGCCTTAAATATATTTTCTTTTCATTTAAAATGAACTCAAAAATGCGTCAATTTTGAATATATTTAAATAAACGTATATATATTGAGACGTTACAAAAACAATTTTTAATTGTACATAATTTCCTTTAAAATGTTATTTTAATTTTTCATGTGTTTATTTTCATTTTTATTTTCCATTCATTAAAAGTCAATGATGTACATACTAAATTAGTAAAAACTCAATAAAAACGATATGTAAAAATATACATAAACAAATGGCTTGTAAAAGAAAGCAGCAATAAATGAGTTTAGGCAAAATGTCTATTTCATTAACAAACATTTCACTTTTAAAATAATAAACTTTAAAAATAAAGTTTTACTAAACTAAAATTAGCGTTTTAAAAATAAAAACGTGGCAATATATATATATTTTTTGAAAATAGAGCAATCCATATTTAATTCATTAGATAATAAAAGGCATATAATGGATTTTATAAAATATTTATTTTGCCAATATTTCGGCTGGCTGAACGCCAACCTTTATCGAGCCATTACATTTTTGTATACACAAACTGTGTTGTATACACACAGTTTGTGTATACAAAAATGTAATGTCTCGATAAAGGTTGGCGTTCAGCCAGCCGAAATATTGGCAAAATAAATATTTTATAAAATCCAATATATGCCTTTTATTATCTAATATATATATATATATACACCTGTATTCATATATATATATATATATGATGATTAACGCGTTTTATTTTAGGAGGTTTATAAGGTAAGTATGCCTGTGTGCGCACTATGATATATAGATATCTTTGGGTTTCAAAGAATAAGATACATATACAATCAAACCTGTATATAGCGCCTCCTCTAAATAGCGCCTGCCTCTCTATAGCGCCCGATTTTAAATACGTAGTTCAATTTACATTAAAAGTGACCTGTCTATAGCACCTTCTCTATATAGCACCCTACTTTGGTGAGTCTCAAGAGGGGGCGCTATAGGCAGATTTTAATTGTTGCATCATGATTAATGCGCATATTTTAAAAATTATTTATAATAATATTTTCCATATTTTTAAAATCTAAATTTTATATTTATTTATTTTTATAAAACAGAATATTATTATGAAATAATATGTACTATAAAATAATTTATATTTTGATACACTGAATATCCAACCTGCTTTAAACTTTAATGTGATAAATAAAGAGATATTCTAGGTGTTACCTAAAAATATAGTTGTCTTATTATTGCCTAGTTTAATCTTGTAGGATGGTTGAGACACGTTCTGGAAAGATGCAAGACGCGTCTGAGGAGAGAATCAAGACTGAAGAATCTGCCAAACCGCAGCCTGGTGCAACAATATATATTTGGACAATATCCTTTGATCTACAATGTATATAAACATACAGAAAAGGAATATATCCATATATTTTGTAAATATAATAGACATATTTATAGAATATATATATATTATATACGAGGAAATATAATAGACACTCACATATTTATTGCTCTACGTTATTTATATAGATATATTGAAAATAGCCAAATGTAAATGTCCAAACTGGGGGAAGGCACGGAAAAGATCAATAAACCATTAAAAGTTCCGGTAGGATATACGGTCTGCCCAGGCTAGCCTCAAAATATGAGGGTGGTTATTGTTTTGTTCCCTACATGAAATATGTTATTTTATTCGAGATATTTATAGGAAAATACACACATCCGATTTGTGTCTCTTTTTTTTTCTCCCTGTTATTCTATAAAGAAGGTATTTAAGGGGGGCATACAACTATACTTTTCAACCTTTACCTATGTACGTTATCAAATTTCCAAAATAATTCGTTCTAATTTATATAAAAGCTGGATTAATTCAATTCAATATGATTAGATATAAAGATGTAAACATGATATTCAAATTTAGTAGGGCGAAGGGCAATGGACTGGAGAACAAAAAGATAATCCCTAATAAGGCAAACCTCGAAGCATCTTCATATGTGTTCTACGAATTCCAAAATACAAATATCTTAAATTTGTCTTTTAATGACGATGTTTTATGGGCCCTTTGCATTTATTGGCGCTTTAAAAAGTATCGTATGGATAAATATAAGTCTTATAACATGTTATCACACCTTTTTCGAACATATGAAAATGTTCTCCAGCAAAGGTCTCCATGAGGTATAAACAAATATCTTTCCGAATTTGCATAATTACTCGTGCTAGAAGTTTTGGGCATACCTTTCGATACCCAAGAACCGCATGAATAAGTTCATAAAATTCATTTAAACGGTAAAAGGTTTCAATTATTCGTCAAATCGTCTTTTTCCGATAATTCTTGAACAATTCCTCTGTTGGAGTCAAATTTTGGTCTCTCACTACAAAGGTTGATTTACAAGTCCTTTCTTTAAAAAGAATATAAAAAAGCAAAGTCTGGAATAACTAAATCCATCTTTCTATTGTGATTATATACATAGCTTCATTTTCTTATACAGACTTTATTATGATGCATTATCTTTGAGTAAATTACAGTGGCGGAAATGTCTCCAGAATTAAACTCCATCAACGACCGCTGTCGAATTATGGTATTTACTTCAGGATGCATATCTGAAAAATACAAAATATATATGATTTCTCTTTGAAGATATAAAAAGAGAATTTTTTCATAAAGATAAATAGCTTAATATTTTTCTTGGGTCATTGCACATTACTTACTGACCGGCCCATGTATTCTATAAAATGCTACATGGCCTCTTATAGGATATTCCCGTCCAAATTTATGACTATAGATTTTTAAATATTTTGGCAAGTTTTTTGGAATTCTTGCAACGGCCAGAAAAAAATGTTCGTCTTCGAATGAAACACTGCCTTCTCTTAATTTCTTATATATTTTTAAATACCTGAATACTTTTGAGTGTGTCATGAAGCTGTATTATTAAAAATTTCTTTAAGCGATGAGAAAATGTTTCAACTAAAGATTATTGAAGTATATAACCGAAAACCTCCTTGTATATTTATTCTCAATGAAATTATCACATTTGGAAATTTGGCCAAGACTTAGGGGTCATTCTTTTGAATAACGCAAAATATTTGTTGTTGAATATATAACAGTAATAAAATAATTAATAAATATCATACCCTAGTGGTATATTTCGCTATTCTTGCTTCATATTTCTAGACCCCTTGAAAATCCATTTAATTTAGATTTACTATATATCAGAATCAAGAAATACATATTTTATAGTTGCTAAAGCTTACTGTATTTAAAGGCAGTTATGATTTGATGGACTATGGTGGATTTGTTTTTAAAAAATAATAGAAATATAATAATAGTTGCTGAGTTGCTTATTTCGCGAGGTGTCGGGGACATACTTTCCCCTTTTTCAGAGGAATAGATTCTTAAATTAAAGCTTCTCAAAATCTTAATTTCAGGTGATAATATTTCCATGTGGAAAATTAGGAAAGAAAAACTTCAGGAACACACAGATATTTATTTAAGGCAAGAACAAACTATGAATGATAAAAAATATAAGCAATCAGGGAAGTTTAGAGAGTAGCAAAATATAAACATAAAAATGATCTCTGTTAATAAATAATAAATACTTTGCTACATAGCTCCTTCCCTATGGGAGCTGTGACCCACAGCTTGCGATTATAGTAGTTACCGACATGGATCTGACCTGCTTCTGCCAAGGATTCCATCGAAGTCTTAGAACTTTGTCCCTAGTACCTTTGCGCATTTTTTCTTGTGGCGTGAAGAGCGGCTCTATCGTCGTATCGTCTATAGGGACATCATCATCTTGAAGGGAAGTCTTGGCTTTGACACGGCGGTGGAATCCTGGAGCCAGTCTCTGAAAATGAAGATCACAGTATCCATGGCCTCAAAGTCTTCTCGGCGATCTTCAGTTTGTCTTCCCTAATTTTCCCAGCATCTCCACCAAAATGTCACGTGGAAATTTAGGAAAGACATTTTATTCCAGACAAGAACAAACTATGAATGATAAAAACAAGATAAGCAATCAGGGAAGTTTACAGAGTAGCAAAATATAAACAAAAAATGATACTCTGTTGAAAAAATAATAAATACTTTGCTACAATATTCCTAAAGAAGGTGACGCCGGGAAATAAGCAACTCAAGAACGGTTGATGAATCTCTATTTTTTTTAATACAAAGTTTCGATCGTGTTAAATAGTTCATTTATTCAAAAGTAAGAAGGTGAAATTTCAGAGAATCACTTTAGACTAAACCCATTACCTATAATATATTCTATCTGATTGATGATTTATAAATAATTGAATATCTTGTAGGTAATGAGGAACATTAAGGAGTTTCTCCGAAAGCTCACTTCTTTCGATTTAAAGAAATTAAAGTGTTTGGCGGTTACAAGACTCTCTGTATTTAACTATATAATATGAAGGGTCCTATATATATTTATATAAAACCTACTACAGTTAAACCTGTCTATAGCGCCCCCACTTGGGACTCACCAAAATAGAGTGATATAGAGAGGGGGTGCTATAGACAGGTCACTTTTAATCTAAACCGCATCGTACTACGTATTTAAAATCGGGCGCTATAGAGAGGGAGGCGCTATAGCGCCCCTAGACAGGTTTAACTCTATATCCCATAGATACCATAGTAGTCGAGAGTAGCGTCTCCCCCACCAACACCTCATTGGACGATGCCATTCAATGGTATGCAGAAACCCACTCTCATATTTTAAACAAGCTTTTTTCTGAATATTTTCAACACCAAATAAATTAAATTTCAAAATAAAATCGGGGAGTTAATAGATTCGTGTGGGAGTAATAAATATGTGGATGCAACTGGGTAAAAAACGGTTTAACGACGGGTGGCTTCTTAATGGCACAGATTGTTCTGATAAACTGTAATTAATTACCACGCGCGCTAAAAACCCGCCCCAGTTATTAAGACCCTCACTAACCAACCTCCACAGACTATATCTCATCCCCACATTTTTATAGAAGGTCTATTCTATAAGGGTGAAATTTGTATTTATAACCTTCATCTTTTCGCAGGGGTTGTTGAGAGAGATCTGAAGTCTTGGTGAGAACTAGATCTAGTGCCCTGTTATAATCTGCATTTGTAGAACCTGAACCTCCAATGACAATTAAATAGTTGCCAATATTTATTAGAATCGGAATTGTGAAACTATATAATAAAAATTTCGCACATTCAAGCAGAAAGCAATGTGAACTATATAATTCCAAAAACTTCAACTGTCCTTACTGCGATGAAAAATATATTGGGAAGGCTTGGCTCATCAATGGTGAACCCTCCCAGCGGGTTCGCCAATTTAATATACCAGACCGCTTCTTTCGAGCTCTAATACTGTATTAGATTATTCTGCTTTTATGCGCTACAATGTGGAGGATGAATTCTTAGAAATGGTATTTAAGAAATCCATGGACATAAGCTTTTAAGACAGTAGAATACATTCATTACAGTGGGTTCACCACTGATTAGCCAAGCCCTCCCAATATATTTTTTCATCGCAGTGAGGATAGTAGAAGTTTTATTTATTAGTTAAAAGAAACATTCGCGTCTTAATGTTTTCATTTGTTATATATAGATGACGCGTTATTTCTGTGTATTAACATACGTTATAGTGAATTGTAATATTCGATGTCTGCTTAAAGAAAAATCAGATTAAATTATTAATAATTAACACTATTTTTGAGCGCACAAACTTTTTAAAAAATAAAACAGCATGATACTGTATTGCGAAGAAATATCATTGGTCTTGAATTGAATAGCACAGTATAATTTATATATTCAGTACACTTTTTTCAAGAATTCTTGGTAAAGGTATTTAACGAACTATAGGTTTAATCTTTGAGGACAGTAGAATTCTTTACAAATATATACATTGATATGTACCGAAAAATACTCTTCCATAAACTATTTATAAATGTTGATAAATTGATAATGGGGAAGAGCGTCGTATCACTTGAAAATTTATAAAGAAAATATCAAATATGAAGATTTGAGTGTACTTGGAGAATTCCCCTCATTGTCGTTCTGTTTGTGTGTTTCGTTGTTCTGCCGAGAATAAATTTGGTACCATACGACTATTTGAGTCGTTGGTTGGTTGAGAGGTTGGTGGAGTAAGACAGAGTGTCGAATTTCAACGACACGGGATCGAATCCTGAATTGAGCATTTTCATGCTTCAATGGCTCTCGATTTATTTTCACAACCCCTCTCCACCCCATCAGTAATTGAAATCAACTAAACGGGGTTCTGAGACTTTTCAATTTCCAAAGTAGAACTGCTTTCTACAAGTGGAGACATTTAGGTTACTTGCAATACTAGGCAGTCGCTAACTACCAAACCTTAGTCTATACCACATGTTTATTCATTAAATAGCATATATATATGCTTCACGGTGAGGAAAAACTGAACTACATTAAAGGCGTAAAATTGTAAAATCCTTTTTTAAAGGTTTTAAAAATGAAATGAATAAATATAATAACGAATAGATTCAAAAAGGATAAGTTTCTTTATTTGAAAAATCAATTCGAGCTTTCGGGCGCAAGCTGCCCTTCTACAGGAATAATGGATACAATTTCAAGTAGTCATATATGTACAGATATATATATATTTTCTTTAAATGGTTTCTCGCTTTGGTCTTGTATAGCGTGAGTGGATCACATACCCACGTGATTTAGTTTAAATCAAAGAAAAGCCTTGATAAAGAGAGGCGCGTTGCCCCTAGAAATACCAGCTGATTAATAATTTATATCCAGTAAATGCCCCATATTTATTTATACATATATATATAAGCCATTTTTTGCATATCTAGGATTATTTATGAAGTTTTATATATATAAATATATAGAAATGAATAAATATATAGATAACGATGAGGGTATTTATTTTCGAATATAATTTCTCTTAATACAGTTGATTTTTTATCATTTGCATAGAATTAAATAGATTTGAATATTCTAAATAGATTGAATTACTATTTTAATTAAGCATTTAAAATTGAATATCCCAAACATTTAAATCAATCAGAATTTTGTACCAATTTTATTGGCGGATATCTGGACAGAGCCATCGAAACTAATTAACCTGAAATACTAATTATCTATCACGCTAATTAACATATTACTATTGAAGTGATTGATTTTGTTATAAATAATTTAAAAACTACATTATCCAGTATATATATATGGAAGCAATGGTCGCCTCTCCCGTCAAAATAAACGTCAGAATCTGACGCCATCTATTGACCGTCGCCGCAACTAGCGGCATCGGGTCGGTGACAAAGCCACAACACCAACTTTGGCAAACTGATAAGCGTCCACCTAGAGACCATGGTTTCGGGCTAATGGCCCTCGTCAGTCTAGGGCGGACTTTATTCCATGAGATCCCCACGGGATCGAATGGAATCCTCACAATCTACCAAAGAGGTGTTTAGCCGTCAGATTCTGACGTTTATTTTGACGGGAGAGGCGACCATTGCTTCCATGGATTAATTTCCTCCCGGAAAATTTTCCACATATATATATATATATATTCGTGGATGGCCTTTCTTGATTTATCAAGAAATTGGGTTGGCCAAATATCAGGGAACAGGCTAAATCAATGTTTAGTTGATTTCTGTTCCACCACGCCTTCTGTAAAGCACATGTTCTCCTGGTCTGGATATGCTTTCTTTATTTATAATATCAACACCTGACCCACTTGTTTTATATTTTTTTCTATTGTTTTTTCATATATATTTATTAAATTCGAAAAGAATAATACGCGCACAAAATATTTTATATTTATTATTACAGATGGCGTGCTATAATGCTTCATATTAATATTGTGTTTTAAAAATACTTTACTTGCAATTTGCGTTTTTTATAATAAAATATCCTTTCCTAGAGTCCAACTTCAGTACAATTATAAAAGTAAAAGAGCCGAATGCAATGTTACATAAGTATGGTAGATAAAACTGGCCAAAACGCTTGTAGGGTTCACCACTGATCCACCAGAGACCCTCCCATTATTTTATAATTGCAGAAGAAAAGTAGAGAATTGTTTTAATTGAAAAAGAATCATACACGAGTCGAATAAAGTTAATATTTATTAAAACAGATGGGGCGCGCTAATGCATATAGATATTATAATACACAAAATTTTATATTTGAATGATTTTTTATTATATATTGTGCCAATTTACTAAGAGAAGTTCAAAAAGCCGAGAAAAGCCAAGACTAAGTGTGTAAGCCAAATACCTTCCATGTGTTAAGCAAAGGAATTTCCTTTGTTCCCCAACATTGGGAATTACCCCGCGCGATGGATAAATGTATTTTTAATGAATCGTTAAAACCTCGAGGTGAGGACCATTGGAACGGCAAACCCTCTCAATCCGATTCTTGCCCCTCTCGCTTAACTTCTCTCTCTCTCTCTCTCTCAACCTAAAAATGTTTACTAAATTTAAAATTGATGGATCCAGTTTGGAAAAATGGGAGAGCTTTTGAGAGAGAGAGAGGAAAAAAGTCACATGAATTATTTATTGGTGCCAAACTATTTCCATGCAACAATAAAATATCTCTCCAAAGAGGTTTGAAGAAAAAGTTTGATAAACATAAATAACATTCTTGTCTTTCTTCTGCGTTATTTTGATAGTCGTGGATCTGATTTTATCTGCACATGTCGCGCCTCTGATTAAATTTACATCTCGAGGCATCTTAAATGGAAATTGACGTGAAATGTGAAAATATCCTAAATATCAATTTGTGTTGAATATTATAAAATA
>CP092886.1:64612763-64774014 GCA_030710605.1 Cordylochernes scorpioides
GATCTAACACCCATATATTGTAATTAGCGGAAGTTGTAAATAAATGTCTAGCAGGTGAAGATATCGACAAATATGGAAATGAAGCCAACCAAGGTTGGGGAGAGTATACCTTTAGATCGATGAGTTGCAGTCAATGCCGGAGATACAGATTTCTCCACTTGTGGTAAATTGAATTGGCTTTATCAAAAAATCAACAAAAAACCAGGTTGATGAAGTGGGAAACTTTTTACTTGTTCTTTCAAGTTTCCAACTCAGGGATTTAGATCTAATGGAGAAGTCTCTCTGTTCCGATTGTTTTACCTCTAACTGCGTTATTTTATTTATGTTTCTAAGAGAATCTTATAAACTACGTTATCCAGAATAAATATATTCTATATTTGAGAGAAAATATTGAATATAGAGTAGAGAATATATATACAATGTGCGTTATTCGACTCACTTTATTACAATACAGTTCTGCTTTTGTTGTTTTTGAATTTATCGCTTTCTTTACTTTGAAATATTCTACACTGAAACATGCTATACATTCTCTTCAATATTTGCATCTATTGAATACTTGAAGACTCCTATTTATATTATAGACATTTAAGAACTATAAAATTTAGATAGAGAGAGAGGAACAATTATTTTTAAATGAGTAAGTTTTAAAATTATCCTGTTTACTTATGTATCGAGGTGTAGAATATATTTTATTTTATGGCCAAAATATTGTTTGCCTCAAATATAATAAGAGGGAATATAATTCATCACCCGTGAGTTTTCCAAAAGTTTTCTCAGTTTAATCTAACAGACCTCTACAAAGCATTCTGCTTATTGAGTCAACATTTGAAAGTTTTTTCACTCTAGGAATGAGTAATGGTGTTAAGCGACCTCATAAATACCTAACCTGACCAACTTAACCGATACTAACCTAGTCATTCTATCCTAATTGTATATAATATACATTTTAAAGAAAATAACAATTGATCAATAATTAGAAATAACACATTGAGAAATTAATCGGACTTCAACGTGGAACATAATTATTACAATTGTAATTTAAATATTTTATAATATGGGGGAGTGAGTGGATGGTGTTTAGGAGGTCGTAAAGAACATCCCTATTTCGCTCAGTGAAAACAAAACATTGCCTTTTTATATTCTTTGTGAAAATATGACAGACTTGATCCCTTTGTGAAAATTGACGTGAAACCAGAATTTAATTAATTTTTTTTTTTAGAAAATGTGGTATTGAGCTAAGCCTTAATCAGCTCTGAGTCGCTTCCCATATAATAAGCTATACTATAACTAACTCTTGTGAAATTGATTAATGGTGAGAGATTTAAATAAAGAGAAATAGGTTGTTATTTGGCTTGATTATATTATATATGTGTAAAGTGAGCATTGCTATATTCCCTTATATATTGGAAAATAACCTAGAGATATTATAGTCTTTATAATAACAAATAGATTCAAAAAGGATAAGTTTCTTTATTTGAAAAATCAATTCAATTATAGTCTTATTTGTTTAGATCACATCAGACCTCTGACTTGTAAGTACACCACAGTTACAGGTTTAGAAAATCCAGTCAACCTATTATAATAGATAAATTAACAGATTCAAATTCAATTTCTCTATTTCTCCCGAATCAGATTAGAATATTGGAAGAATTATTATTGCTCAATGTGAGTTATGCGGAATTAGCATTCAAGATATGAAGATACTCAGTGCCTTTTTACCTATTGTTCTCGGATTCAGGGGAAAGACAAAAATGAGAGGTTTCACCTTTTTAACAATGTAACAGGTCAAATATTTGCCAGTGATTTTCCTGATTGCTTGACCGTTGTGGGCTTTGTCTCTATTGTGCTAGCAGAGAAATAATAGAATATACATATATCAATTAAAAGCCACTCAGGGCTCGTTATTGAAATGATGTATAGATAATTCTTTATCATCTTTTTGATAGTCTAAATAATGTTTGCTTTTTATTTAGCTTCCAGGATGAGTCTATTTAAAGCGAGATGCCTTAATAAATAAAAGATATTTTGTGTGAGCATTTCTCCTAAAGAACTCTAACTTAAGACAACCCAGGATTCAGAATGTTGTCTGTCTTATAGCAGGTTCATACTACAATGTGGTATTAGCGATATAGTTCTTTGATATTAATACTACAACGACATAAAATGATGGTTTCTCAAAATAAGCCAGACTTTGAATTGAATTGACACACGTTTGATGACTTAAAATATATATTTTAAAAAATATTTTAAAAAAGAATGACAAATTAAAATAAGAAAAAATATCTGAATTAAAAATAGAGTGAATAAGTTTTTTAACGGATATAGAATGGGACTAGTTATATTTATAGTTATTTAAAAATTAACACCATAATGCGCATTTGTTTTTTTTATAAACAAAACAACTTACTGCGATGAAAAATAGTGAGAGGGCTTGGTTCATCAGTGGTGAACCTTCCCAGCGGTTTCTTTAATTTAATCCACCAGACCGCCTCTTAGTTCTCTAATACTTAATATTTAAATTTACCTGCAGCAATAACTTCCTGTCGTTGTTTTAGCTGGAAAGCTTCTCAGCCACGAGTTCCTCAACGTGTAACTCATATTGGCCAGTTGTAGAGCACGACGGAAAGCATATCTTATAGCTTTATGGCTATAGCTTATGGTATAATAAAAGAAACTCTATGCTGCAAGTAATTTGAATGATACAATTTTAAAAATATATGTATAACTGGCTTAATATTTTGTAATTTGAAAATATATATACAAATTAGAACTACTAGGCACGAAAAGATTGTAGCATAGGAGTTCATATTGATTCCTAAATAACAGATTCTGTATAACATTCTAAGTTTTATACATTGTTTATATAACATTTGTTGTTTAAATTGTACATTGTTTATGATTACCTTTATTAATTATCTTTATGGCATCCCCAATAGTAATTTTCTCGCATTATTGTTCTTCCTTGTTCGAAAATTTGAAAAATAAATTCAGTGATTATTAAAATATTTGAATGACCTTTGTTTTAAGTGCATCTTTAGCTATATACGTTTAAATCATTTAATGCTCTAAATATTTGTTGAGGTTATAAATACTTAGTTATTTTTTTCTATAGGAAAGGTGAAAGAATTGGCACCATAGCATATTTTCTAACAAAACATATTCAAAATACACATACACATTTCCATTATCGTTTCTCAAAGGCTAATGTTGTTATTTTTATTTACACAGGGAATTTCACATATCTAATGTGTAGAATGACTTTTCCCCAAGAAAATAACTTCGACATTTTCTCTAATAAAATATTTAGGAAAATGGCTCGCCCTCCTTATAAGAGAGTTTTACTAAATATGGCGCCATATTTTAGAGAACCGATAAGGGCAAATTACTGACCACTTTGTAGATCACTGAAACACTAACCATCATCTTTCAAGTCAAAATTATTTGTGATAATCCCAACTACACGTAGCACGGGACATTTTAATCATGGTGACTAGTTAGTGACTGCTTTTTTAAGTGCGGCATATGTCTAAATGTGTAGAAACCAGTTTGAATTTTACATTTACACGTGGTTCAGAGCCCGTTTGGTTACTTTCAGTCACTGATGGATTTGGACTTTTGTAAGAACCTAGGGACGTTAAAGCAACATTTGATTAAGAAGAAAGATTCTATTTTAGGAACAGTCGATTAATGTTTATTTATTTATTTCAATTTAAAGCTCTATCTGCCCCTAGGGACATGTGCGCTGTCATACATGTATGCCTTTACATTTGTCTATACATATATTTTTACAATAATTTTTGGCCTTAAAATGAATAGTCATATGATATTAACAATGAGAAAGAGGGGAAAACGAGAAAAAAGAACTGTGTACGAAAGAAATAAATGTCTGGAAATATATACACTCAACATAATATAAATTAGCAGTTTCTCAAAATATATTTGTTGTTATATAATTCAAATTATATTTACAAAAGGTATTAAATTAAATATACATTTCTTTACTGGAAATAAAAATACTTGGATCTGTTACTATTAAATTATTGTCGATTCTAAAGTCTTGAAAACAGGACAATCTAGTAAAAGATGTATTGAGGTTTGTTCCTCATGTCCGCAAAAACAACTCGAGTCTTCCACTGCTTTATTTCTTTTTAAAAAAACTTCTGAAATTTCCATGATTAGAAATGAATTGAGAATTATGAAAAAAGGCGCTATTTTAGCAACAGACGATTAATGTTGGCATTTATATTTTGCTACACAGCAAGCCTCCTTCATTGCTTCTCTGTATTTTATTGGGTTTGATTTGGATTAAATATTTTTATATACTTCCACATTTTCAAATATTACATACATATTTCAATCTTTATATAAACTCACATTTTGGATCTTATGGAATATAAACCTATAGAGTTGTTATTGAGGAAAATGTCACACTAATTAATGGAGTTAAATATTCTATTCTAACTAATCCTTGTTACTGAGATAACAACGTAAAAAAAGTAAATTTACTTTGATGTTATATCATTAATCATCTATATTTAAGAGAATACATATCATTGATTTCAATATTTGCGATATTTAGATTTAAATATTCAGGAACTTCATTTGATATATTTGACGGCATTTCGGAGATTGAAAAGGTAGTCTGTGGATTGGATGTTTTGGGAAATTATTGATCTGTTATCTTTATTGTCGATGCATATTCAGTGATCTTTTAAACAGATGCCTATGCTTCTGCCAGTTTCCCCAATGTGCCTGCAACATCACGTTTATGCTTTCAATCAACGTGAAATTAAACTTAATCTTCTCACATAAGAATTTAAATTTTTGATTTATTCTAATGTGAAACTATTTATAACCAAAAATGAAAAAATATATTGTTTCTTATCCCCGTGCAAAGACTAAACAAATTCCATGAATCCAACAATGAAAAGATATTTGTGGCTATGCAAGAGGTAATGTAAAATTTAGATATGTGACAAGTAGGCGATTAGATAAAAGGAAAAGAAAACCATTGCACTCTTGGCTTATTGTACATGACCTTTAGAAAGAAACTCTTTTATCACCAAGAGCAAAAAAAATCTGACACCAACAAAAAGTATTTGTTTCTTTTATAAACTTTTTGTGTGCTGGAGATATTCTCTATCGAAATTCTCGTTGTTGTTATTTTTTTGTGAGAGAGCATATACAAAAAGTTTTAAAGTTATTTTACATGTTATAATTTCTTTTTATAAACATATCAGGCCTAAAATATAATGTATTATATGACGCGCACAGGTGCTATATTTCTATTGAACGACATTTAATATGGAAAAAATACACTCATGGACAAAACTTAAGAAAGTTTTACCTTTAAGAATGTATATCAGAATTAAGACGATTACTCTGGAAATATTTGATACACAGTGACCTTTATTGAAGACACACGAGATAGACAAGTGTGAACAAAATTGTCTCTGTATCCTTAAAAAATAGACGACTGGCGATATCAAAATACGAAGCTTTCTTAAGCTTTGTCCGTGAGCGTATTTTAGACAATGGAGGAGTATATAGTTACCGTATAGTTATATTCCGTGTATATTGCAATGAAACCTATAACAAAAATTACCTGTGTGTGAAGGTATCAAAAAGAATGAGAGATAAATTACCAATTGAAGGACGTTAAGGTTCGCGAGTCTACGTTGTTTGATGTAATATCCTCGCCTCCTTATCAGGGATCTTAAATCCTCAGGTTTCATGCTTGATCCGTCCGCGGGTAAGACATTAAGAACCTACGAATAGATCGTTAGTATCCAGATTTCTCCGACGCCGTTTCCACGTTAGTTCTCGCTCTGCCAAACCTTGTATTTCTTTTTCCACTTTGTGTGCCCCTGGCAGCTCCTTGTTTCTACTTACTGGGTGTGCTTCCACTTTAACCTCGACTGCGCTTCAAATCACCACGGTAGATTAAATAAAGGAAAAACAGCATCGTGCTCCTTTAAATTGAGTGAATATGGAGTAAGTCACGAAGGTATATTTAGCGTGGCGTATAGAAGTGGAAGGATCCATAACCACACCATTCGCTTGGGTTTCACGAAGGGAAAACGTATGCGTGCGCAGTTCTAAGTATTCACCATTGATGAAGAGCGCGTCGCAGTGTCGCAGTTTTCTTAGGCCAAAGTCAAGGCCGACATGATCCATTGTCTGCACTTGACGGAGTAGAAAGCTAACATCATGACAGGTGTGAGAGTGAGCGAAACGCTTCGAAGCTGGTTACACATGTGGAATGGAAGATGTAGAAATTGATGCCAAACAAAATTATATATATATATATATATATTAAAACAAAATTTTGTTCTTAATATTATACCACCTTAATTTTTTATTCCTTTTTTTTTCAATTATCTTTTCACATGTTTAGCATTTTTACGCAAGTTTGGCCATTACTATCCCTATCTTGATTTCCCAAAAAAAGCCTCTGCGACCAAAAGCTTTTGGTAGCCAATTGGGGGCCAATTTATGCAAAGCAAGAGCTTCAGTGAATTTGAACTGCACATCCAGCAAAGCTATTCTAGACTCAATATTCGGATCGGCCCGAGCTAAATTTCGATACTTCCGTTTAGGTTTTTCCGTAGCAAGCCTATTTATACTGTATCAATGCCTCGCCGGAAGATTCTTGCTCATTACGAACATATGTCAGAGTTTGAAAGAGTTCGTACCATTGGATCCAAAGAGGCTAGTTGGTCAAATCGACTATTCGTGTCATCTGTGTCGAAGTGATGCAGATATTAGACGATGTTAACAAAAGTGGATAAACAACTGAAGAATGCAACGTCAACGGCAGCGGTCAACCAAGGGACACAACAGAACGGGAGGACAGATAGATTGTCAGAGCGGGTGTCGCAGCACCAGATTCGACGTTATTTACCATCCAACGCTTGACCGGGACATAAGTGTCCAAATGGCCATCAACAGACGACTGGGAGAGCTGAATCTAAGAGATCGCCGACCGTTACGATGCCTATCTCTCGCACCAATCACCAATATACCGCCAAGTCCGACTACAGTGGTATCGAAGGCAATAAACTTGGAACTGCGCTGACTGGGGACGTATAGTCCCGTATAGTGACGAGTCCCGTTTCTTACTGTGTCCTGACGACCGTCGCAAACGTGTCTGGAGACATCCTGGGTAGCGTGTGGATCCTTGATTTACTTTCGAACACTACACAGGTTTTAAAAAAGGCGTTATGGTCTGGGGTGTCATCTCATTTGATAGCAGGACACCATTGGTAGTCATTCCTGGCACTCTGACAGCACAAGGGTACGTAAATGACATTTTACGGCCTGTTTTATTGCCGTTCCTCTCACATCACCCCGGCCACACACGACACGCGTTACTATGGATTGTTTTCAATTTTGTCGAACTCTTCTATGGCCAGCCAGGTCGCCTGATCTCTCACCCATAGAGCACATCTGGGACGTGATTAAAAGGCGATTGCAACCAACCCGGAATGTTAAACATTTATCCAAACAGTTGGAAACAATTTGGCAAGAAATCCCGTAGCACACCATCCGGAATCTTTATCAGCCCATGACACGCCGGGTGGCAGCCTGCATCCAGACCATTAGAGGTCCAAAGAAATTTTGACTTTTTCAATTTGTGACGATCAAACTCTTGAATAAAATACTTTATTGTTCTGAAATTTTAATCGTTTTTCCCCTATACATGTTCATCAATGCACTAATCTTTGTCCCAATCTGACAACTATTTCTTGGTGCGTCGATTATTCTGTTATAAAGTGTAAATATTGTAATTAAATATCGTAGTTTTTAATAGAATATTATTTTTCTTATTTTTATATATATTCTAAGTAAATTTCTAATAATCGGAAGAATAAGGATATGATATGTATATTTAACGTAGGAAACATCATAAAATATATTTTGATAATTTATAATTTTATAACTCTGTTAATATTTTATTTATAGAATTATTTTCTTCGCAAAGATTGGTAGTCTGTGGAGAATGCGGCAGCCAATGAGAGCTCCACCTCTGTCCTCCTCCTCCAATTAAAGAGAGACACAAGACCGAAACAAATGAAGAAAGATCCCGGCTGATGTCTGCGTGCAATTGATGGCCCGGCCCTACTCCATCTTGGTACCATATGACTTCCGCTCTTCCTAACACTGGATTGGGTAAGTCGATATTTGTCTAGCTTTATGGCAAACATTCTTGGAGTATAAACACACTGAACACATTTATAGCTTGTGTTTTATTTATAACGCGGCAATTGTTACATTAAAACCTGGCTTGGCGATCAATTTAGTGCAAAACAAACTTATAACAACGAAAGAATATATATATTGCAGGTTGAATTTATATAAAGGTTTAAATATCTCATTTAAAAAAAATCTCGCTCTATGACACATATTTACACATAGCTATAGAATATTTAAATGAAATATTAATCGAAATACAGAAATATAAATAAGTTACACTGGCGTTAGTTTGTTCATAATGAAATTTCTTATTATAAAACAATTTTACACAAGTTAACCCTAAGTTATATTATAATTCCAAGTGAAATATAATTTCAAGTCAACAAATTGTCAAATTATTAGAGAGAAATGAAATGATTAATTTCTAACCTCATAAAATGATATGTCACAAAGGAGAGACTTCGTAATTGAACATTCAATTTGATTATTTCTTATATTGAATATTAAATAGTTGATGAATTAAAACATACCAGGATAATACTCACGTATGGCTAAGATATTTAAATTTCTTAATACGAATAATCCTTTCAATAATTATAATAACGAATAGATTCAAAAAGGATAAGTTTCTTTATTTGAAAAATCAATTCGAGCTTTCGGGCGCAAGCTGCCCTTCTACAGGAATAATAGATACAATTTCAGTACATACATGACAGTATACAAATACAGTAGTATATACATGACTACTTGAAATTGTATTCATTATTCCTGTAGAAGGGCATCTTGCGCCCGAAAGCTCGAATTGATTTTTCAAATAAAGAAACTTATCTTTTTTGAATCTATTCGTTATTATAAAATTTCTTAATACTCGATATAAAAAAAAAACGTATTGCATTACAAAATTAAATCACTTGAGCAATTCAGACTTACTGAACACCTAATAAAACTATATACATAACTAGCGGATGTACCCGGCTTCGCCCGGGTTTTACCCGAGTAAAGGTTTGTCTAACGAACATTTGTTAAAACAATTCTCTATGAACTTATTAAAAAAATAATAGATATATTTTGATAATTTTAAACTCGTAAATTTGAATCTCTCGATAAAGTGAACATTTTTTCCCGGTCCCTGTGTGCCGTGTCATCCTCAATTTTGTCTTTCCTAATTTTCTACATTACAAAATCATCGTTTTATCTAGTGAACATTTTTTCCCGGTCCCTTGAAAAATACTCGATAAGTTGAATAAAATCAATATTAATTGGTTCCCTCGGTAATTGGAAGTTAAAGGAATAGTATCTTCGCCTTGGAATTGTATCATTGTTCTTGTCTCAAATAAATTGCCGTGTCATCCTGAGATAATCTTACTTTTGATAAATAATCTTTAAGATAATAAACTTAGTGATAATAAAACTTATAGATAAAAAAACTTGTTATCATCGGCGCAATGGTGGCGCTGCTTGCGAGTTAAATCTACAAATCTGCAAATAACTCTAAGGATATTCAAGATATTCAAGATATTATTTTTCAAAAACCTTCCCGGGGATATACCTAATAATATCCCAAAATTTCACGGCGATTGGATGTATGGTTTTTGAATCTATAGAGTACAGACAGACAGACAGACATTCAATTTTATATATATAGTACCCGGCTTCGCCCGGGGTTTTACCCGAGTAAAGGTTTGTCTAGCGAACATTTGTTAAAACAATTCTCTAAAAACTTATATAAAAAAAAGATATATTTTAATAATTTGAAACTCGTAAATTTGAATCTCTCGATAAAGTGAACATTTTTTCCCGGTCCCTGTGTGCCGTGTCATCCTGAATTTTGTCTTTCCTAATTTTCTACATTAGAAAATCATAGTTTTATCTAGTGAACATTTTTTCCCGGTCCCTTGAAAAATACTCGATAAGTTGAATAAAATCAATATTAATTGGTTCCCTCGGTAATTGGAAGTTAAAGGAATAGTATCTTCGCCTTGGAATTGTATCATTATTCTTGTCTCAAATAAATTGCCGTGTCATCCTGAGATAATCTTACTTTTGATAAATAATATTTAAGATAACAAACTTAGTGATAAGAAAACTTGTTATCATCGTCACAATGGGGGCGCTGCTTGCGAGTTAAATCTACAAATCTGCAAATAACTCTAAGGATATTCAAGATATTCATGAAATTATTTTTCAAACCTTCCCGGTGATATACCTAATAATATCCCAAAATTTCACGGCGATTGGATGTATGGTTTTTGAATCTATAGAGTACAGACAGACAGACATTCAATTTTATATATATAGATTAGACAAATTTTTCCCTCTTTACAAGCTATATTGATTTCAAAACAAAATTCAAATGGAATTAGCTCAAAGTTTCAAATACGGATCAAACTATCCACATTTGAGAGGTTCGAAAGTTTAGAAGGTAGAATGTTAAATGTTTAAAAGCTTTATTACCTGTAACATTCCTATATTTTTCCTCCATCCAACTTCCATTTATAAAACAAATCACGAGAATTTCAATTATTTCGACACTGATCAGATTTTTGTAAAAAATACACTCCGGCCAGCTAAAGTTTTATTTTCTTAAAGTTTCAACAAAAATCTTCTGTCTTCGTCAGGAGAAATAAATAAAAATAAAGAATTTGGCAATGGTTAAAATTGTTCTACAGGTATGTAATCTAATTGGTACTGCGAATTTTATTCGTGCTATTGTATATTTACTATTACAACATAAAAAATTGAAAATAACAATTTTATTAATTATAATGCAAAATTATTCACAAATGATAGACATTATTCAATATAGAGATGTGCGACTTTGTTGTAAATTTAAGATGTACGTAAAATTTAATAAAATAATCCAAATATATTTATGATTTTTCTAATATCTCAAATATTTCTAATTCAGGTTCATGTATACATGTCATATATATTCATCAAACTATCCCTTTTTAGCGTGACTATGTTCATCGTTGCGTGACTATGTATATCAAGTTGTGTGATTGGTCCTTTCACTTTGGAAAATGTATATATGAATACTATTTTACTCAGATTGAAATTATTTATTTATTTATTCATATTCACCTTTATAAAAAAGCAAAAATAATTCGATGACAGCGCATTAATTTATTTAATTTGTTAATATGGTTTCCTATTGTACTAGGTTTACTATGAATTGGTTTCTCAATTATTTTTATTTCAATTTGTTCAACATTAAATGCGCTTTAAGGCTCAGGCCCATATGCGATGTAACCTAATTTTCTCCAGCCAAGCTTGCTTTTTTTTAATTATAAAAATAGCTCGTTACTATTTGAGTTTTAAAATCGTCAAATTGATTTCAATATTATGATAACCCTTTTTCGGACATTTCCGTCAAAGCCACATAGCCAGCAACGAAAAGGAAACCATCTTAAAACTTGGTAAGCTTGATTAATGTTTCAAAAACCTTTTAATTGAATGATGAATTGCACTTTAATGGCTGCAAGCAACGTAATATGACTCCATAGGGTACAGGAATATAGAGAATATTTTCAAGAAAAACATTTCTTAAATCTCTATGCTAATGGCTTTTCATTGCGTTTTATAATAAGGTATAATTTTCGGATTGTATAATAAACAAATGTGAGGTACTAAGACTAAATAAAAATAAATAAACTGTAAGTGACGTTTCGGTGACAACGCTGTTACCTAAACATCACATTTCAGTGTATTTATTTAGATTTGGTCTGTTTGGTAAGTTTTCTTAAATACCATTTCTAAGACTCCAACCTTCGGTGTAGCATATATAAACAGAATAATCCAATACAGTATTAGAGCTCTAAAGAAGCGATTTGGTAGAGGCGAAACCGCTGGTAGGGTTCACCATTGATGAGCCAAGTCCTCCCAATATTTTTTCATCGCACTAAGGACAGTAGAAGTTTGATTTATTAATGAAAAAAAAAAACATTCGTGTCTTGATGTTTTCAATTATTATATTTACGCTATTTTTGTGCTTTTGTACGAAGGCATTCTCTAGGACTTTTGCTCTCTATATTCAGCATTATTTATACTTTAGCAGTATACAGCTTTAAAGTCATTAATATTTTATACTTATTTCTTATATTTTCCTTTTAAATATTGAATATAATACCCGTATATATAAATAGAAAATAATGAAGACTAATAGAAAAACTAAAAATAAGTATAGAAGGAAGTTATATATTTTACTTTTGAGGTGAATATTATGAATTACTTGAATGAATTATTTTGAATTCCCCTTGATATAAATACTACAATTATATATATGTAATATTGTTGCAATGTACCGACGTATGGATGAACTGGCAGTCGTGTACGTGAGGCGAGTGTTGGTGTTCTTCCCACACGCGGACAACAAGAAGCAGAGGCAGGGCTGGATGTTAGCACCGAGAGTGATCGGGGATAGCCCACGGGACAGAGGTAGAGGCCATGACACAAACTTGGATGCTATCTCCGAGACATGGAGAGAGGGCTGTGTGAGAGAGAAAGGCTGAAGCGGACTGCCGAGCAACACCTCTAGAACATCTGCTGACCCCCTGTCAAAACTTGTCTTGTTTTCAGGAGTCGTCTATAAAGAGTCCCTGGGGGCCGGCCCCACATGGGCGTTGGCATTTTCCTCCTCTCTCCCCAGCTGTCCCCAGCTGACCGCTCTTTGGATCTTTATTTGGACGTCCACATTTTTAGTTTTACATACAAATATGGGTTTACAGGTATTATTAATAAGGACATAGCATATATACAAAATATGGGGGTGGTATCAAATAGAAACGGTGTACATTTTAATACAGTTTAAAATATACTATATATATAATGTATTTTTGGTTTTACATTTTTAGAAATGGATCAATTTCGCTAAAATAAGTTGCAATTCATACTTATATTTTGTAAGTTCAATTAACTACCTGATCTATGATGCATTAATTTGCATTTCTAGTACGTTTCTATTGGTTGATACCGAATTCGTTTTTAACAGCAAATAGTTAACAATGAGAGAGAGAAGCTAACTAAGCTATATATAAAATATATAATTTTTATTTTATTTAGAGACTTTTGAATTATATCCAAGTATATTTCTATCTTTTAGTCATATATTAAATTCTTTCTTCTTATTTCTTTAGAAATTATTTTTGCTTTTGAAAAATAATTAAAGTTTAGAATCTATTCTTTTTTTAGAGCTTTTATTCAGAAATGAAAATTGGGCGATAAAAAAATGTCTTAAAAATGGTTAATTTTTTAAAAAATCAATTTATTTATTTATACATTTAAAAATCCGAAATTATGGTATACAAACTGACTTTTGATCAATAATGCCATAGTTAGTTTTGTGGTCTCTTCATAGATCTCATTCTTCGCGCTTGCGTAGATAAAATTTTGAAGAATGTTTTAATACATCTTAAAGGAATAATCCCAGACCTATTAATAGAATGTTTTTTTTTTATGTGGATAGGAAACAAATTTAAAACGTGACTAAAACAATATACGATAATTTCAGTCTAAGGTCCGCATCAGTACAAGAAATTTATTCAATTTCAAAGAGTTCATTGAGAAGTTCAAAGAAATCGGCCGAATCTAATGAAAAGACATTTCAGCTGTGTGGTGTTGCTGTGGCAATGAAAAACATTTAGACAATTTCGTCCGAATTTATAATTTCTCTCTAAGAATATTATAAAATCGAATCTCCCCTGAACAAAGGGCCCGATACCATGGTATACTGGTGAATTTGCGCGACCTTTCCATAGATAGTGATGTGGCGCACTCATCGATATAGTCGACACACTTTGCAGAGTGGATATAATATATTGTTTAAATGCATTTTAAAAGATGTGAGCAATATAGGACAGGAATACCATCCTCTCCCAAAATTACTATGTATACTGATATAAAATTGTCAAAACCTATACAATAAATATAGCTAAAAGTAACTTTTATAGTTTCGGCCCATATCATAACTCCCCCCCCCCCCCCCCCCCATAGGATACAAGTATTTGGATTTCTTGTACTTGTATTTTAACATCGAAGTCATCCATGAACCGATAAGTACCATAATCCGAAATTATGGTATACAAACTGACTTTTGATCAATAATGCCATAGTTAGTTTTGTGGTCTCTTCATCGATCTCATTCTTCGTGCTTGCGTAGATAAAAATATGAAGAATGTTTTAATACATCTTAAAGGAATAACGCCAGGCCAATTTATTGTAATTATTTTATATATTGGATTGTAAAGAAAGTTCGTTCGGTTTTATTCGACAATTTTATTTAGACAAAATCATTAATTCTAACAATTAATTAATCAATTATGTATTCTCCGCTATTATTTACGACCTCCTCCCAACTTTCGACTAGTTTGTTGATTCCGTTCCGCCAAAAATCGCCCGGTCTGGTGTCGAAGAAGTTGTTGAGCCAGGTTTTGAGGTCCTCTTCATCATCGAAGGTAGTGCCTCTCATATGGTTCGACATGGAGCGGAAAAGGTGGTAATCGGTTAGTGCAAGGTACGGAGAGTACGGCGGGTGCTGTAGAACTTCCCGTTAGAGCTCTTGAAGGGCGGCTTTGACGACTTGTGCAACATGCGGCCTAGCGTTGTCGTGAAGGAGAATGATTTGACCATGTCAATCGGGTATTTTCTGTTGATTAGACTCATTCACGCGATGCGATTGGGAAATGTAGAGGTCTTTGTTGACCGTGGCATTCCTTTCGAGCATTTCCCAGTACAGGACACCTTCACAGTCCCAAAAAATACTTCACCGTATAACAACAAAAACCGTTATGAAACGAAGGGATACAAAAACCGAACGAACTTTCTTTACAACCCAATATATGTATAGACAAATGTAAAGGCATACATGCATGACAGCGAAAGTGTCCCTAGGGGGACATAGCGCTTCAAATTGATATAAAATAATAAAAAAATCCAAACCTATGCATTTATTAGGAATAATATGATTGGAAATTACTGTGCTGAAACTAACACTCAAGTTCTCTTCCTTGGAATCCTGAATATGGACAACAAGCCAGCACTTCTAAAGTATCAATTAAAACAAATATATATATTGGGTCAGCAAAAAATTCAGCAAACAGCATCAATTCAACCGCGACCTTTGTTAGTGGATTCACTCTAATGATAAAAGTATCGTCCAGAAGCAAATACTATCAATAACTGAATAGTAATGGAAGAAACATACAGTGACTAGGCTAATATAGACAACTCTTAAGTTCTATCCCCCATGTATTTACACAGGTCTTTCATCACAGAATGCTATTTACTTAGCAACTTGTCTTAACCCCAGTAAAACTCTTATATGTTACACAACACAGAATATTCCATTTGTTTTCCAGAAATATAGCGATATGCCATATATCGGCAAAGAAAAATAGAAAAATGCGGCAACTAGAAGAAAAGAACTTCAGTCAGCATATGCTTTTAGCTCTCTCTTTTTATAAACGCGATACCTATATATATGCGTTTATTAAATTATTAATATTTTACAAGCTTTTTATACACCAATATTATAAATAATTATTCAACCAATATTCTACCTTGCGGTTTTATCCATCTTCTTATGTTGTTGCTGATTTGTTTAATGTATATGTTTATTTAATGCTCCTTTTCTTAATTGTTTATTTTCATTTTGATAATTAATTCTGTTACTTACTCTACTACAATATGAATTATTGTAAATAGGTTTCACGCGCAATTATCCAGATCGGATATAGCGTATCTTATTTGCAACTGGTAAAAAATAAATAAATAAATTATAAATAATAACGAAACACTTTGCGAATAATATATATATTTTCAAATATTCATAATTTAAATAAATTTTTCTCTCTCTTTTGCGCACGCATATCATTTTAATATATTCTATGGGAGTCCTTTCATTCTTCCTCCTTCTCCCATTTTATATTGGAATTTTTATATGAAAAATAGGACAGGAAAACTCTCATTATATATATCTAGGTTTTAAAAATGTGTAATTTGGATAAAATACTTTTTTCTCTAATATTTCGTATGGCTCTACTACAACTTCTCCAGGAAACAGGATGGTTTTGAGATGCTCTCTTCATGTGTATAGACATCGGCTATAATTCTGAAATGTAAAAAAATACATGCATTCAAAAATTGTGTAATATTTTATAAAATATATATAACTTGGGATCACATCTTTGTTAAACTTTTATTCATGTGTGTATACACCAAGTTGCTTATTTATTTCAATTGTTTGATTCTAAATTTATATATTTATTTATTATTACTTTATATTTTATGTATTGTTAAATGCATTTATTTTGTAGTTTTTAAATATTCCAAATTTTATAACTGATGCCTAGGCACGTGAATTGATGAACGAGCCTTTCACGACAATTGTGATCTCCAAAGAAGCTTATAATACAGTCATACGAAATACTGTAAAAAAAAATTATGTTCCAAAATGTGCATTTAAAAAAATTAAATATAAACTTTACATTTCTATAATAAAATATATAAATATTTAAATAAAAAGGCATAATGGATAAAAAGTAATTTATATTCCAATATTTCAGTTGACTGAACCTTTTTCAAGGTATTACAACATATTTATGTCACATAACGTCAATAGAATTAAGTTTAAAAAGATTTTGCCTATAGTCAATGGGGATGGAGAGAAAAAACTGAAATTTTGGTAAAGTAATTTATTTTTAATCCAATATATGCCTTTTTAATTAAAGATCTATTTTTGTATCACTCTATATTTTCAAAACAATATATATATATATATTATATATATATAGTATTTTTTATATTTGGAAAATAGAGGAAACTAAACCTTTAAGAACTACAGATTTTGAATTAATTTTGAGTCAGAACAGCAAGCTAATTCTGTATCAAATAGTATAGTTATGAAAATTTTAAGATCAATAATTTTTTTATTTAATTTAAATGTGTGAGGTTTGTTTTTATTTTTATTTTTTTTGTAATAAATAATTTGTTAGTTTATATTTAAAAAAAATAAAAAAAGCAACACCAGCAAAGCATCGGCAGATACGCGTCATAGGCTGGGTGAAAAAAGGAATAAGCGAAGAATATATATATATAGATCGAGAATATTTTATATTAATGTTGGTTATATATATATTAAAATTTATCTCTTTCATGCATTGCTTCCAACATTGCTTCCTCCCACTCCTTCTCTATCGATCTTACCAAATCCAACTGTATACCTGACTGAAGGTCTTAATACAGATTGGTTCTCCTATATAGCAATTATATATACCGGGGAGCTGGAGAAATCGCTAGGAAGGTTCACTACCTTTTATAATAAACTTATAAAACTTTCTGCAATAGCTCTCTAGGGTTAAAATTTAAGACACAAAACAATATTTCAAAATTCCAAGCTATAGGATGAAACTAAATGAAATATTAAATATTTTCAAGATGTAACTATAAATGAATAAAATTTGATACTAAATTAAATTAAAACACATACATATCGCATACACACGAATATTCACATGATCTGATATTAAAATGGAGATTGAATTATAAATATCAAGTCATATGTAAATATTCGAGATCTGTCTATATTTCGAGTTAATTTAGCATTTAAGAGTTCTAGCATCTATGTTTATATATATGAATATTTGTGTGTATGTGTGATATGCAGGTATTTTAATATATATATTATATATTTTTTTATGTGTCCAGTTTAATCAAACAAAAAAATATTTCGTGGATATTATTACACCTTCGTTTTGAATGAGGTTTTTTAAACCGAAAACAATATACAACACATTTTGCATTGTTTCTCATTACACCATGAAGTAAAATGTATTTTCTAAAAATTTAAAATAAAAATTTACACAAAACCTAAAAAGATTGTTTCGATATATATAAACGCAATGCTTTTAAAAAATAAGAATCATTTGAAAAAGCATAAACACATTTTCTGTAATAATAATAATAGTGTTTACTAAATATTATTAATTATTAAAAATATACCTCGTTTCTCTACTATCTGAATCTATTTTAATAGAAAGTTCTGAAATTTATTTAGAATTTTGCATGAAATTTTGTAATAAAACACTTAGAGATTCGATATCTACCAAATACAGCCCGACATGTGTGTTCACATTAGAACAACTATTAAATTAGTTAAAGTTGTAAATACTTTCAATTAAAATATTAGATGGTTTATTAAAATTTAGAATATATTTATTATTTTACAAGTATATATTATTAATAATTTCAAACTCAATATTTATTTTTCAAAGTGTATTCACTAATATATATGTTCATTATATTTCACCACTATATTAACCAATTATAAATAAGGAGCACATAAACTAGTTGAAGTAATTATATATGAAACAACGAATTTTAATATTTTATAAATAATACGCTAAAATTAGATTTCTTTTTCTTCTTTTCTGATTTATTTGAAGTAAGTAATAATCTTTAAATACGAGGCATAATAAAAAAATGTAAATGTCAGAGCACAACGAAAATAAAAAATAAAATTAGACTTTTACAAAGTTTTCACTTTTTATTTCTCTCAGGAAAATTTAGTAAAGATTTATGGGTCAATTCTAAACGGCCTTAATAATTTAGCTTATTGTCCCCTACTTTTTCTGAGAGCAAAGGCTGATTTATAAACCCGTTCGTTTTCCTTTCAATCATTCGATCCCTTCTGTAGCTCCTTATGGGGATATCGCGACCGATTTTTGTACTCCTTAGAACAGCCCCCGTTTGGTTTGAGAAAACACTTCTATTGTCTTACTTAGTTTACCACTAAGCGCTATTACATTAATCTCCTCAAAGATATTTTAAACTCTGTTATTACAATAAACACTGCTCTGTGTTACCACCTTTGTTAAGGACTATATTGTGAAATCAAAAGGACTTGTACTAAATCGATTATTCCTCTAATAACGACCGCCATCCCTGAGCGTCTACTGTGGAAAGTCGAAAAGGACTTGTCTTGATTTAAAATCTATAACAAAGACAACTCATGTGAGCCACCAATTAGAAAAATAAAGATTTGTTCTGAAGCCCATGATAACCACACCCTCCAGATATGCCAGAATGCCATTTATCCTGTACATATTAGTGCCCTCTTCTCTTTTGAGCGGCACCCACTAAACTTAGTTTCAATGTGGAACTGCCTTAGTGTTCTACACTCCATATAATATTCTGAAAATTTCATTAATCCACGCCGGGTGGATCTCATGGAATCTTTGCTCGCCTTGAACTGACGAAGTCTATAGGCCTAAAAATGGATTCCAGGTGGGGTTCTGTATTTTACAAAGCTGGTGTTGTGGATTTATAACTAAGCAGTTTCTGTTAGTTCGTGGTGACTTTTCAATTGATGGCGTTTTTTTGCGTCTAATTTGAATATACAATTGTCCGCTCCTCCCTCCTTTTTTATAGATCAATATTTTACCTTAGGAATATCAATATAAAAGGTGTTTTGGATATAGATATATAAGAGCGGATAATTGTATTTCTGCATAATGATATTTGAGTTGAAAGACGATATCCAGTTAGTATAATTATATTTTTAAAATGCGTAACTACATCTATTATAACACAATATAAATGAACACACATACCAGAGCTTTTTTTTTCGTTCATTGTTTCAGATACGTATATTTTATATAAATAGTGATATTTATTTTATAGTAAAATATATATTGATATTAAGCTGCCAAATATAGTAATGCTATGCCAATATCTCCAATGGCAACAATATCTGCCATTCTCCACGATATGCGAAGATTCCTATGTGCGAACCCGGGATCTCAACATTCAAATCAAAGCTAAAGCCCTCGTAATGTCCAATGTTGTTTATTTAAGGACTTTCAGTTACTTTTTTTCTTAATCTCTTCGATTTTATTTTGAAAACACTTTCAAATTATCTTTCCTGTTGTTTTGGAACTTTTTGATTTTCTTTATTTAAATGTATTTTTTTATTCTCTTGTTTGCCCTAAGAAATTAGCTCTAAATTGCATTGCTTTGTTAAAACATCTCACTTTCTTTTTTCTGCCATTTCCAACTCTATTTTTCTATTTCTCATTTTAAATTAAGGTTTTTCCGCTGCCGGCTTTCTACAGATTTACACTTTAAAGATATTAGCCTATTTCCTCTAATGTTGAAACATTGTAAGAAACTGGTAAATTTGTTGAAGTATGATGTGAGGACTTAATTATGTAACAGACTTATAATATATCTTTAAAAAATAAACACTTCGGCCAGTTGAAGTTTTATTTTCTCAACGCTTCATCAAAAATCTTTTGTCTTCGTCAGAAGAACTAAATAAAAATAAAGCATTTGGCAAGGCGTTATAAATTGTTCAGAACAATTTTTAAAGCTGAAAATAATCCCTTGGAGAAGGCTCAAGTAGCCTTTCACAAGGTTATAAATAAAATGTAAATAGTATAGGGTTGATAAAATAACCCATGTTCAATAAACGATTTTCAAAATGAGATATTTGGATATGTCTTTTATTGCCTTGACACATTTTCAATCTAAAACTACTAGTAGAGAATAATTCTATTAATGTATCATTTATGAGCACAACGAACATTTCGAATTCTCTACCTGCTTATCTTTGTCCACTCACTTCTGATTACAATAAAAAAAATTATGCGAGTGAATCGATTTCCTTGCCAGATTTCTATAAATGTAAAGTTGAATAAATAAAAAGAAGTAAATAATTATCTCACTATATATATGAAGAGAGAACATTTACGAAGGCGCAATCTACCCCAAGCGCTATGAGGATAAATATTTGTGCGCGTGCGGTCAGAGAAGTCGGGATTAGATAATTAAAGTGAGTCGGGACGGGTGTGAGATTGGACGTCCGAGTGATTAATTACTGGCAGAAGAACATTCCGGCCGGATCGATGCCAACAATAAATTCTCGTCTGGCCCGTAATAATAACCGACTTTTCGTCTGCTCCCTGAACGTCTTCGCTTTTTGAACTCTATA
The DNA here is from genome assembly GCA_030710605.1 of Cordylochernes scorpioides. NCBI lineage: Eukaryota > Metazoa > Arthropoda > Arachnida > Pseudoscorpiones > Chernetidae > Cordylochernes > Cordylochernes scorpioides. Next base: position 64,633,945 of record CP092886.1, read on the forward strand.
TCCACACATCAATAACTCACTCATTTTATAATTGAGTTAATATGATTTTTATTGCATTTATATTTACTACCCATTTTTATTGTATTATTTGTAAATGCTAGGATTATAACAATGACTAGCAATGCAAAAAGAGAGAGAGCGAAACGATTGCCAGACCTTGTTATACTAGTAATTAATTTTCTCTCGTAATTCTAGCATTTAAAAATAAATGTTAATGACCTATTTGGTTTTATTGATATTCCCATTATGAAAACACTATTAATGAATAAATATTCACATATAAAACATTTTCTGAATACAATTTTCATCGAGGATTTGTAGCATTCGTGATTTATAATGTTAATTTTATTGTAAATATTTTAAAGAGTAATTTGATATACGTCTCTCTCTATAATCTCTCCATATATTCCTTTGATGCATCTTTTAACAAAGAATATTCAATATTGAAATCAATAATTCTAGTATAAGCTAAAATTTTCTTTCATTGGTTCATGCCAATTTTGAATAATCGAATCGTTGCAGGGGAGAAGCGTAATTTGATTAAACTCATAGACTAAAAAAGTATATATCACCTTTTTAGATTTGTTGAGAACTTCCCTTTAGTGAACATAACTCATAGCGCCATCTGGATGTTGAGGATTTACCACTATTTATTTCATTAAATAAAACGAAATTGAAGAATTAGTGAACTGAAGATGAAAAAGATTTGAGAAGGCTTGAATGAAAAATAGAGAACATTTCTAGCGATATTGCTAATTCTATCAGATGTAAAATCTATCAGATCGCTAAAACTATATTTTTAGTTAATTTTTATTATAAAGTATAAATTTAAAGATTTATTCTTGGTGATGATTATTTAAGAAACAATATATATATATGTTATATAAAAATTATATTATATTTTAAAATTATAATTCCCAGATAAAATTACTCTGTAAAGTCTACCGCAAGATTTCGTGGCATTACCTATATAAACCTAATGTTGTTATTTCCCGTTGGCCGGCTCAAATATTTTGTAGATATATAAAGAAGTCTTTTGTTTCCCTCATTCTACTCGCCTTAAGTCAGGTATTACTTTCTCAAATTATGTATTTTATTTTCTTCATTAGCACAATTAAAGCTAATTCTGATCTAAACTATTTTTATTAATATTTTCACGACTACAATATCCCAAACATACTTATGTATTTAGTAAAATTAATCATGCCTCCAGGGATAAGTGTATTTTCAGAACATTTTGATTATTCTCTAGCTTTCGGGCACGGACGCCCTTCTACAGGAGAAAACCTGGTATAAATACCTGTAGAAGGGCGTCCGTGCCCGAAAGCTAGAGAATAATAATGTTTTGAAAAGACACTTATCCCTGGAAGTCTGATATTTTTACTCAATATTGATACAAGGGATTATTTGATAGAATTGTCATGCTCATGTATCTTTAAACAACCTAAGCAAATTCTATATCTGACAATTTTATCATAACATATATATGGTTCTGTAATTGTAGAAATACCTAGAATATTTTCCTTTGGAACACAGCTTTTCAGCTCAAGCGACAAGAAAGCAAAGGCTTCTAGAAGCCACAGAGGTGTCATCAACATTACTACCGGCTACAAAAGTATCGATTGTTGTTGATTTCAATATACTAGCAACAATTGGTAGAAACTTCTAAATACAAGTAAATATTCAAAACTCGAATATTTAATTTTTTTATTGTTATTTTGTTCAAGTATATACTTATTTTTATAAAATGAACAATCTTAAAGATAAATCTTTATAAAAAGCACACACACAACAACATCTTTTTTTTTTATTTCTTCAGTTTACCTCCTGACAAGGTATAGTTAATTGTAGTCATATCTATATATAGAGATACCAATATTGATACTAATATATTTCCTTGAAATGCCGTATATTGAATTATCGTTTGTTGTAGGAAATATATTTCGGTCCTAAAATACTGCATATTATTACATTGAAAATGTTGAATTACAATATTTTCCATAAGTAGAGCACGCCTTTATGAGTGAAAAATACAATTTTAGACCTTATCAAACAGAATAATTGAATAAAATAAAATTAAACCCAGCAAAAACCACTATGAGGTTGAAATCCATTGCGATAGAATCGTTGCAAACTGCAGTATTCAAATCCTTATATCATTTTCAGAAGTGATGCTTGAAAATCTCAATTCAATATACAATACTTTGGGTTTAAATTTCATCAGGCCAATCTTTGAAAATTATATTCAATTATATTATAGTTTGTTGTATGTAAAATATAATGTTGAGTGTAATTGTTTATCGCTATGTGTGGCCCTAAGCTCACTCACACAAATTCAAAATATTGCTGTAGCATGAACAATATTGCGATCGAAGTATTGGGATATATATATAATATTCTAATAAAATATTTTATTTTAATATAAAAATATAATTTATTTATTACTTAAAATTTCCACAAATACAATATATTATGGGTCAAAAAGCGATCCAATAAATAAGTTTATATAAAAAAGGGCGTACATTGGTCAATGACAAAGTTGTTTTAATGTGATCTACACGAATTAAATTTACTGTGTAATAAATTGATAAAGAGGGAGCAATCTCTCGAAATATTCAGAGAAAAATAGTTTTTTTTTCTTTATAGATCCAGGTACGCCTTTTATTTATAAACAATATATTATATATAATTCTAATATGCCTATATATCATTTTATACACAGTAACTACGTTTGAAAAATACCTTTTGAATATAAAATATATTATTCACCTAAAAATATATATATATTAATAAATCTCATATTTCTTTTCATAATGATTATTTAACATTTAAAACATCAAGTGATAAAAAAGGTTTCATTCAAGCTCTAATTAAAATGGAAGAGGTTAAAGGAAAGATAAAATCTTGTAAGAGGTAGTGATATAAACAATACCACAGTTGCATTCAATTTAGGAATTCCTTTTTTTCTTTCGTTGCTCTTTACTTATTCATGTTCCCATTTGTCTTTATTTCAGCTATCAATGGAAGGTCTTCGCGGCCAGGACTCCGCAGTCTTTAAGATTTTTATCGCTCGAACCTCATTTATAAAAGGATTTCTTTCTTTTGACCTTTATTTATGATGTTCCTTCCTGAAATATGTACATGGGGATAAATATTTATTATCTTTTCATTCTTTTATTTTGTATAAATATTTATTTGAAACACACCTATGATTATAGTATATTTTACAATGGAGTTAAATAGTTCTAAACACTTTAAATTACTATAGTCTTTGCAAATTATTTTGAATATAATAATGTGTGGAATGTAGCAATATAAGTAAGGTATTTAGCCACTAGTTAGGAAATATAAATTGAATAATAACGTTTTTGTTGATACTTATTACTATGGATGTTGTCCCCGACATTTTAAAATTATTATTAGAGCGCTATGCATATTTAGCAATTTTAAATTCTATTATACATCTTTATGTCCTATTTAGAGAGTATGTATGCGATTATTTTTCTTTTTAAATCATAAATATTCGAAATGAGCATTTATTCCATTTCGAAATGCATTAAAATTATGCACCTTGTTTATTATATCTACACAGAACGCAAAAATTTCAACGAAAGAATATGTCAGAACACCAATTTTGAAACCTTCTAACAAAAAGACAATCTGGCCACTTCATCTACTAGAGCACCAATTTGCACATTTATAATCCATCTCGTATGGATTAAGATATCATAGCCACTTCTATACAGATGAGGGCCATAGCCCGAAATAATGGTATACGGGTTGAATTTTATAGTAATTTTCCGAAGATGATGTTTTAGCATATTCTTTTATTTGTATTTTTCAGTTATGCGGAAAACCTATGAATAAAATATATTTTTTGGTACATTTTCAAACAGAAGATTTTCAATTTTCACATGAGGATCTTCCACCGGTGTAATTGGGATATATACCTATAATTATTGTTCTTTCGGACTCATAGAATTTAAATAATAAAAATATAGAAAATTATAGTCCATTTTATCGTTTAAAAATCATCTATCGTGTATAAATAATGAAGGAGAAATAGATATTTAAAAAGAATAATTTTAGAATATAATTAAAAAAAAAAAGAAATTCTCATAAAAATTAAAATATAAAAATAAAGATTACATAATTGCTTCGGTATTTATGATATTGGTAAAGCATATGGACTTTGTCGAAAAAAGAAATACACTTAAATAATGCAATCCTATATGAGTAAGTATGAATCCATTGTCATGAAGAATAATCAAATATATAGTATAAGAGTGAAAAATTTACAACTTTAAAAATTAAAAATCCTCTTTTACATTTGAACCTAAATGGACGACCTCATTCTTGAGTCATCAACTCCTGATTGATCACCTTTATAGACTCCAAAACAATTGGTTATTATCAAATCCGACGATGAAAGAACGACAACCTCCTAATTGAGCACTTTCATGAACTCTAAAATGATTATCTTTTATCGATTCTTCTCCAACATTAAATGAAAATTGCTACCTCCTTTATTAAATTATAAAACGTCTGGTTATAAAATCCAACCATGAAAGAACGACCACCTTTTGATTGAACCCATTCATAACCTCTGATGGTTGCTTATCATCAATTCAACGCAATCCAATATTGATAGACATACCACCTCCGGATTGATTACCCTTGTGAATTTTAATACAAACGGAATAATCAAATCCAACTTTGAAAGAACGACAACTACCTCAGTATTGACAACGAGTATACACATGTATAGCGGTCTCTATTGATATGTTTTAATGTAAAAGAATATAAGCTTCATTAAAAACAGAGGCAATTATGACTGTTAGTGTGAACATGATCTCTTAGAGTATCATATTCTTCAGGATAGTTGGGTTTTCAAAATTTAGGAAGTTTATTTACAGAAACAATTATACAAATATGAGAACATCGATAATATATTATTAGATATTAGGAGAATAATATTTCTTCACTCCACGTGTGCCTGTCCACTACTGATGTATGTAGACTTCCCCATCAATTTTGCTGTCCTTTTTGCCTGACGTTTCCCTCTTAATATTTCTCATTTTACTTGTCAAATGGCACCTTCCATCTATTAAAGCAGTGTTCCTAAACCTTTCTTTGCCCACGGTTCACTTACATCTATCTTAAACATCATAGGCCTACTTGGATATTACTTCAGATATATAATTAAAAGTATAAAGAAAGAGATACAAAACGAATTGGTTTATTCTTTTATTTGATTATTTTCTTTATATATATTATAAATTTATAATAAATTATATAATTAATGAAATATTCCAGTAGCAGTTCTTCCTATATTTTTGTAAACGGCGTGGCACGCCAAAAATAGTTTAACGGCCTACCATTTTTGAAAAAATGATTAGTACTATAAAATAAAATTACAATTGAGAATCGTTTGTCCAATAAATAACTCGAAGAGAGAGAGTAAAAGAGCAAGAATAACAATCAGTAAAATGAAGTGAATGCACGAAATGTGGACTACTTCATTTTTGAATTTGTGCCGAAATTTGCATCAAGTAATAGAAATGCTTTAGTATTCCATTTACACTTTTGATTATATCAGTCTGATATGATGTACAATTTAGCATAAACTTGTATATTGTGTGAAAGGATACAATATAAACCAATTTAATTAACAAAATATTCTGATAAACGTTACCTCTACATATGAATATTCCATTTTTATATTTAACCACACGTGTGACCCATATCAAGCCACAGAAAGAATGCAAAACTAAAAATCCACAAATGATTTTTTCACTACCTTTCAAAAGCATAATATTTGTTACAAAAGAATAAACAATGTTTACATAAATAAATAACATATTTTTCAATATAAGTGCCTGATTAATAAGAGATAAAGGTAAATATATAAATAAACGTTAGTAATTATCCTATTTAGAGAATGCCGTGGGAAGAAATGAGGTGGCTAAAGACTGGAGAAGACTCGGGGGAAGATGAATCATTAAGACAGCAGGGAGAGGACACCACACACAGTACTGTCGAGCCATCTGATTAGGAGGAAATCCCTCTACATGGCGCGTACTAAGTTTACTTCCTTTACTTCTACTAAGATAGGAACCTTTCTCTCATCTCCTATCATCTATGTATTTAGATTCTGTTTTAAAAAGAGCCATTCATTATTAAATCTCCGTTTAATATATAACATAGCTTTTGAATCATCAAAATTATTTTACCAAATGTTAGATTTACAGAATGTCAATTCTTATTAAGATACAATATTGATTAGCGTTCTCTGATAATCGATGTATTCAATAAATAAACATTTTTTTATGATTGAATATATACTTGATTTATAAAACACTAGATATTAATTTCAATTCATGTCAAAGATATACAAATGCCTGCTTTCATTTCTCATATGTTTAGGTTATAAAATTGGTTTTCAAATATTTTATCATATTATACCATCAAAATTAGTTTTGATACTATTATTATTATTATTATTATTATTATCATCTCAATTATTATCTCAACAGAAAAGAAGAATGAACCTCACGATAAGTTACAGAGAAATAAAGAAATGGAAGCCATGGATAGGTTGTTGGAACGATGTAGGGAGCTGGCATGTGACGACGAGGAAGGTGGAACACCGGACATGGAGCACAGGGATACGACTACCATAGAAGAGATCCAGGAGAACGACCTAGAGCAGATGACAGGAAACCTGACAGACAAGAATGGATCAAGGCCAGGGGACCATCTTATCGAGGAACCACTAGGAGAGGCCATAGAAAGACTGCTGGAGAGCTGCAGGACATCAGGGGACCATAACGGCAAGGGCCACAGCACTGACCAGGAGTCAGGATAGAAAATTTAAATATCTTTGTTTACTTTTACTGTTGTCATTTATTGAAGTTGTAAATAAAAATATGTAAACAGACTGACCATTCGCTACACTTTTTAGAGAAAAACTTGTGACCTTTTTGAAAAATAAATTTTTATTATTATTATTATCATATATTGATTAAAAATTTTAAAATATAATAATTACATGTTTATGTATTACAAAGGGATTTATAATATTATTCTAAAATATTATGAGTTAGTAACAACTTTCGCGTATTTACATCAATATAATCGAGGAATAATATATATGTGTGTATAATATATAAAAAGAGAGAGAGAAAATACTAGTAAATATATTTTGATACATTTACTTCAAAGGGCTATAATGGTATTTACCTTCACAAAGAGCAACTCCCAATAGAATACTTCAAACCATATATTTGCCAAGCACAATATAAATTCTATTTATATTACAGAGGTTGTTTTACTAAACTAGATATATGTTTGTGTATGGAGGTTGGGTAACATTTATTTTATTCTCCAAATTAAATTGTAGCCGGAAGAATGTTTGCAGACAATTTGTCAACTTAAATGTCCCATTGTTGGGCTCAATGTCGCGAATAAAGAATGGGAAGAGAGACATTAGAAGAGGAATATTTATGCTTAATACACTTTAGTAAATAAGTAAAGGCGGCGAGTGGAGGGAATATAAATTTCGATCAATCGACACTTCACTCTCTCACATCTGCTACAATGGTTCAGCCTGGTGGACGTTGCTGGAACGATTCCCATTTATGTGAAAGTTATAATTGTTTTACTTCTGTCACATCTGTACTTCTCTATCACTTATATGTCACCATGTGTAGTAAGGGAATTATTGTCATTATTATGAATCTCTCACACACACAATATACATATATTTTGAGATACATTATTTACAATTTTAAATTGGAATTATTATATATTTTAGGAATAAAAAGATTTTATCTCATAATACTTTGAATAGTTTCTTTATATAAGCTAATGAAACATTTCCAAATAAAATAATCATACATACTTCTTTATTTTTAGGTATATTTGGAGTTGTTACACCGGGTTGCGGCTTAATAGATTCACCACTCATTCTTTATTATTCCCCCTTATTAAGTAGACTTCCCGAGCAAGCTTCCATTACCTTGAATACAAAAGAAAAAATGAAAACAGTAAAAAATTATATAGAGGAAAAGGGTGCAACCTCGTCGCGAGGTCTTCGCATCGTTCACTCCTGCCCACCGTTGTCCTCTGCTCGAGCCACCCTTCCAAGTGATGTGACGTAGTGACAGTTTTTCCCAATATGAATAATAATACACTCTATCAAAAATCTGCAACAAAATATTTTACAAAGACTATATAATTTAAAATTGGATAGATAATAATATTGCTGATGATGTTTATCAAGCATGATGAATCGAGCTATATAAGATTACATCATTCAGATAAAAACGAAAAATTTGGCAACTCAGATTTCCAAGCACATTTTCCTTGTTTCTCTCAAATGTAGCGTGCGCGTTGCATAGTCCAAAGAGCACTGCAATGAATTCGTATATTCAATGCTCTGTAGTGAAAGCTATTTTGACTTTCTATTTCTTCCGCTACGACTTCCAGTATCCCTATCTGATATCAATTCCTAACGTTTTTGGAGAAACATATTCGTATCTTTGGAGTTTATCCATTAATTTGGGATTCAGACAATAACTTAGAAATATATTTGATACAAAGTGACCTTTATTGAAGACACACAAGATAATTAAGTGTGAACAAAATTGCCTCTGTCTTCTTAAAAAAAAAAAACAGACGACCAGCGACATAAAAGACTACATTTTCTTATGTTTTGTCCATGAGAGTAAAATCTCAACGCTGAACATCGGCAAACCTTTGCATGAAAAATAAAACTATTTCAAATATTAACACGCTATGAGTAAGTTAGCTCTTTATTGTCAGATAGATTCACGTTGAGAACAATTTTTATATACTGAACTATAAATGGATATTTCGATATATATTCCTTTATAGAAAAAAATAACCTCTTTAATTCTCAACTACTATACTACGCATAGTTTCCAAACAAGTAAAATTTATCACGCGATAAAGAAGTAATTTTTGGGAGCCATCGAATAAATCGTATGCTCTCTAATTTAAATAGAAAATTGGATATCAACAAAAACCAAATTTGATTATTCACTAACCAAGTAAGAGATAATTCACTTTCATTTCATTTGAGATTGGAGAGAAATAGACTACAAAATGAAAGATGTAATAGTTGGGAATATTTAAAGGGACAGAATTAAATATGAACGTGTGTTAAAGTGACTAATTTTAATTAAACATTTCTATTTGTTTGGGGAAAAAACGCTTTTTTATTTTACAATTTAATAATGTGTGCATATATAAATTAAAATAAAAAATTAATTAAAAAGCAAGGAAGTTAGGTATAAATAAAAATATTAAAATAAAAATATAATAGACATTTTTTATATAACACGAGTTAAAATAGAATATAATAATTATATATAAAGGTTTTTTAAAAATGTATAAGTTAATTGAGGAACAATGTCGTTACACGAAATGACTAGGGTTTGGGGATATAATCGGTTATGCGATTTTGGTTTCTGAGGACTAAATAATATCAATCACTTAATACTTTGGCTGCCGACTACACGTCTGTGTGTGATTTATGAGCCTTTCCTCTGAGGACACTTAAACCTGCGTGTGATTTCTGAGCCTTTCCTCTGGGGACACTCAAACCTGTGTGTGATTTATGAGCCTTTCCTCTGGAGACACTCAAATCTGCGTGTAATTTCTGAGCTTTTCCTCTGTGAACACTCACAAACCTGCGTGTGATTTCTGAGCCTTTCCTCTGGGCACGCTCAAACCTGCATGCGATTTCTGAGCCTATCCTCTGAGGACACTCAAACCTGCGTGTGATTTCTGAGCCTTTCCTCTGGGCACACTCAAACCTGCGTGTAATTTCTGAGCCTTTCCACTGGGGACACTCAAACCTGTGTGTGATTTCTGAGCCTTTCCTCTGGGGACACTCAAACCTGTGTGTGATTTCTGAGCCTTTACACTGGGGACACTCAAACCTGTGTGTGATTTCTGAGCCTTTCCTCTGGGCACACTCAAACCTGCGTGTGATTTATGAGCCTTTCATCTGGGAACACTCACAAACCTGTGTGTGATTTATAAGCCTTTCCTTTGGGGAAACTCACAAATCTGCGTGTGATTTATGAGCCTTTCATCTGGGGACACTCACAAACCTGTGTGTGATTTATAAGCCTTTCCTCTGGGGACACTCACACACCTGCGTGTGATTTCTGAGCCTTTTCTCTGGGGACAATCAAACACCTGCGTGTCATTTCTGAGCCTTTCCTCTGGGGACACTCAAACCTGCGTGTGATTTCTGAGCCTTTCCTCTGGGGACACTCAAACCTGCGTTTGATTTATTAGCCTTTCCTCAGGGGACTCTCACAAATCTGTGTGTGATTTATAAGCCTTTACTCTGGGGCACTCACACACCTGCGTGTGATTTCTGAGCCTTTTTCTGGGGACACCACACACCTGTGTGTGATATTTGAGCCTTTCCTCTGGGGACACTCAAACACCTGCGTGTGATTTATGAGCCATTTTTCTGGAGACACTCACACACCTGCCTGTGATTTCTGAGCTCTCTGTATGTTGACACTTATATGCTATTTTGTGATTATGAGATTTTCTTCAGGAGCATATAGCATGCTTACGTGCAATTTAAGATACAGAATTTAAATTCCTATGGTTGAATCTGAATTCTAACTTCATACTTGAAAGTATCCGAGGAAATGAACATTGCTTCCTAGTTAAAACTGGGGTGGCCTCTAATTTATTTATATATACAGTTTTTATTAATTAAATAAACTGTTTTGAAAAGGATGCCAGCACTGGTTAACAACGCAAAGCTAGCGCGTTTGGCAACGAAAAGGTGAAGAGCTTCCAACCGCTTCGATTCAAGCCTCTCAAAACACACACACAAGATATATTACTACAAATTTCATATTATGGAATATATAAATATGAGCAATATATTAGTTCAATATACAATTTATTTTAATAAGCGATTCTCAAAATAAAAAAAGAAAAATATGAAAAACGTTTGGCTCGTGCTTCTTAGGTTATCATAGTCTGTGGCCAATCAAATTTTGAAATGTGAGTCATTTTGTAGAAATTTTAGTTTTCCATTTTTTTATGAAGACAGAAATTTGTTTTCGATATATTAATTTTTCAAAACTAAAACCAAAATACACATCATTTATATTTAAAATATGTGTGTGAATGGCTCAATATTTACTATAATATGGAATGGTAATAAGACATATAACACCTCTCTCTTCACCTATTAGTAATACCTATCATCAATTCTAATTTTATTAATAAATGACATATGACAAATATGAAAATATTATAAACCTATATATTCGAAACATTCAAAACAACATTCGAAACAAACTCGAAGTAATTGACAAAACAAATAAATGAGTTTAAATAAATATTTTCATAATAATCAAATCGACGTTGTCGATTTTTTCAAAGTAAATATTGTATATGGCTTTTTTGTGGTCAATGTATAAAATATCATTTTTTTAAAGGACGACAGCGGGTCGCAGAAACCTCGAAAATGGTATTAAAAATGATGAAGTAACTTATTTCGAACTCAATTATAAGTTTAGACTTTAAAATGTTTCTTTTTTTTGTAAACGCGCGCTTATAGTTACAAATAGAGAGGTTGTGTGAAACACTCAAGCATACAAAGTAAACAATGAGCCACCTATTCAGTAGAAATGGGCGAGCAGCGGAGTGCTGCGCCCCGCTAATGAGCGTAACAAAAGCCACCACATTACTGTGACGCTAGTGTTTCAAGCGGGAAGTTTATTAGTCCTAAGTGAGAGGAGAGGGGAGAGCGGTTGTGCTAATTAAATGGGGAGAGAAGAATTTATTGTTTTCTCGGCACAATTTATTGCGCGATGATACCATCAGGAAGGCTGCAGGCTACGATGGTCAAGAGAGACAAATGGCCTTATGGGGGCACTTGATACGTTTTATAAGCGACATTTGTTTAAATTACCTTTTTAAATGGCTTTAAACACACAACAAATACTAGGGGCTCAAGATGTATAGAGCGCTCCTTGTTAATATTGCTCTACTTTCCCATTTGATGCATTTGCTGCCTGGAAGAAAATGAATATTGCTGAGCAAAGGATAAAAATCGACTAAGTCATTCTTCTGTAATTTACTGTTTTAAAAGGATTCTTAAACAAATATTTTATTAGACATTGTCTAATGGAACGTACATTATAGAAATGGAAGATGAAATTTCTTTAGGGAATTATCTAAAATAAATATTTCGCCATTGGTTATAAAAATTAATTTTTCTATAAATAGATTGGAATAATTTTGTGTTATGAAAATTGAAATTACTTATCTCGAATTTTTATTTTTGTTGATACAACAATATTTTAATGGTCTTAGCGCGGTGATAGGAATATATGAGGCCTAACTCATCAGTAATATTTGTAGTTTTGCTCTTTCCATCAGAGAGATGAGAAAGGTCCTCTCTATATTTTCTATCAGAGTAATAGGAGTTGGAATTTTTTAAATTTATTTTAAAAATCACGCTGATTAGTTTCAATTTTGATATACTGATGGGGGGAGGAACGCTATTCCTTTATATTTAGTGGTATATTCAGCAATTAATTGAAATATGAATAACATTATTGGAAAAAAAAACATATTATTTTATCCAAATAGAATTTGTTCACTAATATTTCGATTGGCTGTGCAAGGCACACACGTTAAAATAACGTCTATTTGTTCCACAATATCTTAAAGAACGTTGAAGTGTTGCCACAATCGAAATAATTATTATAAAACAATATTATTTTAAAATATAGGTTTTTAACATAGAGGCTATTTATGGATTGTTCTGTTTCAATATATTTATGATCATACATATATATATGTTATGAATATTTTTGTTGTTGTTAGATAAAGGGTTGATAAGACAAAGGAACGATAAGATAAAGGGTTGAGGTGCAGTCGTGATAAAAAAAAGATAATTATTTACCGTCAAGTAGCTTTTATTTTCAATTACTTGAGAAAATATTACAGATTAGTTAGTTTCACATTATATAGAATTTATAAGTTAATCCTCTATATTAGTGATTTAAAAGGATAGATATGTTAACTCCGCATATTTACAACAAAACTATATAACTAAACTGAAAGTATTTTTAAAAAACGATGATAACAAAGTAATATTATCAATGAATAAAATAAAAAATATATATTTTAATATATAGTAATATTTGAGTTTTTAGATTATATAATATATATATGTGACAATATAGTGGTAATAATGTGGTGAGGAGAGAAATAATCACACGACGAGTTGGAAGAGGAATTTGGAAGCCATCCGAGAGAGAAAGGTAGCGAGAGGGCTGTCCGCTGAACGACTGCCTGTGTGGTCACCCCCCGACTATCTGTCCCCAGGTGTTGACGGGCGGGCCCCTTTTGCTCCCCCCCCCCCTTTGGAATGTCGTGATGTCTGAAGTGTCTCGCTTTAACACATATATATATATATAGTATAATTAAATATAATTTATATGAAAGATAGTTGTATTAGATAATGAGTATTGATAATTAAAAACAAATTATAAAAATATTACTTTTAGAGTATCAAAAAGGTTATTTTTTTATTTAAGTAACAACATAGATTTACCAGTGGTATAAAAAGTTCACGCTGTAGCATCGGCAGTTACGCGTCATTTAAGCAGAACAGAAAAAAAAAGAAGAATTGAAGGTATTAGGATAAGAAAAAGAGCAAAGACAGTACCATGTTATCTTTTTATCAAACATTTAAGGTTAAAAAGAAAGAAAATTTAAATTTTTTGAAAGTATTTTTTATGTTTTTTTTTGTGTTGATAACACTTTTAATAATTTTTTTTTTGTGTAAAATGGAGTCAAATTTGTTTGTATTGTGTTAATGGAAACCATAATGGTTCAACCAGAATGGAAAGAGATTGGTACCGGGCCCATTATATGGGTGTATAGATTTACAAATCTTATATACCATTATGTCTCATACATGATCAATTGGGGAAAGATATGAGGAACAAGCGAACCAGGAAAATATGTCAACATTTTGTAGGAAGGTTTGTAACATGTTGGCTGTATTTGGTCGGGCATTATCCTTTTGGAAAATGGCATTGTTAGTCTTCTCAAGAAATTGTGACACAACAGGTAAGCAACAGATCTTCATTGTACAGCTGAGCATTCATTGGGCCTTGATTAAGACTAAAAGACTTCTACTTTAATAGCCCATGCCATCCCACACCATAGAACCAGGTTTCTTGCTGTATGCCTTTCTACAATACAGTTCTGATGGGATCTTTATTGTTGCCTATGCCTAACATGTGTCCCGCCATCATGAACCCCCAAACTGAAACTGAATTAATTAGAGAAAATGACAGAATGAAATTATTGAGCCCAAAGACGTCTCTCTTCACACCAGTTGAGCCTGTCGCTTATGTCTTGCAGAGTGAATTTATCAATAAAGGCCGGTGACTACGAAGTTTTACTTCGATGAAATCGTTATTAATGTTTTTGGAGATTCTCCAGTTTCATTCAGCACATATAGAGCTGCTTGAAACATTGATATAGTTGTCTTGTCTGCTACAACCATCCTTCTTAACCTTCTATTCTCTGTCTATGAGGTGACCTGAGCCAGGTTTTCTTGAACTTTTTACTTTCTCTTACCACAGCCCAAATCCTTACAATAGTACTTTTAAGTGTAGCCTACTTTCATAGCAATATTGATCCTGTCTCATGTAATATGATAAATTCGCTTATATGACGCCATTTTATCTATCTAGGCAATCTATATATTGATATTGAGATCTTAAGAATAAAATGAAAACATGATTACTTTATAAAAAGAGCGAGATCATAAGGCGAAAAGTTTCTTTCAAATTATTTTATTGTTTTGCCGAGCTTTCGAGCATTACTGCCCTTCAATAGGAGAAAAATGGTGAAATATTCTATTATTCTCCTGTGGAGTACCATTAATTAAAGTAATAATATCTTGAGATATATTATCGCTTGGCGCAAATTTATAAAAAGCGCGAGATCATAAGATTTCTTTCAAAGGTTTTTATTGTTTTGCCGAGCTTTCGAGCATTACTGCCCTTCCACAGGAGAATAATAGAAAATTTTACTATTTTTCTCCTATTGAAGGGCAGTAATGCTCGAAGGCTCGGCAAAACAATAAAAAACTTTGAAAGAAACCTTATGATCTCGCGCTTTTTATGAATTTGCTCCAGGCGATTATATAACTCAAGATATGATTACTTCAATTAATGGTACTCTAGGAGAGGCTATTCAAAATACCATTTTATGAATAAATAAGGTTACATTTATACACCTATACTCTAGTTACGGGGGGTTTCAGAAAATTGATCATTTACATGCCTTAATGTTCTCATTAAGTAGACAAATTTTCAGAAATTTTGCTAAAGTATTTATAGATAATGTCATTTTTTGTGACCAGTGTGTGTAATTATATAGGGACATTTATAAAATCAGTAATTATGAAGATAATTTATCTAATGAGTGTGTCTGTGTGTTATAGAATAAAATGGATAACACGCACATCTTTTTGATATAATTACGAAATCAATCAATTTTTTTAAAGCAGTATTTTAGTGAATGTTAGAGCCCAAACAAAAACAATTAAAGGGCCTTATTTATATCATCTTGATAAAGTAAGGTTTAAATTACTGTGGATACATTAACGGGTGGAATATAAATGGAGATCTGTCATTCGATAGTCCAAAATTTATATAAAACATGGAAATATTATTATATATTATTATGATTAAAATAAGAACATTAGGCCTCCAGGGAAAAGTATCTTTTTTATTATTTTTTTTAATTTACAAATCTCTCAAGCTTTCGAAAGCATGAGATTTTTGTATATAAAAATGTTTAGAAAATAAACTTTTCCCTGGAGACCTAATGCTCTTATTTTAATATTGATTCATTGGATTATTTTATCAAAATATTATTATTATGGTTGATTTTACAAGTACTTGTATTTTGTATATAGAAAACAGAATTGGATCTTAAAATATTTTTAAAATTTCAAAATCACCTTTACTTTTATCTCATATTCCCTTTATTTTTCGCTTCTATGCTATTTGAATTGTCTTTTAAATCTAAATGCGATTGTCATCAGGACGTGTTACTAAAATATTTTATGTAGAAAATCATCCAAAACAATATAAAGTATAAATAATATATATAGGTTGACATTTTGTCTTATTTGCCAAAACTTATGTTCTGTCTGAATTCTCACCACCAATAGTAAAGGTTTCTATACTATGGTAATAAACATAATGCCTTGTTCTAATGCATAATTAAAGTGAGAGATGCCTCTTTTTGGGACATGCATTTCATCCTTCTGCAAATTTCTATCAATATATATATATGTTATATGAAAATATATTATTTCATTTTAAAATTATTTTATTAAAAAATTATAACTTTTTGAATAAACTACTCTGTAAAGTCGACCGCCAGATGTCGCGGCTTTAGGCTATATGAACCCATTGTTGTTTTACGTGGGCCGGCTCAATATTTTGTAATTATGTAAATGTATTTAATCTTTTATTTTCTTCATTTTTTACTCACCTTAAGTCAGATAATACTTTCTCAAATTATGTATTCAATGCTTCATTAGCACAAATAAAGCAAATTGTGAGATTTAAATTGATTTTATTGTATTTTCTAAGAAGTTCACGACTGCATACCAAAATCATTATATATATATATATATAGGTGTTGCGCGTTTTTCCAGACACTGTTTGTATCCTATGTTCATCCAGGATAGTATAAAGAAGACGTATTGGTTTGTAAGAGGATGCGCAATAAAGTTTGAGTTTTATGACAAGTGATCCGAAATGATGAGTGCACTAAAAGGGACTTGCCTCCAAACTCCATCTTCAGAATGATTCATTGCACCATCTTCCACACCTCCAAACTAGTCCACTCGACCAACTTGAGGACAACTTCTCCGTCAGGCCAACACCTGCTATCCACTGAACTGTGTTCGCTCTGACACTCCGACCCTCCATTTTGAAAACTACTTGTCACACTGCTGTCACCAGACTGTCTCGTAGTATAGTGCTACATAGCTGTCTCATTTCTTAATCCCTCAGTCCCACCTAAGGACCACGTCACTTCCCTGTTTATGTTGCTCGCCCCATACGTTGTCCTGGCTCTTTGAATAGGGAAGTCAGATGCTTAATGCCGTATTTCCTGAATGTAGTGTGTTGCCGGGTTCCAATTGTTTTCCGTATAAATATATGGAAAATGATGCGCCATCTCTCGAATCTCTTTGGAAACCCGAACACTCTGGTTAATGATACAACCACAACACCAGCTTCGCCAAATTCAAAGCCCATTCTGGATTGACGAGGACCTTTAGTCCGAAACTATCCTCCCCAGGTGGCGTTCTGAATTTGCCAAAAGTTGTGTGTGGCTTTGTCACCTATATACGAATCTATTAGTTTTCAGAGACAGTCGTAAATTGTATTTATCTTTTGCGTCTATTTTGACAGGAAGGTGACCTTTCTTTTTATAGATCAATATCATCCTTGCAAATTTATCATCGAAATATAAATATATGGTTTATGTATGTGATGTATGTGTGGAGATGTGGGATTGATAAAACTATCTTCTAGACTGCAGATCTGATGAGATGATGTCGATGCCAGCTGCTGATTCCCTAATGCAGTCGTTCTCTGCTGAATGTCGATTTAAGAAGGCAGTTGGTGAGTGGTCTGTTGATTTGAAGGCACCGAGAGTTGAGAATAACAACAATCATTATATTTACCAAATTATGTTCATCTTCCTTTAAAATACATAAAACTATGTATATTACCTATCACTCTAGTGCAGAAATCAAAGTTGGAATAAGGAATTAGCCACAATACCAGATTTGGCATATATTCAGACAAAGCCAATATGTATACCATTAGTTTCGGGTTTTGGCCCTCGTCAGTATAAAAGGAGGCTTCGATTCATAACATCATACGAGAGTAGTTATGCTATCAGTCGAATTGGCAAAAATATGTTTAAACAGATGAAGTGATACGGACGATTTTCAGGCAATAATGCAACGTAAAGTTGTGGGAGGATGGTATTCATGTAATAAAAGAGGCACCTCTCCTTTTAAAAATGCTTACCACCTCAGATCAAGTTGGTTAAAGGATTGTGCCCCAACACCACCTTTATATATAAACCCGATACAAAAATACAACAAATTATCGAAGGGTCAATAATTAGATTCGCCTATTTTTAGCCTGTTGACGATAAATTGCTTGGAGGTTTGCCCGTACAATAAAGGAACTCATGGCGATTATGACTATTTTCCAGAGATCATTAGACTTGAATCATGGTTAGAGGCCGAGAAGGACCATCAACCCAGCAGCTGGATCAACTGAGTGGCGGCAAGCGACGACTTGCCCGTAGAGGGCGACCGAACTCTCCGCCGGCTATCTGTCCGAGGTCGCTAATTAACGTCCTTTTTATGTCCGCTGGGACCTCTGCCCGGGGACTGTATAAGTTATTGCGTTGAGCCCAAGTGTCCATCTGTTAATGGCTTGTCTTTGAGGGGGAGAAAGTCGTTAAAATGAAGGGAGGCCAAACATGGAAGTCAAGAGACGTCTCCAATGTAAGCTCTGTCTTTCCCTTAACATTTTATAGCATTCAATTATTGATTACTGGGTAATTTATTGAAATATAATTTTGTGGAGGGGAAGGCATAAGCTAATATATATTTTTCAAGATATTTTATAATTAGCTCCTTTCATTAAATTGCAATGCATTATTATAGAGATGAAATCTTTCGTAATAGTTTTTTACTACCAAATTCGCGAACTTTCGAGCTCTCTCTTTTCTGCTGCAAAATAGAATCTAAGAGTGATTACGAGTGAGCGAAATCTACGGTTTATGTCTAATTATACATGATATAGGATATGACCAAATTGCCCTGGAATATTTATTCTGTTGATACTGTTCTGATTCATTGATATGATGAATTCGAAGAGAAATATTCTGACTCATTAAACATATTTCTACAATGGCACGTAGGCTATGTAGATTAAATTCATGGGAGGTATTTGGAACATGCTGATATATGAGTTATCAGGGATCATTGGTTTTGATATTGTATATATAATCCTTTATTATTGTTTCTATTTTTTTCTGCTGATTTCTATCTTTCTCTTCACCGACATAAATTTATTCGCATTCTAGGCACGATTTTGAATAAACGGCATATTTCTTCTTCTGGAATTTTGGATTTATGGTTTGTTCTGTGATGGGATTCCTCAGTACGTTTCCAATTGTTCCTGGGCGGCGAAAGAAAATCCTAATACCATATCTATTTCATTTATAGTGCTATTTTCAAATTTTATGGTGCATAATCAATGTAATTGGATCTGAAAAAGGGTCGAGTTCTCTGTTAGGAAGGAATATAAGAATGTTATAAACATGGTGTGGAAAGGTAAATAAAAGTCTGTGGATAACAAAAAAAAAAAAAAACCTCCAAGGTATCTGTAAATGTTATTATGTTCTATTTCCTTAAAGTTGGGTAGGTAACAATGAGTAATTAAAGGTTCAGTTTGGATTTTCGCAACTGTTATATATTTATATATGGGGATATGAGAACTGAAGGGGATGTACGGAGGTTTGAAATTATTCTTATAATAAACGATGGTGTGTAATCTATTTTTTCTTTTATAATGCGGTCATCTAGATAGGGTTCGTTAGGAATCCTAGAAACATAGGTCCACATATTTTGGATTAAAACCATAGGGGAATCCGAATCAATTTTTAAAGACTTTTCTGAAGACTCGAGAGTCTGAAAAAATAAGGTAAATTTTCTCAATAAGAAAAGTGATGTACCCCTAAAGAGTATAAATACCTAATAGAGAAAATAAGAGGCTGATATATATAAAATGTTAAATTAAGAAATTTTTAAAACGTCTCTCGCTTTCATTTAAAAGCCTTCCTTTAATATTTTACCTTCTTTTACATTATTAAGTACAATTTGAATTATAGATTGAAAATACAAGGTAATAAGAACAGATATAAATAAATAGTGTATGACCTTTCGTTAACAGCGTTGTTACCATCATCAGACAAAAGTAGTCGTTAAAAATATCACAGCATGTTCTTGAATAGTTAGTTTTGTTATCAAATGTGTAAACAGAAGATAAGAAGAAATTTGATGTCTGAGAATCCTAAAAATACTATTTTTAGATTTAGAAGTTGAAAACACCCTCTTTTTTTCGATATAATTAAAAGCATGTCTGTAAATGCAATTTATATATATTTCATCTTTAAAATAATTTCAATATAAAAGTAACAAAGAAACAAGATTATGAGAAAAATTACTCTGAGAGACAATTTAAAGAAGTATTTTCATTCAAAAATGTGCTACAATTAACAGAATGGAAGAAAGTTGAAATATCAATGAGATTTAGAGATATGTTTTTAATTATATCTAAAAAAAAGTTTTTTCCCCACTTCCAATCCTAAGAATATTATTTTTAGAATGTTTAGAAAACAATTTTTCACTTATCTGCTATCTTGTTTTACAAACTTGATAACAGTACTAATGTTGTAATAGTTTTATCATTCAGCGCTTTTGTCTGATGATGGTAACAACGCTTTTACCGAAACGACACACGCTTTATTAATTTATATTTGATCTTATTACCTAATCTATTTTTTTTTAAATATTTTAACATTAGTTTTGTTACAAATAGAAATGCCTTTTTAATTATTCATATAGATAAAACATAAGAGAGAGAAAAAGATCTGACAAACAATCTTTGTTATTTGTGTGTGAAAACATATATAAATGGTCAGGTGTTGATATTAAAAACAAAATTGACATTTCCAGACCGCCTACATGAACAGTTTAGATGGCAGAGCGCCATCTAGTGGAACAAAAATAAACAAAACGTTGTTTTAGTTTGTTCCAAAGATACTTGGCCAAATCAATTTAGTTGATTTTTGTTCCACTAGGTGGCGCGCTCTGCCATCTAAAATGCTGCTGTAAGCGGTAAGGAAATGTCAATTTTGTTTTTAATAAGCAAAAAGGAAGGATCATGATAGTATTTTGTCGTCGTATGGAATCGTAGGTTAGTATTATTCTGTGGAACAAATCATACCGAGGTGTGTTCAAAAGGTATCGCGACTTTTGTGTTTTTTCAAAAATTATTTATTTATTCATGAATACCTATTTTGTCCCCTTCAAAGTAATCCCCATGAGATATTATACACTTGTGCCAACGGTTTTTCCAATCTTCGAAGCACTTCAAAAAATCATTTTTTAAAAATCTTTTCAGCTCCTCCTTCGATGCCATCTTTATCTCGTCAAGCGTAGCGTAACGTCGTCCTTTCATGGGCCTCTTCAGTTTAGGGAACAAGAAAAGGTCACAGGGGGCCAGAACTGGGGATACGGTGGCTGCGGCATCATTAGTCTGTTGTTTTTGGCCAAAAGGTCGCGCACAAGCAACGATGTGTGAGCAGGGGCGTTATCGTGGTGCAAAAGCCAATTTTTGTTCTTCCACAAATCCGGGCGTTTCTGGCGGATTTCTTCGCGCAAACTAGCAGGTAATATTCCTTATTGACCGTTCAACCCTGTGCAAGAACTCATGATGCACCATGCCCCTGCAATCGAAGAAAACTGTCAGCAAAACTTTCACATTCGACCGATCGTATTATCCATTAAGTAATATTTATAGACATGAACATATACCACAAAAGGTTTATCAAACATAATTTATTTTCTTATATTACATTCTATTTAAAACATTAACATGCTGCGCGCTCTATGAATTTTTAATATCAGACGTTATTTACATATATCAGCTACAAATAAACATTTACAAAAATGTCTTTCTATGAAAAAGGCGATAGTGGGTCACCGAAATGAAGAAAACCTAAAGAATGCCTGAAAATTTATTTACGAGGGTTGTCCGTTAAATAAGTTCCACAGAGGTTTTTCATACAGAAAAACAGGTTTATTTGCCCTGAACTATACATTTTCGAAAATATCAGACTTTTTTCATTTTTCTACATATTCCCCGTTTCGTCCGACGCATTTTTGCATTCGGGACACCCACTTATGGAACCCAGAGTCAAAGAACTCTGCCGCCTGGCCGCGTAAAGCCTAAAACCGCTTCTTCCAACTCGTCATCGTCCTCGAATTGGGTTCCACCCAGGTTTTTCTTCAATTCGGGGAAGAGATAGAAGTCACTAGGAGCTACGTCAGGGCTGTAGGGTGGGTGTGACACCAATTCCCATCCAAATTCTTCGATGAGGGCAGTGGTTTGATGGGCGGTGTGCGGCCGAGCGTTGTCGTGGTGAAAACGCACCCCTTTGGTTAACATCCCTCTCCTCTTGTTCTGAATCGCGCGTCTAATTTGTTTCAAGGTCTTACAGTACCGGTCGGAATTGATTGTTTTACCCCGACGCATAAAGTCGCACAACAATAGGCCCTTTCGGCCCCTAAAGACGGTAGCGATAAGTTTCCCGGCAGAAAGTGTTTGTTTAAACTTTAGAGGTTTCGGCGAAGAAGTGTGCTTCCACTGCTTGGATTGATCCTTTATCTCCGGTGTGGTGTAGTGTACCAAGGTCACATCACCAGTAACGATCGAATCCAAGAATTAGACTCCGTCACTTTTGTGGCAATCGAGAAATTTCTAGGCCGCATCAACCCACTGCCGTTTATGCTCTTCAGTCAGCATTTTCGGAACTCATATTGCGCAGACCTTTGAATACCCTAAATGTTCACGCAAAATCTTGTCGATGGTGGTTTTACTGACATCAGGAACCAAATCGCAGAGCTTCCACGCAGTAACCCGTCGATCTTCAAGCATTGCCGCTTCGACTTTGGCAATGGTTTCGTCCGAAACCGATGGCCGTCCAGCACGCGGTTCATCGTGGACGTCTGTTCGGCCGTTTTTAAATTCTCTGACCCATCTGCGAACCACCCCGGAACTCATACACCCTTCTCCATACACTTGACAGAGTCCAGTATGAATGTCCTTCGCCGAATTCTTCTTTGCGGCCAAAAAGCGAATTACTGACCGTAATTCACAGCTGGCGGGAGACACGAGGGGAAGCTCCATTACTAACGGCTGCTCAGCTAAGACTAAGCTTACCAGCGACGTGTCGTTGGTGGTAAATTGGAGTGGGGAGAACAAGCTACGAGCCCGTGCAGTAGGCTCGAGCCTAAAAGCGATCCTCATGACAGTGGTGCCCCGTGGAACTTATTTAACGGACAACCCTCGTACTAACAAATAATATAAATATAGAAATCTTTCCCCCGCGTGCTCTATTCACTTTATACTAACTTTTCACGTCAACAATCAATAAAATATATAAAAAGAGATAGATTTGATTATTTTGTTTTTATATTTATATATGTCTTAACAAAGAGTGAATAAAAATAAAGTATACATTTTACCTTTGTCAAATATTTTATATATTCAGTATTTAAAGAATATGACAATAGTGAATTTTTGTACAATCCTTATATCTATAAAAATGAAATGCAAAATCGATGTTTGATATCGCGTTGCGCAAAATCTACAGAGCCAATCATTATGAAATTTCGCATGTAGGTATCTGAAGATTTCGTTTAACATATAGGCTATTCAAAAAACTACAAAGGTTAATGCGCTTTTTTTAAAATGTAAAACTAAAAAGCGTTAGTTCCAGCCTTTTACCGCTTGGGCGCAGCACTATGCTAGAATCAGATTGAGAAAAATATTACGGCAATAATTTTTAATCGGATAATAAATTAGGAAGACGAATTTATCGAAAATATGAAAAGCGGCCTCAACGAAGTAAAGTAATCAAATAAACAATTTCAAAAAAGAAAAAGGATTTCTCTGTTAAAAAAGTATAACCCTGACGGCAGAGCAGGGTTAATAGTGGTGCCAAAGCAAAAAAAAAGAAAAAGTTATAGACCACCACAACCATATGTTGGATGTTGAATGTTGCCAGGACCATGCACCGAATAAAAGGCAAATGATATTCGCCTTCCATGCTTAATAATGTAGCTGAATTTTCTAAGACATCTATGTCAAAGCAAGAAGGGTGAATCAGTTACCTGCTGTTCTAATTCAACCGATTTCTATGTCAAATATCCCATTCGAAAGATTTTCTAGTCCCCTTACCCTTACTCTCAGAGGTAGATTGTAATTCGACAGACTGCTACACGAAATACGCAGAAACAAAAGCTGTCCTCGATTACACGGCGAAAGAGGTAACTAAGTTCTTAACGTAAAATATTTTCCTACGACACGGAATCCGCGCTACCTTCACAGTAACAAAGAAAATAAATTTACCAGCAATTTGATGAAAGTACTAATGGAAATATGAAAGATCAAGCACTGTTTTACAACAAGCTGCCATCCCCAGTCAAATAGCCAGTTGAGATTTTTAAACACATTTAACTTCTTCCAATCGCGCAGGTGCGGGTGTGCGTTGTTCTTATCATTGTAACCTTAAAAAATAGAAACATTATCTTTGAATCATTGTAACCTTAAAAAATAGAAACATTATCTTTGAATCATTGTAACCTTAAAAAATAGAAACATTATCTTTGAATCATTGTAACCTTAAAAAATAGAAACATTATCTATGAACCTTTGTAACTTTAAAAAATAGAAACATTATCTTTGAATCAATGTAACCTTAGAAAAATCATCTTTGAATGAGAACTCATCTTATTCCGGCTTATTCTACAGCACAATGGAGACTGATGAATAAAATCCGTCTACATCCCAATATGGTGTAACAATATATATCTTGATTTCTCCACAGAATCACTATGTTTCGTCTAGTGACATGAAACCTGGGGTTGCTTAGTGCAATTGATACCTTCCTAGTCAGCTTTTTCAAACCTTCTGGGATCATTTATGCGATCTTAATGTGCACACATCACCATTATTTCATCACTAAATTATCCCTAGTTTTTAGATGGTACTACATTATTCGCCTGTAAAGAGGTTTTATTTTTAATTTTTATATTTATATAAATTTTAACTCTTTATAATTTTATATAAAAGGGCGTACCTGGATCTGTAAAGAAAAAAAAAACAATTTTTTTCTTAAAAATTTCTTTTGTTCACAAAATTTTATAATTATTTTATATGTATATATCTTTAAAATTTTTGTTTGTTTAAAAATTAATTTATCATAAACTGATTTTTTTTTGCTCATAAATGGAATATTTGTTAATGAATTTAGAGGATTCTCTATAAAAAAACGGAAAAATATGTAGCGAAATATATATTTTTAACTGGTAATATTTATAACTAATTTTTAAAAAATAATTTCTAAAATAAAGAATAAAATAAATGTAAGAGAGTTAGAGCTGCCTCATCAGGAATGTCCCAGTGTAGTCGACTCTCCATAATGCTATCATGTTGTTACATTTCATTATCAGAGGCTTTAAAGGCCGAATATTGAAGTACAACAACCTACACCATCCAATTATATAGAACGCTGCATAAATTATAAATAATTATAATGATTAATTTTTTTTATTAAAATAATATTTTATAGATTATATTCTATTTGTGTGAAAAAAGAAATGTGGCTGTTGAGAATGAAGTTATTTCAAAGAATTACGTCGGTGCTTCAATATATCTGACACACTAATTGGATTTTACCATGAAAATAGGCTTAGGAAAATAGAATCCCTTGCGGTATAATATTAGGCAAAAAGGTCATTAACCCATAATTTCCTTTAAAATAATTTATTATCTTTAGATGTCGAGCTTTTTCCCACTTCTACAGGAGTATTTCTAAATATAACGTCGACTACATATGCACTAAAAGGCAGCGTTATTTTGCCGTTATATCTTTACATGGAAATTGAAACAATTTTTAGTGCGATTTTATTTTATTTTATAAATTAAATAACTTTCTACCGTCCTTCCTCTCTGATGTGAAATAACGATGGAAGGGGATTGGCTCATCTGTGGTGAACTTTCCCATCTAAATTGACGAAACCGCTGAGGGCTCATCACTGATTAGTTAGGCCCTTCCAATATTTATATGCACAGATAGAGCAGTAGAATATTGTTTTATTTATAAATCTAAAATGTAACGCTGAATAAATAGAGTTAGTGCTAGATATTTTTATATTTATAATATATATTATATACCTTGATATATCATAATTTTGTTTCAGCATTATGAATATATTGAATATATATTTATTTTTGAGTTGAAAGTGAAAATTGAAACTTATAATATATAAATAAACATAGAAGAAATAACAATATTTGATTTGAAATATTGGCAGGAATAGGTTTATTAAGGATTATCTAAGTTTACACAGCCGCCCATCTACAGAAATCTACAATATGACATACTGTATTTATATATCTATCTTCGACTAGTTATTAAACTAAAGTACGTGTAACACAAATCAGAAATAACATTTGTAATGGCAAATCTATCGTGAATGGTCTTTGTAAGAATATTCTATAGATCCAACTATCGATATAATTGATAGAACGCCCTATATAGTTTCCACCAATAATAAAATCCATGCAATCATTCTCTGAATAACTATTTCTTTCTCTAATTCATCGTATTGTTTTGACTTTCGTTAATTCGTGTTGCCCGGAGGTCCTGAGTCAGTCAATAATTGTATCGATCACCATTCTGCTAACATATCCTTGCCATTAGATTCGGCCTCGTACCTGGAGCTAAATACGAGGACCCCTAGTTTTCAGGCTGTTATTACTGAATTAAATGGGTAGAATATAGAGTTATTTATTTGGGGGAATGAATGCAATTTTACGACTATAAATATTATTTATATATAATTAGGCATATATATTATATGTGAAAGACAATTAATTTGCCAACTTAAAATAAATGAGGTCTGCCCTTTTTTAATTCAACAATAAATTAATATTACAACTTTGCAGGAAAACGCAACAGGCCATTCAACGTCGAATGTTGTTGTCGTCGTGTCCAATGAAGAGCCTCAGATGTCTCCATACATCTCTATCACAGCAGTCGCAATGTCCTCTATCAATCAACGTCAAATGACTTTAATAAAAGTGAAGATTAAAAGGATGGGTCAATAAGTACCCGAGATCGGAATAAAAACGTTATTTAAAAATAAAATTGATTTTTTATTTCCAACATAGTCTCATTTGAGGGATATTCACTTATCCCAACGTTCCTGAAAATGTTCTACCATCTAAAATGTAATAATCGTCCTCCAGTTTGGAAATAATTAGAAATCCCATGGGGCCAGTTCGGGGAATACGGGGGATGCGGCAACAATTAAAGGGTTTGACTGCAACAACTCCGAATGCGGGAATTTTCTAATTCTATTCATAATGAAAGATTACTTTTTCTTCGTCAAATGGGTCCATTTCTTCTTCGAATTCTTGTTAAAGCGGTCTTATAACTCACTGTAGTGTTGTCCAGTGGTAGTTTTCTTTTTTCTAAGAAGTCTATGAAGGTGATGGTGTCGTATACCAAAATATTGTCGCCATAACCTTTGCGGCAGATGGGACCATCTTCGCCTCTTTGGAGTAGAATTCTCTGGAAGTAACCAATTTGTTTTGAATCTTGTTCAGCTTCCACACAGGGTGCAATATTGAATACAGATATGATCGACGTTCACAACTTGAGGTAAATAATTCCTCATACATCGCTTATATTGTTTCTTGATTTGAAAATTTGAAAGTCGCATCTGATTGTTACCCACTATGAGCAATCGCGTCATCCATCGGGCCCTAGCAATTATTCATCTCCAACTGTAGTCATGGATGGAGAAGGATTACCATATATGGCTATTACTTTATTTCTTCTCTCTACCACATGGTTTCTCATCCAAAATCATTTAACAAATTACTGAACGAAAGTGCACCTCTCTGTCTTAGCCTAAAACGTGCGATGACTCACTGAAATGGCCGTAAAATCAAAAGGATCCCATGATACGGTTTCAAATTTGGCGCGTGCGCGTTTAAAGAATGCAATAGTATGGAATTCATCTGTCTCTAAAACGGGCGCTTATATTTCGATTTCTCGGGTAATGAGAGAATTTGGGGAAAGGAGCTCAAACGAAGAGGTATTCCAACAACAGCAACAACAAGATGGTAAAATGAAATAATCTCTTCTCATATTTTGTTTAAAAATTTGATATTTTTCATTTTTTTTTATATAATATATTTTCTTTTTGAAGGTAATACAATGCAATATTGGTGAAATTATTAAAAATTACATAGTTTAAAATTAATTTTCAATCTAATTATTTTTATATGTTTTTAATTAACAATAAGTAATTTTATTCAGACTTGTGTAGACAGTATGTCAAAAATGATATACATAGACGCTCCATCAGCCTTCTAATCAATATCAATTATTTAAACTCCAAAATACACTATTTCAGATTCATAGCTGTTTGAAGACCATTAAGCTTTGACCAGTGTGGAAAGAGATTAGTGCCTTCGGCGCGCCGTTCTTTCGGAGGTTCTTCCGTTCGAAGGTTGGTGGATTATAACACAACCAAATGGTATTACCTTGAATATACACAGTCCATATAGAGTTATGAATTCTGTCTTCTCATGGTCTAACTCCTCTATATCAGTATACTGACTGGATATCCATAGGTTAATAAATCTTGTTCCCCGAAAGCAGTCTAAAATATCGTCGAGCTTTGGGAGTGCGTAGACATATTTTTTATTATTTTATTTTTGAGGCTGCGATAATCTATGAAGAATATCCAACCTTTTTTATGTTCTGATCAAGACGACAGGTAAAGTCCATGTAATTTCAGAAAGCTGAATGATGTCGTTTTTCCATCTTGTTGACGACATCTTAAATAACTTGGCGTTCTCTGGTGCGACATAACAAGGTCGTTTTTTGGTCGGTGGGTGGTCTCTAATTCTAATTCGTTGCTAAACATCGACGTACTTCGACGGTTTTCTTCTACTGAATTCAAACATATCCTTATAGTTTTGGAACAAATTTCAAAAATATTTTCCTTTAGCGAGTCATTCAAAAATATCTGATTTTTAAAAGGTCATCAGAACCTTTCTCTTCCATATTTAAACTTTGTTACTATTAGCTAAGGCACATAGGAAGTTTGGCAAGTGGCCACACGAATTATTGGAAGAATATAATGCATTGGTCCAAGATGAACATCGTTTTAAATATATATATATACACACATAACTATACTATACTTTATATATTTAAAGAAAGGTTGCCACTTCTCCCGTCAAAATAGATGCTCAAACTAAGCGCCATCTATTTTGACGGGAGAGGCGATCTTTCTTTTAATAAAACCATTTTATCCCGGCAAAAATTATATATATGAGACCTTACCTTTCAAAGATCAATATTCTCCTGAGAAAATATCCTTCTATATTTCTGCCAAAGAATTGGCCCTACACTTTACCAGCTGAGCGTCTCTTTGGCAACTCTTTGGCCCTTTGAACATTTAGCGAATCCCCCGTGGTGAGAGATGGCTCATGATATCAAGGGCACCTCTGGACTGAAGAAGGCAATTAGATTTAAAATTGTTTCTAAGTCGGCCTTCTTAATTTGTCGAAGTTAATGTTGTGGCTTTGTTACCGAACCGAGTTTGATAATTTGCGGAGACAATCAATAGATGGGGCTTAGCTTCAGCGCCTATTTTGACTAGAGAAGTGACATTTATTTTTATAAATTAATACCGTCGCGGAAAAAATTCCATATATATATATATGAATATATATTGATTTTAGATTTGCTTTGATAAAAAAAAATGGATACGAATAAGTATACTGACCAAGATAGAGGTCCTCAGCATTTTAACAATAAATAAAAAACAAAGTGAACAAATAACGTTTTTAATTGTTTATAAACGACTTTTTTTCCATTCATTTTAAGCGGCAATTATAAAAAGGGCAACAAGATTAGATCCAATTAAAATAAATATGCCTGATTGCATCTGTTTTTTTACTGTTTTGAAGGCTTAACTAAAAATATAACTTAATTATAAAAATTTGTATTTTTGCATTTCTCATAAATCAGGATATACAGCTATAACTTTGAAGATAATTTGCTATTCGTAAAATAATTGCAAGT
The DNA here is from genome assembly GCA_030710605.1 of Cordylochernes scorpioides. Classification (NCBI taxonomy): domain Eukaryota; kingdom Metazoa; phylum Arthropoda; class Arachnida; order Pseudoscorpiones; family Chernetidae; genus Cordylochernes; species Cordylochernes scorpioides. The sequence goes on from CP092886.1 coordinate 64,664,050, forward strand.
TGAATATGTTATAAATTGCAAACTTTTGTATGAATATATTTAAATTACATATTGAGAAATAAAATTCAATAGTATCATGTAGAGGGTAACACGCTCGATTCCCGACAATCATGAACCGGGATTGAATCCCGCGTTAAAAATTGTTTAATATGTGAATACCCTTCACATATTATTCATTGTTTCAATTATCATGAACTAGGTTGCTCTTGCTGAGCGGTACCTATTTATGTGATTTGAACCAGATGTGATGTCATTCTTGGAATAAATTCCGGTATTAGTTTTTTTTTAATTTTTATTCGAGGTATTTAATTACGTGCCTGTATTTGGCATGTAGAAACATATTTTTATAAAATCTAATAATACGAACGTCATTTTTCTGGCTGTAAGTTTATTTGAAGATACAGCTACATAAAACACTCTAATTTTATTTTCTTCCTGACGTTTCAGTGATTTTTTGGCTCTCTCCTCAGAGGATTGGTCATTTTTTAAATCTAGCCCCTACTTGCATATGTACACGAATTTATAAATATACAAGTTCCACGCCCCACTGCAACACAAGAAGGCAAAAGTAGTTACAATGGCAGACGAGCATTGTGCACATGCGTTATCAACGGTAACTACAAAGAATAAACCAAATACAATAAAGTATGAACTCAAAACGAATGACTACTCAACTCCATTTGTGAAGAGGTAAAAAGAAATACAAGGTAATAAGAACAAATCCAAATAAAAAAATAGTCTGTGACGTGTTTTAGCAACAACGCTGTTTATTTGGATTTGGTCGTATTAACTTTTGTTTATAATTTATAATACAAATTGTGACTTATTAAATGAAAAGAACAAAGTGAAACAATAAGAAACACAGACTCAGCAGGATCAGAACTCAGATCAAGGAACATTTATAACCCATATATCTAAACAATAGACTAGAACACCAATAGGATATATAGAGCTCTATAAAGAATTTATAACGTTTATAACACACTAGACCCACAAATTACTATCCATATGAGTAGCCCAAAGTTGAGATATGAAATTTCCAATGGCATAGAAATAGAAAACGTAATTTACGAGATAAACAGCTTTGATTGCTACAATAATACATAGACGAAACGAACACTGGGGGGAAAGGATTAAGTATCACCAACAGGGCCTCCGAGGCTCCAGTAACATAACTAACATTGGAATAAAATATAAAGACCACAAGGTGGACTGGAAGGTACTACACAGAAAGTAAATAAAAAGGTAGAAAGACTTCCTGGGTGGTTAGGAATCTAAAAATCGGGTAACCTTTTAAATAAGTTTGAAAAAATACAGGTACATGAACCACTCTACCTTTAATTCCTTGCTGAAATATCTGTGACTTCCTGACACTCTCCTCAGGAGATTGGTTATTTTTTAATTCTAGCTTCCACTTATATATGTACACCATTTTAAAAATATGGATGCAATTAGAAGAAGGAAATCTCACCACAATACAAAGGTACCATGCACAGAATTAGGACGAAAAGGAGAAGGGGGATGAGAATTAAATAAAAAATATGGACCAACTTAATTTACAAGGACGAAGGATACCCACGGCCATTGAAATAGAGGCTTTCCCCGCGAGTCGCGTTTGAAGTTCCTTTGAGAAATAATTTAGCCTTTTTTAATACTAATTTTATATTATTATATTTTTAGTTTCAATTTTAAAAAAATTGAAAGCTTTTTTAAAATTTTACGGCCAAGGGTTTTAATTTTTATCATCGATCGCATATCATTACGATATATTCCCTAGAGATATAACCCTACATATGTAAATTTGGGAAATTTTCAACAAAGTTTTATATACAGTATATTGTCGCATACCCTAGTGAATGTACATAGTTATGTTTATATATATAAATTATGTAAATATATGATTATCTTATATATTTTCCAACTTTGTTTCTTTTTTAAAAAGGCTGATTTGAATATGGAAGTAGGAGATTATGGAAGAAGAGAAAAAAAAGGATTGTTTACTTTCTGAGTTGACCTCATTTCTTTCTTGTTGAGGATTGAACGTTTTAAAAAAATATTAGAAAAAATGGCGCAGCCGACAGGATCAATTATCTTGTGCCTCAAGGAAGGAAAGGTGGTTTTGGCTTACACCCTAGTCACGTGATGTTGGATACTCCAGTAGAATACCAGTCACCTGATAATGATGAACTGGTTTTAAGTGTGGTAAGCGAACATTGGTATATTATCGATATTTCGAACAGATTTTGTTGGTGTTCCAATTAAAATTATTCATTGTTATGCCAATAGGGAGTTTGATAAGCTTCAACTTGTTATGCAAGATATGAAATATGATTAAATATATTTATATTATGAAGCTAGAATATTATGATTCAACCATTGAAACCCCAATTTGAACCATTGCTGATCAGCAGTGTTTGATTACAGAACTGCCTATCAAAAATCGGCGTGACGTCGTATGTAGGTCAGTTAGAATGGAGGCAGCTGTCTTTTCGACCAAATCTTATGAAAATATTGTATAATGGATGGGTTGCAGATAAGGCAAAGATCAATGGAACGCATTTCTATATAACTTGAACGGTTGTACTATGGTTTGATAATATATTTCAGGATGAAGGAGAGTATTGTTGGGAAGAATGGAAGCAAGAAATTGTTTGCGTTTTTAATGAAAATCCGATAGTAAGGTATAAAAATCCACAAATTAGAAATATTCAATTGGATTTTTAAATGCTCAAATATAGGATTTTACATTTTTATTTGAAGTAAAAATATTACATACTTATACGAAAATGTTTACGTAACAAATATATAACGCGCATCCGATATTCAGTTTTTAAAAATATTCATATATATTAAAAACAGATTATTCATTCTACTACTAAACTTTGATAGTTTGTCGCACGTAATTTCTAACGGCTTAAAGTTGACTACAAAATATTCCGACGCTCTGTGTCTAGAAGGACACACTGGAAAAATAAGGTCAAAATACATCATAAATAGGTTGTCTTTGAAAACGGCTAAAGAGACGAAGCCGCGTAGAGCGCGGGTTTGCGTATTGCGTCTTTGATCCATCTGTATGAATGATTGTTTCTGAATTTTTGGCTTGTAACTCCATGGAGTTCCGAGCTAGAAACATGATATTTTGGATATATTCCTCCTTTGAAGTCTTGAATCAACGATCTAAAAATCAAGCCACAACTCCCAACTGTTGTCCAGTTAAAATTGCATATCACCGACAGACGGAAAGACATCGTATTTAAATATAAATATAACTTTAAAGCATAGTATATACTAAAGGGAAACATTATTCTGTTCGTGCAACTGAATTTTGATGATGGTCCACTGCCATCTATCAAATAGTATATCAACTCTTTGTTGATTTGTATTTTTCAGAGTTGGCCTATACCATTTTCTTGAACTATCAAGAAAACCAACCAGGTACACATTTCGCGCTGTTGGCCTTCTATCAGCGTGATAAAGTGTACACTTTGAAGGCCCAACATGGGTTGCTCCATCGCATCTTTTTATGCCACGAAAATAGCATTTTATGCCTTAAGAGAGTGTCCATACATATGTAAATAGAAATTTAATTCACGTTGGAATTATTTAAATCCGAAATCAAAGTCGACCTATCTCCGTTTATACCACGCTAGATCGTCAACAACGGCGTATGGTTTACCACGAGATGTAGAACGGCAGTAGAGACCTCACAACCTACGGTACCTGTGTAACATTATTCAAAATATGTGTAAATCAGGATAAACGTATACATAGTAAATCAACAGGAATACCTTAATTCCTAGGAAAAGGTTTGGTTTTTACACTTCAAATCTTGTTATGCAGAGAGAGTATAAATGAAAATAAAGTTTATATATTTTTAATGTTTTGACAATCCGTTTATGGTGATCATATAACCTTTTATATCAAAAATATAACAAATGTGAAAGCATTTTAGGCATATAGGGTTATGTAGAGAGTAGAATAATATCAATTTGGAATATTTGATTTCGAGGCCATCAGTTAAACGTACAAGGTGTGTCCAATAAATAATGAGACCGGTCAAAAACAAAGAAAAAATGAAATGATAATTTTTTTTAAAAGTCTATTAAAAAAATAGAAAGCTTCAGCTACACTGCGGTATATCACATAACGTGATTGCGTGCGCAGTCGATAAATTGTAAGCTTGTAAAAGAACGCCTTGCATAACAACTTCTAATTTGTAATGGATAGAATATTCGAGCAACGAATTTGTATTAAATTTTGCTACAAAATTGGGAAATCGGCTTCAGAAACTTTAGATTTGTTGAAATTGGCATTTGGAAATGAAAATGTAAATAAGCCCACCACCTTTAGATGGTTTTCACGATTTAAAAATGGCATGGAATCGGTGAAAGATGAAAAGCGTGTTGGACGTCCAATTCTGCACAGGAACCCTGAAAAAGTGAGCCAAATTTCAAATTTGATAAAAGAAAATCCACGAATAGGGTTACGGAACATTGAGGAAGAAACAGGGATATCAAAATCATTAGTTGGATCGATAATTAAAGAAGACTTGCAGTTGAAGAAGACACCTTCAAAATTTTCCCTAAAATGCTCACAATCCAACAAAAGGAGAATCGCGTTGAAGTTGCCGAAAAAATGCTTGAAATGGTGGAAGAAAACCCTAATTGGAAGGAAAATGTAATAACTGGAGACGAGACATGGGTTTACGGGTATGACCCTGAAACAAAACTCCAATCCATGAAGTGGAAAGGAAATTATGAACCAAGAACGAAGAAGTTCCGACTTTGCAAGTCAAAAAACAAAGTCTTATTGGTCACGTTCTTTGACATAAAGGGAATTGTGTATTATGAATATCTAGAGGAAGGTCAAACAATCAATAAGGAGTCTTATTTAAACATTATGAGACGTGTACCTGAATCAATTCGTCTGAAATAAAGTGAAATGTGGAGTTCCAAAAATTGGATTATCCATCATGATAATGCACCAACACACACCGCTACATCTGTACTGACTTTTTTGGCTGAACACGGCATCCAAATACTTCAACAACTTCTCTATTCCCCAGACTTAGCTCCAAATGATTTTTTTCTCTTTCCAAAACTCAAAATGGCTCTAAAAGGAAGAAGATTTGACACTAGAGAGTCCATCATTGTGGATTCGAAAAAGGTCTTGAAGAACATCCCGAAAGATGCCTTTTCTAAATGTTTTAAATCATGGGAGAAGAGATGGAAATTATGTATAGATGCGGGAGGGGACTATTTTAAAAAATACTAATAAAAATATTTTTAATCATTCTATTTTTTCTTTATTTTTTTGACCAGTCTCATTATTTATTTGACACACCTTGTATTTATGGAGCCTTCAAATTCAAAGGTATTAAAATTTGCGGAAATATCATATTCATGTACAAAATAGGCATGTCTCTCTCTTTAAAATACACTAGAAGAGAAAGGTGTCTCTTTTGCTACATAGCAAAACATAGAAATGTTTATGACTCATGAGCACAAATGTTAATATTTTGAGTTGAACTTATAGAATTTTAGAAATCTGAGACATAAACGACTGGTGGCATAGTACAATAGCGTCCCCGGATCATGGGAATTTGGACACAAACCTGGGAGAAGTGCCGCAAGAGAGGCGACAAAGGGCAAGCACAATTAATTGCCGGAGTGGTGAGTGGACACTTACCCAGCACTTAACCACAATTAGCGTACTTCATACCTCCAGCATTCAGGTTTCCTCATTGAGTGATAGTTAGGGAGTGCTTTAATTAATTGTGTTCCATATATTATATTCAGAGTATATTTTTGGTTTCTCTCACAGCGCCTATTAATATTCAGGATTAAAGGGGCGTACTAGTAAGCCGATTAATACGTTTTTTTTTTTCTTTTGGTCTGCTGTTTTTTATATAAGTTTTTTCAAATATCTTCTATTTTCTCTGTTTTATCGCTAATAATATGCTTATATGGAATATTTATTAGTGGTAAAACGGTTTATTTTTGTATGTCGTACCTTTTTATTTGTAAAATAAATTCTGATTATATATGAGCTTTACGGTGAAATCAGCCCAAAGTCGCTTAATGAAAATTAATCACGCTAATTATTATATTTATTTGAAATGAAGGCGATAAAAACGTGGTGATTTTCTCTTAATGGTAAAAACACAAGCTTTCAGGCAAGAATGCCCTTCTTCAGGTTACAACTTGGAAATATTTAAAAACTATGGATATGAAAGATAGCCAAATACAGTAGGTAAATAGTTCAGCTGGGGGGATTGGCGAGGTAAAACACGGAGTATTGGGGTGGGAGGTCGATTTTTCGGTTAAAACTGGGCGTGCAGTGCGAGACCAAAGATTCAAGGATTAGGCGCTGATACTTGTTCCAGACGCCCTTGTAAACGCATACAGCGCTGTCCAAATTGAACGAGTGGCGAAATTCTGTGATGTGTGATGTGATTCACGGCAATCGCCGTGAAATTTTGGGATATTATTAGGTATATCCCCGGGAAGGTTTTTGAAAAATAATTTCTTTTTTTTTTTTGCTTATCCCTAGTACACGTGGTACAGGCCATGATAATCATGGAGGGTAGTTAGCGACTGCTTTTTACTGTAAGCGCACCACATGTCTACACATGTGAAAGCAGTTCGACTTTGCACTTACAAATGTTCCAGAGCCCCGTTTGGTTACTTGCACTCGCTGGTGGGGTTGGACTTTTGCAAGAATCGGGGGGCCATTGGAGCATTTTAAATAATTTCTTGAATATCTTGAATATCCTTAGAGTTATTTGCAGTTTTGTAGATTTAACTCGAAAGCAGCGCCCCCATTGCGACGATGATAACAAGTTTTTTTATCTATAAGTTTTATTATCACTAAGTTTATTATCTTAAAGATTATTTATCAAAAGTAAGATTTTCTACCTATTAATTGCGCACAAGTCAAAGTTAGTTTTATCATTTATCTACAACATATATATTGGGAGAATAGATAAAATGATTATTTTGTAATGTAGAAAATTAGGAAAGACAAAATGCAGAATGAAACGGCAATTTATTTGAGACAAGAATAATGATACAATTCCAAGGCAAAGATACTATTCCTTTAACTTCCAATTACCGAGTGAACCAATTAATATTGATTTTATTCAACTTATCGAGTATTTATCAAGGGACCGGGAAAAAATGTTCACTTTATCGAGAGATTGAAATTTACGAGTTTCAAATTATCAAAATATATCTTTTTTTTAATAAGTTTATAGAGAATTGTTTTAACAAATGTTCGTTAGACAAACCTTTACTCGGGTAAAACCCGGGCGAAGTCGGGTACATCCGCTAGTAGTTTATAATAAGGAAAGATATACGAAATTTAATAGGTTCTGCAGACTATTTATTATAAATAGACAGTTTCATGCAGCTTGAGGAACCATACTACTATGCGACTTGATTTATATCAATGTAAATAATTAATAAGTTGCTTTAGAATATAACTCATTGTAAATAGCTCAACTTGATCAACTTTCTCACTCCACGATACTAAATATTAGAGATAACTTCATTAAATTAACTTCCTTTATTGCTTAACATACTGTAAATAACTACCTTGCGATTTTTTTCTATCTGTTTATGTTGTTGCTTATTCGTTTAATGTATATGTTTATTTAATGCTCTTTTCTTAATCGTTTATTTTATTTTTGATAATTCTCTTACCGACTCTACTACAATATGAATTATTGTAAATTGTTTCACGCTCGATTATTCAGATCGGATATAGCGTGTCTTATTTGCAACTGGTAATAAAGTTGCATAAAAGAGGCAGACAAGAAATATACGATTAGTCAAGTATTATAAAAGAGGTAGACAAGAGATATTCACAAATGTGCTGTAAAATATGCTAAGAATAAACAATAATAAGTTATTGTAACATTTTAAAATGTGTCCTTTTTATCTGTTTGTTAAATGCGATTTGGTGCTTGATACTACACTGGTGTCCAAAAAATAAGAAACTTAACCAATATTGAAATTTCTCAAAAGTTAATTTATTAACAAATATAAGATTTAGTATACACATAGTTTAAACTATGGAGAATTTGACTAGCTATATGAAAATAAAAAATAATAATTGAAATTATTAAATATGCAAATTATTACCGACATACACAAAGCTAAGGTTCCAGATCTTAAAGAAATAAGATATCAATTGGGAGTATGATCACCTCTAACAGCTATCAAGGTCTCACAGCGAACCCTCATACTGTTTACCAAGCTTTGGAGGAGGTCCAGGGGTAGTAAACCCCACTCCTCCATTAGAGCAGTTCTTAGCTCAACGAGGGTTCTGGGAGAGGGGTGACGTGCTCCAATACGCCTCCCTCGAGCATCTCACACATGCTCTATTGGATTCAGGTCCGGAGGTCTGGCTGGCCAATCCATCTTTCGAATATTCTCACTCTGGAGATATTCATTGACTAGCCTAGCCCTATGCGGACGAGCATTATCGTCCATAAAAATTAAATTGTGACCAATTTGATCTCTATAAGGTCTTAGATAGGGCTCAAGGATCTCGTTCCTGTACCTTTGGGCAGTTAAAGTGCCCCCAGAAAAAATGTGGAGGGGTGTGCGTCTGCTAGAACTGATGCCAGCCCAGACTAAGATACTGCCCCCTCTAAAACTGTCTATTTCCCTGATGTTACTGGGATGATAGCGGGTTCCAGGCTCCCTCCAGATGAAAACTCGTCGAGAATCTGTGTTTAAACTAAATCTTGACTCGTCACTGAAGAGAACATTGGCCCACTGATCATGAGTCCAGGCGTGATGTTCCAAGCACCAATTCAAGCGGGCTCTCCTGTGAGCAGAGGTTAAAGGGATACAGACCATTGGTCGTCTTGCATAAAGAGCACCTTCGTGAAGCCTTCGGTAAACAGTTTCTTTTGAAATTCTCGTTCCAGTAGCACTTGAGAGTTCATTAGAGAGTTGAATAGCTGTCATCTCCCTATGACGCTTGGCAGTTACGACCAGATAACGGTCTTCAGAGGTAGCTGTTTTTCTTTTTCTACCAGAACCTTCTTTTCTTTTGATGGTTCCTGTCTCAATGAACAGTTTCCATATTTTGCTGACCACAGGTTTATTCACATTTAGCCATTTTGCTACTTCAACTTGTGATTGCCCTTCCTCCATTCTTCCAACAGCTCTCCGTTTCAAATCATCTGCTAAAATGTTTCGTAAACTCATAATTAACTAAGGATTAAATAAAATTATAATTGGACAATTCTTAGATGGGGTGAACGACACGCCAAATAGCACACTTATAAAGACAAGCAAAAATTTGCATATTTTCAATTTTACCGACTTGAATGGTTGCGATAAATAAATTCTACGACTTAAAATACCTAATTAAATTACTTTTTAGCTTTTAGCGTTGTATATTTTAAAACATATCATCAAAAAACAAAGGTTTCTTATTTTTTGGACACCAGTGTAGTTTTAAGGAATTTAAAGTTTTTATTTTTTAATATCTAAGTAACGATTGTATACTATTTTAAGATATCTCTAGAAGAAAATAAAATTTCGAATTTTTTAAATAGTTCAAATATTTATTAACTGAAAGAGATTGCAACACAATTAGTAATATTTATAAATAAACTCCTTCACAATGTTTAAACCGTATTTTAAAAGCGTTTTAATAATTAATGGATTGTAAGTAAAAATATTTGTAAATGTCTTTTCTGCATGAAAGTAGTTTTATTATTTTCGTGAAAATATAATTTTATTAAATATTTAATCTCATTATTATTCTATAAAGCTATTTTATCCTTTGAATGTTTTGTTAAATAAAATTGGTATATATAAGGCATAGTTAATTTCTTTTAATATTGGCATCCGCAACTTTGAAGTCTTAGTTTGCCAATTTTATAATTATAAAAAATAAAACTAAATTTTTGTAAAGGTAAAGTTTGATTTAGAAGCAAACAGTATTAATATAGGACTTGAAGGAATAAATACAATGTATTCTTGTAAAAAAATGTATCGTTACACACAAAAATTTGGATACATAATCACACTGTAGTCTTCAAATAATTGTGAACATTCTGAAAATGAATATATATTGGTTATAATAATGTGGACAAAAATTTAGGAAGTTGCAGATTTTAGCATTTATATCAGGTTTCAGATTATACCTCTTCAAAGGATATTTGATACACAATGACCCCTTTATTGAAGATAAACGAGATAACCAAATTTGAACAAAATTGCCTTTGTCCCTTTAAAAAAAAAGACATTGTAGACTTCCTTAAGATTTGTCCGTGAGAGTGAACAGTAAGTATACAATAAATCTACAAGACGAAGAGAAATATATCTATTGTCATTTATTCCGTGTAAAAGTTCTACAGGCCATGGCAATTAAGGTAGGTAGTGGTCCGAGATTGCCATAATGTAAGAGGTAACATATATATGTGTGTGTGTACAGGGTGACCCAAAGTCTTGCACAATTTTAAAACTCAATAACTCCGCGAATATTTGTGCTAGAGCAATGCGGTAAAAACACCATTTTGTTCAGGATACAATGAGAATATTAATGGCAAATAATTAAAAATTCGAAATTGATTTTAGTTACAATTTTATTCGCTAGATGAGCTCTACCAGAATCAGAGATTCAGCGCACAAATTGTTTGATAAATTGAAAAATATAACTGATCGACACGTATTTTTCCTTTTTGAATACCAGGAAAGAACCCTAAAAATATGCGTAAAGACGCTTAACACATGAGAAAACAAAATATATAAAAAAAAGATAAGTAGGTCAGGTGTTGATATTAAAAATAAAGAAGGCATCTCCTGACCACGAGCACATGTGCTTTTTATATGGCAGAGCGCCATCTAGTGGAGCAAGAATAAACTAAACGTTTATTTAGCTTGCTCCGTGATATTTGGCCAACCCAATTTCTTGATAAATCAAGAAAAGCCATCCACGAACGCGTTTCGCGCTGTTGGCGCTCGTCTTTACGGAAATTTGGCCTTAAATACCCATTTCTTGATTTCTCAAGAAGCCATTGGGTCCAAAAAATCTTTTTGGATGCAGTGGTTACAGCCTACTCCACGCTGACGAGCGCCAACAGCACGAAACGCGTTCGTGGATGGCTTTTCTTGATTTATCAAGAAATTGGGTTGGCCAAATATCACGGAGCAAGCTAAATAAACGTTTAGTTTATTCTTGCTCCACTAGATGGCGCTCTGCCATATAAAAAGCACATGTGCTCGTGGTCAGGAGATGCCTTCTTTATTTTTAATATCAACACCTGACCCATTTATCTTTTATTTTTTTCTATTGTTTTCTCATATATATATATATGTAGTAATCCCGATGTGGAATGTACTGGGCAGTCGTGGTAGTGGGTGCGTGATGGGATTACCGCACGGGGACAGCAAGGAACAGAGGCAGGTCTAGATGGTAGCTCCAAGAAGTAGAGGTAGACCACGGACGAAGGCAGTCGAACCACGGGTATCGCGGATGGCCTAAGCCTACGCGGATAGAAGGGGGGGTGAGAGATCCTTCCGACCGTATAACGGCGTCGCTCTGAAAACAACTGCTTTGTCTAATTTCTGGGCCTTTATATACTGGACTCCCGCATATGTTGGAGAGTCCTGATTGGTTCCTATAATCACGCCACCTGTCCGGCGCCTGGTTGTTTTCTTCGTCTGGCCTTTGTCGTCGTCTAGTCTACCTTTACTTCTTTGTTTTATTTGTCACTTCCATTGTTACAGGTCGATACATATTTTTATATAGAGATGGGGTTATAATAAATATCAGAAGAAGGTTGTGAACTATCTAACTCAAAATATACTACATATATATATAGAATACAAGGCAAACACCATATTACTTTTTACAAGCTCGCACTATAATGGTACCATCAAATATGATCCGAGGATCATCCATAGAAAGGTAGCACTGAAATGACAGGGATACTGTTTACCAATCTATGGTTTAAGAAGAAATAGCTAGAAAATAATGAAAAGGGCATCGAAAAATGGCCTAGATATGAGCTTAATATTTAAAATGCTTGAAACAACGTTAAGTCACGTAATCAGGGAAGATGTGTTTAAGGACTATTAACATTTTCATATAATTCATAATTTTGTTATTCATATATTTGAAAATAAAGCAATACATAAATATATCTTTAATTAAAAATGCATATATATTGGTAAAATAAATTATATTTTGATCCAATATATGTCTTTTTAATTAAATATATATGTTTAATATGTAAATATCATATATATACTTGTCGTATCGGTCGTGGTCGAATGGAAGGGCGCAATCGTTGTACATGTAAGCTTCGAAAAAGAACTTGTTAGGCAAATTATGACATATATATATGCTAGCTCTATTTTATTTGAAGGTTCTTATTATGTGAATCCTCTCTCAATGACCAATGAAATGGTATTCAAATTTTGTAATTATAACATTGGATCCTAAATATCTCATTATATGTTCTTATGTACAGCTATAATGAAGCAAAAGTATTCTTTCTTTTTAAAGAGAATCGAATGCTCATAATTCTCTCTATATACCTTTTTTTTTCTATATAAGATAAAATTAAGCCATTTAATACAATGATTAATTCCCTCCTAAATTTAATAAAATTGGAATTTAAATTGTCAATTCTGTATCAGATTTTTATATATCGATTTTAAATTGTAAAACAAGGTAATAAGAACAAATCCAAATAAATAGTGTGACGGTTTTCGGTAATTCAGTACTTTTGTCTGAAGATGGTAACAACGCTGTTACCAAAACGTCACACACTATTTATTTATTTGGATTTGGTCTTATTACCTTGTGTTCATAATCTATAATCCAAATTTTGCCTTATCGATTTTAAATTGTGTCTAAATTAGTTGGAATTGAATTTGGTTATCGATTCAAATGAAAACATTAGAGTGTGAAGCAGAATTTTAAAATATTTTCAGTGAGGCAATTAATTACGATTAATAATCTCGAGAAACCATTTTAATTACCCATATTATCCATGTTGAGTTGTTAGTCACTGGGATGGAGAAAGCGGACCATTTTCATTCATTAATTTTCTTTAGAGCAAACGACTTTAATTAATAATGCTCCATCTGCGCGATGGCCGGCGATAAGCTATCTATTGCTCGAGGTAAAGTTGGCTTTACATTATTTACTCCGGCCGCCGGGGAGAATTTAATTACTCTTTCTATTTACACTTGATAGCAATTAATTAAATGCTATTCATAGAAATGGCGTCATAACTTTATTTCTCTTAATTTTATTATTATATATATATATATAAATCCTAAACTATTATAGACGTGTATGCTTCTTTTTAAAAAATAAACAATTTATACTGCCCTTACTGCAATGGAAACATTTATAGGAGGACCTGGCCCATCATCAGTGGTGAACCCTCCAAGCGGTTTCGTAAGTTTAATCTACCATTTAATTCAACACTGATGAGCCAGGCCCGACCATAAATTTTTCCATTGCAGTAAGGGCAGTAGGAATTGTTTATTTTTAAAAAGAATCATACACGTCTATAATAGTATCGAATTTTAATAACAAATGGCGCGCTAATGCATCATAATTTTTATAAACTCTATTTTTCTCCAATAATATGCAATAATAAAATTATTTATTATTAATATTAAATATATTTTAACGCACTTTTGAATTTGAATATATACAATTTATATATAATTAAAAAATCAGTATCTACAACCCCTATACTTCAATGATTAAAAATTGAAAGATAGAGGGTATGGCTAATCAGTGTTGAACCATCCCAGTGTTTTCGCTATTTCAATCTCCAGACCGCTTCACTATTGCATTGGACTGGATTTTTTATATACCCTGCACCTGGTTTTGTCTACAGTAAATTGGTGTTTGGAACAAACTTTGGACATATACTTCTAGGACTGTAGAAATGTACACTCATGGACAAAATTTAAGGAAGTGGAAAGTCTTTGGTATCGCTGGTCTCCTTTTTTTTAAGGAGACAGGGGCAATTTCAATCATACTAGATCATCTCAAGTGTTTCTTCAATAAAGGTCACCGTGTATCAAATATATTTCATAGTTATTATGTTTTAATCCTGATATACATGCAAAAAGGCAGAACTTCCTTAGGTTTTGTCCATGAGTGTATATACAAATTAAAGATATGATACATAGAGCATTACTCATCCGATATATCCCAAATAAGCCTGCTAGGCAACATGTATCATCAATAACACCAATTTACTGCATCCAAACCCAAATAAATTCAGTCCAATACAATTGTGAATCGGTCTGGAGATTAAAAGGGCGAAACCACTGATGAGCCATACCCTCCCTCTTTCAAATATTTATTCATTTCATGATAAAGGGGCTGTAGAAATACATTTTAATATTATATATTTTAAAACAGCAGCGTTAGAATTCTATATACAGTTACGAGCGTCATTCCTCATCTCCTAATCAATCAGTCATCAGTTTTCATCTCTGTCACCGTTTGCTTTTTTTTTTTTTTGGAATGGCGCCCTCCTATTGGTTGGCTACGGTCACGCCACCTTTGCCCCCCCCCCATCATCCCCCCCCCCCCTCGCTATTTCGTCTTTGTAATTATTGTGTTGGAGCGGGTTGCTCCCTAAATAAATGCATATATTAGATAATAACCAAATGGAATCCTCTCTTTCTTTTTCCCAGTAAGAGACACCTACGGAAGCCAACAGTACATAGACAGATAAAGCACATAGGCTATAGTTATTAACTAACATATGCAATTATTTAAGGCGCCAATTTATAATTGTAACAAATAGTATTTGAATCAAAACATTCAATCGGGTAAAACACGGGCGTTGCCCGGGTCATTCGGCTAGTAATTTATAATGTTCACCGATAAAAAGGGCACTAAGTTAATGATTGTATTAATTTTATATCTATTTACTAATATCATATTTTAAAGAGATATTTCTTAAAATGTGTTGTTAACAAACAATAATATAAAGATGGGGGAAGATCATATTCATGTAACATAATAATTCACTTCTCCCTTTCAAAATACATTATTTTTATTGCAATATTTTAAAGCATTTTAAAAAGGAGACAAGCCGTTTTAGGTACTTATATTGATATATGATTATTTTATAAGGTATAAAAAAAAAATAAAAAAAGATTGATTGAGTATCCAGAAATCATTATATAAGCATGAATAAAATAAATATAAAGAAGGTTATTTAAAGATATACTGAGGGTATTCCATTTTTAATATTTTATTTAATTTTATATACACACCTTTTTATAGATGGAAATTTTGCCGGAAGGATGATGTTTTTTTGGAAACAAAGTCAGCTCTCCGGTCAAAATAGGAATCAAATCTAGGCGCGATCTATTGACAATCCCCGCAAACTATCAGGCTCAGGACGGTCAAAGCCACAGCATTAGCTTTGTCAATTTGAGAAGCGCCACAGTCCATGTGTTTGATTTCATGAGATCCACGAAGGATCAAATGAAATCTTTAAAATAGGTGTTTAGGTGTTAAATTGTTAGGCCATATATATGGTCTAATTTTCATATTTAAATTTTCCTCCTGAAATTTTCCAGCTATATTTTGGCCCAAGATATCGCCTATCCACTTCATCATCTAAACATATATTCAGCTTATTGTGAAAAAATCATTTGATCATTCAGGGATCTAATTATATCACATTCCACCTTAGATTGACGAGGACCATTAGTCTGAAACCCATGGCCTCCAGGTGGACGTTTCTCAGTTTCCCAAAGTTGTGTCGGGCCTTTGTCATCAATCTGAGTCCGTTAGTCTACGGAGGCCGTCAATTGATGGCGCTAATTTTGGCGTCAATTAAATCAAATTTTTGGATAATTCAAATTTTCTTTTGGTCTCTTGGACTTCGAATTTTCCAAGTTCGACTGTATTCATATTTAACGGCGATCGTTCTTTGGCAGATCTAGTGCTGGGAGAAGGGTGCGGAAGCTTCATCTCCGTCGTAGGCGATCACACTGAATATATATTTAATATTCATTTTTAACTTCTTACATCCTAAAAACATATATGACTTTAAATTAAAGAGAAAGTATTTGAACACAAACCCCGTCAACAAAACGCTAACTATTGTTGTTAGGTTGCCGCTGTCAAGAATGCGAGATAAATGTTACAATAAAGGCGCGAAAGCGAATAACTAGTACTGAATGACTTGAGTGATTGTTGTTTTTTATTCCTCAGGGTTATAAATGAGACCAGACGATAGTTTGGCTGGCCGCCAGGCCTGTTCTCCCATGGGATAGTTAAGGCTTCGTACATGTATTGTAGCGTCACATTGTGCACAAGCTTCAATTCTAGAGGTGGCATGTATGTATTGTATTCTAGATATAAAAAGCCATAAATATTTGCATGAAAGTTTGTTTGTGCAATAATGCATGTGTACATTATATATGTAATTCTGTAAATATAAGCGCATATGCCCACATTTCGTTCCTGTCTTTGCGTGATGTGATTGCATGGGCGTGTGTAAGCGTGTGTGAGTATGCATAAACACGTATAGGTATGTCTGCGAAAGCATAGGCAAACTGTGTGAGCGAGTGTGTTTGTGCATATATGGGAACGCACGCTTATCTTCAAAAAGAATATTCATTTATGTGAAGAATATATATGTCAAATATTCATAGATTATATTTATATATAGTTTAATCTAAATTTAAAAAAACAAATAAAACGAGGAATATTAAAATTTTAAAAGGCTATTTTTTCTACAACACACATTGTGTAGCGATATAATTCAACCAGCAGTATGGTAGATTCAGATATATTTGTTCAAGTTTTATAGAGCAGCTCTTGTGTAACGATAGGGTAAAATAAGGAATTTCATGAAGGAAATTACGTTTCACCCAATGTCTTAGTGATAGTAAGGAATAAATAAATAACAAACGCCTAGTTGAACAAAATGAAAGTTAGGGAAACCACATGAAAATTCCAAGGGTAAGACAAGTTAGTAAAACGCTGCAGTTTTGGACATCGATATATATTAAGAAACTTTCAGACTATATATATGTTATATAAATAAAATGAGATTTCTGTTGTTATGAGATTAATTGCTTGTAGAGGAATTATTGGTAATTTGCTTGATCCTGGAATCCATGACCATGTGATATTGTTCTGCAGTCGTGGCAATAATTAAATGAAATTAGTTATCAAAAATAGCTTTAATTGAAGTAAAGAAATATATTGAAAAACTTAATTTGATAAAAGTACTGCCTGGTTTAAGGCGTAAGAATCTAAAAAATAAAAACGTATTTACATAATGTACAAAAGGTTTGAGCCGGCCATCGGGAAACAACAACATTGAGTTTTTATAGGAGAAGCGTGACCTCTGGCGGTCGATTTAGCAGAGTATTTGAATCTATGTAATATAATTTTAAATAAAATAATATTTTAATATAACATTTATAAAGTAGGTTGAAATCCTCTGAAGAATATAAGTAATAGAATCAAAGCATGCGAGGATGCGTATCTTATTAGTTTTAATAAAGGCGAGCTTTCGGGCTAATAACCCTTCTTCAGGACATCATATCTGACTGTTCTTGCATCTTATATACATATCCATATTGACAAAAACCAGCTTATATACAAAAATCAAACGTATCAGCCAATCAGTTAGAAAAGTAATAGCGAGAAATAACCGCGTGTCCCGAGCATATCAAGTAGGAAAAACACAAGAGACTTCACGATTAAGCCACGATACAGTTTAAGGCTGCATGAGTAAAATTAATTCAAAATAATACGTGCAGGCAATGGTCCTCCTATATACACTATTCCTCATATTGCCCCCTCAGCCATAAAATTAATACTGTCAAAACTCTTTCGAAACGTATTTTTACTCACTGCTCAACATCTGAATTTAAACAAACAGAGACCCAAAATGTGATTAATCACCTAATGAACTCAGGTTACCCCAGAAACTTCATTCTCCGACATTTTCACAATCCCCAACAGCAACTTAATAGTCAGACTTATAGATCGACTTGCATCATTCCATACTCTAACTATAGTACCAACATCTCTAGACACTTAAAAAACAAGTACGGAATCCGCACCTATTACACCAACACTCCTAAATTAGAAACAATAGTTAGGAACCTCATCACCAAAAACAGTTTTCCCATTACCCTACCATCTCTTACAAACTCCGTGTATTCTTTAAAATGCTCAGATTGCAACAGTTTGTATATAGGAGAGACAGGCCGAAGAATTAAGGATAGGATAAAAGAACACCACAGAAACGTTAGAAACAGTGAACCCAGATCTCTCATAGTGCAACACATCCAACAGACAGGACATTCTTTTGATACCTCTCATCCACAGGCATATTACTCAGATATCAAGAGCAAATACAAAAGATTGGTCGTCGAGGCGTTGCTCTCTTTAAGACATAACAGTATTAATAGACATATAGACATCCCTGACATATACAAAGCAATATTGCCATAATGTACCTTAGGAGACCATTGCCTGCACGTATTATTTTGGATTAATTTTACTCATGCAGCCTTAAACTGTATCGTGGCTTAATCGTGAAGTCTCTTGTGTTTTTCCTACTTGATATGCTCGGGACACGCGGTTATTTCTCGCTATTACTTTTCTAACTGATTGGCTGATACGTTTGATTTTTGTATATAAGCTGATTTTTGTCAATATGGATATGTATATAAGATGCAAGAACAGTCAGATATGATGTCCCGAAGAAGAGTTATTAGCCCGAAAGCTCGCCTTTATTAAAACTAATAAGATACGCATCCTCGCATGCTTTGATTCTATTACTTATAACATTTAAAAATATAGGTATTTTTAAATTTTAAGGTAAAATACGAAGGGTGTCAAAATGTATGCATTTCTGAAATACAAATATCTATCACAGTGTATTGTTGCGTTGTTATTGTATCAGAAAGTTCAAATGAACAAGAGGTATCGATAAAGATCAGTGTTCCATCTGTTTATAAATTCCCTTATTTTATACGTTACATAAGTTTTATGTAGTTTTATTTATAAATATTCTTGAATTAATGCATTCATTTTATATATAGATGAAACATTATTGCTTTATGATTAATTATATTTCTAAG
Organism: Cordylochernes scorpioides; assembly: GCA_030710605.1. Taxonomy (NCBI): domain Eukaryota; kingdom Metazoa; phylum Arthropoda; class Arachnida; order Pseudoscorpiones; family Chernetidae; genus Cordylochernes; species Cordylochernes scorpioides. The sequence continues at coordinate 64,683,180 of CP092886.1, forward strand.
TTGAATTAATTTTTGTAAAAGGTATCATGACTTATAATTCGCTATGGACCTAAAAAGGTTTTCAGAACACATTTCCGCTTTCATAAATAATTCAAAATTGAATAAAATATAGATAACCCTTTTTTAGAAAGAACTATAAAAATATGGCTCAGGTATTAATACTTCGCAAGCTTGGAGAGCTTACCCTGGCGATAACCCTAAGCACAAGCTTGCACCAATCTGTCCATAATCATTGATATGGTGATTGTAAAATTTTGATATCTGAAAAAGTAACAAGAGATGAGAAAGGAAAATAAAATGAAGAAATAAAGGATTGTTGTTTTTATCAGCAAGTACACAAAGAATCCGACGTTGCTAAATTATTGATGAGAAGGTTTTTTTTTTTCATGAAGATATTGTTTCCGCGCGCGCCTATTCTAAAAATATAGTAAAAAAAAAAACACAAATATTTGAAACAAAAATTAATTAAAACGCGTGTTTGAAAAGTACACTTTTATAATATTATTAATTTATGTAAAATAAATGAAGTAGCTTGCGTTTTAATTTTATATGTATTGTAACGCCTCGTGTTAATTGACCAGAAGTCTTCTAATTATCGGAAAGGTAAATTACACTTTATATAATTCCGCATATATTATCTACAGTTATACAGTTACGAGCGTCATTCTTCATCTCTTAATCAGTCAGTTTTCATCTCTGTCACCATTTGCTTTTTTTTTTGGAATGGCGCCCTCCTATTGGTTGGCTACGGTCACGCCACCTTTGCCCCCCCCCACTCGCTATTTCGTCTTTGTAACTATTGTGTTGGAGCGGGTCGCTCCCTAAATAAATGCATATATTAGATAATAACCAAATAGAATCCTCTCTTTCCTTTTCCCAGTAAGAGACGCCTACGGAGGCCAACAGTACATAGACAGATAAAGCACATAGGCTATAATTATTAACTAACATATGCAATTATTTAAGGCGCCAATTTATAATTGTAACTAATAGTATTTGAATCAAAACATTCAATCAGGTAAAACACGGGCGTTGCCCGGGTCATTCGGCTAGTATTATCTATATGGAGCTAAATCATTTAAAAAAAAAAAGGATAAAATATAAAATTATAAAAATATATATATATATACTAACAATCTTATCTACCTTCTTTACAAAACCTTTTGTTTTCTTATTATTAGTTTGATTAAAAGTGCATGGTTCTGTCTTTCTCTCTTTTCTCTAACTACTAAAATTTATAATATTATATATATTCTCACTTCTATTATTCTATATATAGGATAGAGTATGTCTAAATGACGTGTAAAAGCCGATGCAAAAGACGTTACGTTGTTAAATTTTATTGTTATTAATTATAAATATATAATTAACTAGATGATGTTTTAGAAGTAAAGGACTTTTTTTTTCTTCTCTCTATCTATACTAAATAATAACAATTTACAAATTTTATAATTTGAATTTAAATAATCAAAATAATGAAGATAATTTTAATAGAAACTTAACTATAAAATTATACAACTATTTATTGTTATAATTAATTTAGATTTAGCTTGCTAATCTAACCAAATCTACTTGATATGATTTATCATTCTTATCAGTTTGCTCCTTGAGTTTTAAATGTGGATTCACTGTTATATTTTTGTTATATAGTTTTTACACTATATATATATATAAATGAATGTCTGTCTGTGTGTACTCTATAGATTCAAAAACCATACATCCAATCGCCGTGAAATTTTGGGATATTATTAGGTATATCCCCGGAAAGGTTTTCGAAAAATAATTTCTTGAATTTCTTGAATATCCTTAGAGTTATTTGCAGATTTGTAGCTTTAACTCGCAAGCAGCGCCACCTTGCGACGGAGATAGGCTTAGGTCTGCCCGACCCCCTGTCGAGAGAATGTAATCGTCCGGCCGCCGGCCGGATGGACAGTCCAAGTACCCACCGACCAAACAGAGGGGTCAAGAGGTCCTGGCGCGCGGGGGCAGAGTTGGTGACACAGCTGTGCTAAGTACACCTCCGGGAACTTCGTCCATCTTCCATAAACGACCATGATTTTATTCAACTTATCGAGTATTTTTCAAGGGACCGGGAAAAAATGTTCACTAGATAAAACGATGATTTTGTAATGTAGAAAATTAGGAAACACAAAATTCAGGATGACACGGCACACAGGGACCGGGAAAAAAAGATCACTTTATCGAGAGATTCAAATTTACGAGTTTCAAATTATCAAAATATATCTTTTTTTTTTCAAATAAGTTTATAGAGAATTGTTTTAACAAATGTTCGTTAGACAAACCTTTACTCGTGTATAACCCGGGCAAAGCCGGGTACATCCGCTAGTAGTTTATAAATCTTGAATATATACACATTTAGTGAGGAATACGGTTAAACCTGTCTATAGCGCCCCCTCTAAATAGCGCCTCCCTCTCTATAGCGCCCGATTTTAAATACGTAGTACGATGCGATTTACATTAAAAGTGACCTGTCTATGCACCCTATTTTGGTGAGTATCAAGAGGGGGCGCTATAGATAGGTTTAACTGTATATATATAATATATATAGGAATATATATGAGGAATATATATTTATATATATATAGAGAGAGAGAAAAAAGAGAGGGAAGATGGTGAGAATTCAGAACTACATTTCCAACAAACATATCGTATATTTAAAGCTGTGTCAAAATACAATAGTAAAACTGAAATTAAAGTAAGCACACCAAGCCAGGAATCTAAAAGAACTAGAAGAAATATTTTGGATGCTTGCCAAGAAAGTCTGCGCTTTTACAGCCTTGCACAATTCCTTTAAAATTTTACTTCTCTGCTACACATATATTTTATTTAACCCAAATCTCGATTCTGGTACCCTTTGATATTAGTTGAATCCAGATAAATCTATATATAAATATTTTTGCATATTTTTTCATCTTTATTCAAACGGAAACAACGGAAAGATGCCATTATTTTTAAGCTCTCTGTCTAGTTCTATTAAATTAAATATAAAAATATATTCGAGATATTTTCATTTTAAATATATTAGATTTTTATATTTATTTATTAATTCTTGTAATAATTAATGTGAAGGCCTAATATAAATTTCATATTATGAACTAACTAATACAATATTTTATATCTTATGTGTGAGCAAACAAACCTCAGATATTTCATTTTGAAAAAAATATTTTAAACTTTTTGAGAGAAGTGAAAAACATGATCCACAAACATTACGTTAAAAAAATATATAACAATACTTTCGGTTCATAGAAGACATGTTAATTATTCTATATGCATTTATATATTAATACAAAGTTAACTGGCCTTGTTCTTATTGTTTGCGGAAGAGCAATGTTCGATGCAAATATTCAAATGTAATTCTACTGTCCTAAAATCTTATGTCCATAGTTTGCTTAAAAACAGTTTCTAAGATTCCACCCTTCAATGTAGCATATATAAGCAGAATGGCCCAATACAGTAATAGAGCTCTAAAGAAGTGGTCTGGTAGATTAAATTGGCGAAACCGCTGAGAGGGTTCACCACTGATGTGTCAAGCCCTCCCAATAATATTTTTCAACGCAGTAAGGACAGTAGAGGTTTTATTTACTTGTGAAAAGAAACATTCGCGTCTTAATGTATTCATGTGTTATGCATTTATATATCTTATGATAAAGGTCACCTCTCCACTTATAGACGATTTACAGCTCTGCATTTCCTTGAACATCTGTTCATAAAACACTTAGATTCAGAAATGAATACAAAACAAAATATTTTTTGGAAATACTGGATTAAAATCAAGTTTACTATCTTTTTGGGCAATATATATATATATATATATATGAACCAATTTATAGTAAGTTGCTGACCTTGAATTTTAACAACATGCGGGAGGGTTTATCATCGCTATTAAACATTTTCTCACAGAACAAAAATTTATTTGACTATATATTTGATATAAATTTTGTAAAAGAGATGAAAATATTTTTGAAATAAAAATACCTTCTAGATCTTATAAATTATCGAAGGTATTACGCGCCGTATATTAACGGCGGGGTCTACAAAGACTCACCAGAGCTATGGCCCACGTCATTCCAGGTATTCGCTGTAATTTCACAATCTCTCACAAGAAGAGTCAAATGTAATCTTCCAAGGTTTTGAAAAAAGGTGGTTTCCTAGCATAGTGAGGATGTGAAATATGGCAACTTTTACAACTTGTGTGATTACAACATTTACATTTTTTGTACTTGTGTATGTGGTATCTGACTCTGGTTTATCACCCACGGGGATAACCGAGATAATGACGAGTTACACCAGCTAAATGGCTGGATTCAACAGTTACAAATCATCTAGAGTTTGTGGTCAACGGTTAAGTTGAAAGGGCTCTTTCTCTCTATTATACAAATGATATTATTATATTAAATAATATTTTTATATTTATTTGCTAAAACGAAGCATATATATTGAAAAATACCGTTGTTATTTTTTCAAGTTTGAAAAAAAAAATTGCAAAGAAAACTTTTAGCCAAAGAAGAATATATCAATGTACAATTCGTTCTATAGGGTAACATCCTACAGAAAACTTCCCATCGAATATCGTTTCAAATGAAAGAACCAGAAAGTTATGATCATCATGCAAACCATTAATGAGCTCTACTATTAATACAGTTTGTTAGAGAGTTGCTTTTGTTATAATAAATACAGTCACTCCTACTACTCCCAGCTTTAGATTTTTCTCACTTAGCAGAGTGAAGTTGAAATAAGATATTTATAAAATAATTTTTAATGAAGACTTTCATTTTAAGAAGAGACAGAAGCGACACGTTTTTTTATTCAAATAAAGAAACTTTTCGCTGTTAGCTTTTAACTTTTCTTAACAACGATTTTCGGCGATTTTCGTTCTAAAAGTATTAAAAAGAAACATATATATTTAAGCTGGGTGCGGCACACAATTGATAATCAGTTTTAATATATAAAGATAAATGCGGCGGGGAATTTATGACTTTCTGACTTCATGTGAAGCAACTGATTAGAAAATATTTACTCATCGCTCAATATAGACTACAGAATGTTTTCCCAGATAATTGTTATTAAACACATTCTAATTATGCATGAATATTTGAATAAAATTGTCTGACAATATAAAAACATTATTATTCAAATTTCTGTATATTATAGACACTTCGGCCACTTTGGCCGAAATGTCTTTATTAGTCCAAAATTTGAATGCCGACCAGGCAACCTCAATCTTCAAGAATAGTATCAAACTTTATGAAAACTTGCAATTACAATGAAAAATAGGTATTTGAATAATTAATCAGAATGGTGAATGTGAGAATAAGCAGCAATTAAGTAAAGAGTGCAGTCAATCCCCCCATGTTCATACGGTGGTGAGAGCGGTGGCTAGCCGATGGTTCAGTTCCGGTCTGTCTATCCGACATCTAGAACAGTTTCACGGCTCCTCGGCCGTTTCCCACGTCTTCCGCCGAAACTCCGCGTTTCATCGTCATATTCGGGACGGACCACGGCATTTTGGTTTATTCACAGTCCATTTTCTTATTTAAATAATGATATTATAAAATAAATAAAGCTTCCAGGGCTAAGTTTCTTGTTCAACCTTTTATTTTCAAGCTTTCGGACTTGTCAGTCCTTCAACAGGAGTATCACGTTAATAAATTTATGATAAATACTATTTTTATATACAAATTATTATTTAAAAATTTTAAATATGATATTGAAAAAGAGAGCAAAAATATATTACATTCTTCGTGTGTTAAAAACAAATTTTTGAAATAATTATATTGTTTTCATCACGAATCTTCATGATTTATTTTAATTTATTATACCTCTATTTTGAAAATTCGAAACTATTATTGATGCATATGATTTTTTACATAATTGAACAATTTTTACTGCCCTTACTGCAATGAAAAATTAATGGAAGGGCCAAGCTCATCAGTGGTGACTCCTCCCTGCGGTTTCTCCAGTTTAATCTACCAAACCGCTGTTATATTGCCCTTTTCGATCTTCCTTTTATAGTGATACTGATGCTAGACTCTTGGAATGGGCATTTTAAATGAACTATAGACATACGCTTTTGAGGACAGCAGAATTACATACAATTATAAATATATAATCATAATAACTATATTTATCATCGATTAAAATTTAGTTTCAAAGTTATGCATGTATTATAAAGCTTCGAAATATATACATTTATGAGCGAGAATGCATCCAATATATATTATAGCCTTCTATTCAACTACTTAGAAGTATTAAAGCTCACAGAGGCTAACAAGCTTATCATTGCTCTTTTAATATAATTTAAAAACTTGGTGTTGGCAAATAATATTTTATAAAGATTTGTAAATATCGCTCTTCTCTCTTCCCCCTAACTTCGGTATCAATAAAGTTGTAAGCCATAGTGGTGAAACTATAATAATGTGATTTAAAGTATGATAATCACGCAAATATATCTTGGTTATAAACGGTCATTATTACTTAAGGATAAATTGTTACCTTTAATACAGCATAGTTGTACAAGCTCTCGAACTATATCCTTCAGGTACTCTTTAAATAATTATAAATCGTTTTATATGTTAATACAACGGTATATTCTCTCTATTTGCTATATAAGAAGGAACAGGTCGGGTTCTTTAAATAAGAAAACGATTATAAAAACCTTCGGGCAAGACTCTCTTCTACGGGTACAGAATGTCCATGTGTTTCACACAATTATAACACATTTTATGTATTTTATTAAAAGAAATTCGTTATGTAATAGTGATCGTATATTGATCCTCCCTCAAATCCCGTGTTTATGTATATACAAAATGCTTAAACAGATATTTTGATTATTATAGATATATATCTCAATATTTAGAATATAACAGCCATGGTCTTAATCCTCATTTTGAATAACGAGCAATAGTTTCGCCATAACGTTCCTTATATTCCCTTAGAAGCCAGCAGAGAACGGTTTCCATTCTACGCGAGCCTAGAAGAAATAGGTTTTTAAAGAGCGAAGGTCTAATGGAATAGAAACACTCTCATTTTGAAGGACGGTGCATTTTCTACCAGGACTTGATGGATGGTCCCTAGTAGTTCTAAGATAAGAGAGGATTTACTCATTTCCTAAATAAAACCTTTGATATGGTCCTTAAAGTTATATCGTGGCTTTATAGCCTCGAGGGAGGTAATGAAATATATTATAGTATACATAGAAACCCAGTTTTAAGAAATTTTGACGAGTAAGTGTTTTTTTTAACAAATCAATTTTCTTCTATCCTTACTGCAATGATAAAATAATGGGAGATGCCCAATAGTGAACCCATTCAACGGTTTCGATAAATGCGTGTTATTAAGATTATTAGTTCAGAGAGATATAAGCGTTCCTAATCTTAAACGCTCTCCCCGTGTTTTACAAATCCCAATTCAAGAAAGACAAACATCCTAAACGGATTCGATAATCTTCGGCTTGGGAATTGTACATGGTGCTGTATGTGGCAATTACGATAGGCCTGAGGCATTAAATGTTCATTTAATCTAACTTCCATTTAAATTGATTACTGAATCTATTACATTTATAAATAAGAAATATTTTCTCTTTAAATATTCATATCGATTATATATCTCGGCTATTGTTTCTCTTTCAAGGAATAAAAACAATCTTTTCTTGAAAATAATGATACTTCGGCCAGTAAATCTTTTATTACCTCGACGTTTCGACAAAAATCTTGATAAAATAATGGGAGATGCCTCGCTCATTATTGGTGAACCCTCTCAACGGTTTCGTCAGTTTGATCTACCATACCGCTGTAATATTGCGTTGAGTTGTTTGAGACAAAACGGATGCTAATGATGATTTCTTGGACGATAGACAAAATATCTGAGGAGAAATAGTCAGTAGAAAAAATACGGTAAAGATTTACTGGCCGAAGTACCTTTATTTTTAAGAACTATGAATGTCGGCCAGGCAGCCTCTATCTTTACGAAAAACCATTTTCTCTACTGCCCTTACTCTAATGATAAAAATATGAGGAGAACCACAACAAAACACACATCTAGTAGTGAATCCTCCCGACGGTTTCGCCCATTTTATTTACCATAACGCTCTTGTATTAATATGTTTTGCTTATATAGCCGGTACCTTATAAGATAATTAAGCGAACTATGGACATAAATGAAATTAAAATGTTTAAGCTCAAATTTTTATTCTCTAAAAAAATAATTTTGCGTTAAAATAGTTTTAATTTTCATAAATGGCCCGATATTTTATAGACATGGCATTTGAGGACATTGTAAATGAATATATGAGTATATGCTTAGGCATTAATTAAATATTATTCATTAACCATATGTTTAAAAAAGGTAAACCATATTGCGCGAATACAGGAATATATTGCTACACGTAGAAAATTAAGAAGTACAAACTTAAGAATTTCGTAGCAATTAATTCAAGGCAAGAACAAATTAGCAATTATAAAATACCAGAGAAGCAATGAGGATATTTAATAGAGTGTGTAATATAAAAAATATCAGAATTAATAATATGTTAATAAAATAATAAATACTTTGCTACATAGCACCTTCCTTAGGGTAATCTGACTCACAGCTTGCAATCTTTTTGCTACTAACATGGATCTGACGTTTCTGTCAAGGTATCCCTCGGAATCTTAGAAGTTTGTCCCTAGCACTTTGCGGCGTGAAGAGCGGCTTTGTCGTCTTATCGTCTATATGCGCAACGTCTTCTTTGAGGGAAGTATTTGCTCTGATACGGCGATGAATTCCTGGAGTCAGTCAGGGTAAATGTAGACCACAGCACCCATGGACTCAAGGTTTGCTCGGAAATCTTCAGTTTGTCTGTCCTAAAATACCCAGCATCTCAGCCAAAATGTCACGTATAAAATTAAGAAAGACAAACTTCAGGACGACACAGCAATTTATTCAAAGCAAGAACAAATTAACATTTATAAAAGGCAAAGAGACAATGAGGAAAGTTTACCGAGTGTAGAAAAAATATGAATATCCAAAATTAATAATCTGTTAATGAAGTGATAAATACTTTGCTGCACTATATTCCTAGATTTGAAACAAACACTCGCGCTATTATTTTTTTAATTTTCTAAATACAGATGGCGTGCTAATGCCTCCTAATTAAAATTGTCCTTTTATTTCGGTGTGAAGTTCTATATAAATAAACACTTTATTAATACAAATATTAATCCAAAAAATATGCATAACAAATTAATTTAAGAATTTAAATGGGAATTGGGGGTGACCGACCTATCTAATTAGCAATTTATAACGAATAATTAAAATTATGGCAAAATTCATTTTTCGAAATATTTCTAATCAATTCATATGCAAATTCAAGTCCGTGAGGCAGAAAGTTGTAATCGTGTTCCAGCGACAATTTAGAGGAACAATGCTCTTTTTTGACGCTTCCGAGCGGCTGAGCATTCGTTTAATTAGATGAGAGACGAAGTCATGTATGGAGGAGATGCTGATAAAAATGGCAGCCGCTAATGGCTTCTGCTAAAAAATATTTATAGCCCCGACTGAGATTCCATTTCGAGAAGCAAGGCCTAGGGGTTAACGCCTCATTTGTAGGCGCTTGAGATCGGATCGTCTGAATATATTATAATTATTTCAAATATTTTCAACAACAGATATAATATCAATGAATATTTATAAACTATATATCACACTACGATTATTCAATATCTGACATTTATCAAATTCTTATTATGTGAGAAGCTAAATAAACAATATTTTGGTTTAAAAAATAGCCATTAGAATCTCATATTGGTGACGGATGTAGATTTATTGTTCTTATTACAAAAATATAAACTGTGGTGTTTTGCATAACAATAGTTATGTTTTAGATAAATTGTCGAGATATGCAAATAAGGTTTTGCATAGTGTTTGTTTGTTGTTATTATGTTAATTATTTTTATGTATATATATGTATCATTAAATTGTAAATAGTCAGTCAGATTAGTGTTATGAGCGAATAAAGATTTTATCTCAGACCTAGTGGATCTCGGTGACCTGGTGTAGTGTAGAGACACAACAGTGGCGACGAGTATAAAGAACGTATACGCAACAGTGGCGACGAGTATTATTTAAATATTTTTCTTTATATATATATGTATATATTTATTTATTTCAGCAATATTAAAAAAGACCAAAATCAATTGTAAAATATATCCGCAGGTATGGTTGACAATTCCTAATAAAAAGGGCGTATACTTAGTTTCCATCCATTATAATCCGTGTAATGCGGATATAGTTTAAAAGTTAAAGTAGCTATAAAAACGGTCGTTTGGAAAGAAATAGCCGGATGAAATGTATTGCATACAAAAGAATAGCCACAAAGCCGTCTGTATTTAAACCTAATTGAGCGTTTGCGGGATGATTTGGAAGGCCGGCAGCTCTTCAAATTCTCCCCGACCTTTAAATCCGCAAGACTTCCCTTATTGCCCATTGAGATTTATTGTCCGCCCATTTTCTGGATAATTTTATCGATTAGGCGCCATTGTGCTGCCCGCCCAGGCATATATTTGTATTCAAGGTCCATCCACCATTTGCAGCTTTCTTCCCATCCGGCTTAGCTTTAGCACCGCGAGGATCAAGGCTTCATTGTTCCGTACCTCCACGCTGCCACGTACGTTCTCATCGCTGTCTATCGTGATAACAGATTGACTGAATAGAATATTGACAGTTTTTAACGTCGTCTATACATAAACAATAGATTTATAAAACTCTTTTCTAAACGCTTAATATAGTTCGTTTGTAAAATAAATACTACAGAATTTTAATTTTAGAAGTTGCTAGAAACGCATGATCCTTGCCTTTTTAAAACATTATTTTCAAGCACCTTTCTAGCTCCAAGTGTAAAACAAGTTAATATATTTATTTATATGAATATCATTTGAGAGAGAGAGAGAGAGAGAGAGAGAAATATTTTCTCAATTATATCATATTTTAAACTTCGATTAATAATTTTTCATTTATAAGATAGTTTGTTATGTATGTGCTACAAGTTTTTATTTTGCCACCGCCAGACGGCGTCACCATTGTGCATGATGTAATAATAAAACAATGGCTTCAACAACGTAGCGTCCCACCTTAGCCCTTGCTGATAATGACACGTCATTTATATACATTGAAGAGAGGCATATATCTCATTCACTCACAATCTATGGAGATATTTGTCATCAATGCATATATGTAGTATATGACCAAAAATGAGATTTTCAGACGCTAAATGTTTTTCAAGATGAATCAATTTTCACAAGCCTTCTAGCGCTTCTCAATTAATAACAATCTTAGTAAGGCAAATAGAGATATGCTAAAAGGAATCTTTATAGGCAATGATAAAAACCGGATATATCTCTCTCACAAATTTCATAGAACCATATAAAATTATCACCAATATAATCAATTGACAATAAAATATGATTTAGAGATATATCTTTTCAATTATATAGAAGCACATAATATATACAATTATTATAATAATAATGACGTGTAAAAGATTAACATAGATATAAATGCTATGTACAATTATTATGCATAAGATGACACCGATGCAGAGTACGATGGAAAATTACCAACGGGTCACCAGTACATTTCTTTGCCGACGAAATGAACGTCAAAATTTCGCCGACAAGGTGAGAATAATCATACTAAACCCTAAATTGCTTAAATTATGTTTTTATTCAAAAAGGCATATATTGGATAAAAATGTTTTCATATACAAAATATGTATTTTCAGTCATATTTATAGTTATGCAATTTGCTTTGGAAATGCATATTAAACCACCGGTGTGAGGAGTAGAGCCATAATGTAGAACGGCTGGGTACGACACAGCAGAACGACGACATTAAAGTCTGCCGAGGTCGCCCCAGTCGGGTATGGGGAAGTCCGGTTTTATATAATAAATGTTTATTTTGGATATAGGTGTGGAAGATCTCGTTTTTGGTTTACTACAAACAGGCTCAAACCGGATTATTCACCTCGGCTGAGAACCTTACAAATGTTTCCTCTCCCGGAATCCTATAATCTATCTTTTGGTGGCATTGATCTCTAACTTATTTCTGCAGAGATCCTGATTCTCAGCATATAAACATTGAATGAATTGTCAATTTAACACTTTTCCACATTTCGTTACGTTGAATGCTAAATTTTTACTGAGTAAAATATAATTGTGACTGGTTAAAAGTACAGCCTATCTCTATATTTAATGATCTCAGTTTATGTTTCTCACATTAATTCGATAAATTTTTAAATGGTTTAGAGATAAACGTATGTAAACTTTTCTCTCCCCAATAAACCATTATTCCCATATTTATAGCCATTTTTATATATTCAACCTGGACATAATTACATATATTAGATAATAAAAGGCATATATTGGATTTAATAAAATATTTATTTTGCCAATATTTCGGATAATATTTTATTAAATATCTTTACCGCTCACATGAGGAAATTAAATGGAAGAGCTGCATCTAGAGGAATAAAAATAAACTAAACGCTGATTTAGGCGATTTTGACCATCCCATTTTCTTGGAAAATAAATAAATGCCAACCCCTTAGACATTTCGGGCTTTTGGCTTTTGTTATCCTGGTGCAGACAGTACTTCCACGACCAAATATTTGCTCCAAGAGGCTTCCTGAGAAATCAAGAAATGAGGAGTTTAGGCCAAATGTGCGTTATTAGCCTAAACATATCTAAAAAGTAAGAGAAAATAGAATATGTCAGGTGTTGCTATCAAAAATAAAAAAGGCATAGCATGACCGCTCCTATTTCCTTTCTTACTCTTTTACATTTATAGCGTAATTAGTCAAATTTGGTCTTAAATACACATTTATTGATTTCTCGGAAAGACTTTTAAAACAAATATTTGGTCGGTGAGGTACAGCCTGCATCACTCAGACGTGGACCAGAAATGCGTACATGTTTGGGTTTTGATGATATATTAAGAAAATAGGTTGGCAAAATATTATGGAACTAGCAAAATCAACTAGATGGTGCTCTTTCAGGAAAAGTCGGGATATGCCATTTTATTGTTATTTATTTCTATAAAAAATATGTAACTAAAGAAGTACCTCTCCCTTTAAATATTCATTAAAACAGTTTAGTTTGGTTCATTATACAAGTATAGAACATTGAGGTAGTGGTAAAAATATGGAACAAAACAAGTTTAGAATATTTCAGATAAAAAACAATCTGTATACACAGTCATGGACAAAACCTAAGGAATTAGTACCTTTTAGCATGTATATCGGGGTTAAGATAATAACTCTGAAGGCGGTTATTGAAGACACACGAGATAACCAAGTGTTTACAAAATTTCCACTGTATCCTTCAAAAAAATAATAATAAAATAAAAAGGGAGAAGACAGGCGACGACAACAAGGACTTTCCACTTACTCAAGTTTTGTCCATAGTGTGACCTTCATCATCACCCTAACGCTCTGTACTATGAGTATTAAGCCAAAATGCATATTTTTATGCTTTTTAAACGAGAAAGGTTTCTCTCTTGGTACACCCCACAAACATATATATAAATTATAATGAGAGAACCTGACGAAGATAGGCGTACAGCCTAGAAAAATATTATATCGACTAAAGAATCGTTTTTAAATCCAAAATATGCCTTTTAATATATATATATATATATATATGTGTGTGTGTGTGTTTTGTGTGTGTGTGTTCGTGTGCGCGCGTGCGTGTGAAAATATATAATTTTAAAAATAGAAAAAAGGTCATGTGTTGATATTGAAATTTTTAAAAAGACATATACTGATCGCTCACATGAGGATTTTAAATGGCAGAACGCCATCTAGTGGAACAAAAATAAATTAAACGAATATTTAACTTGTTCCATGATATTCGGCCAACAAAATTTCTTGATAAATCATGGGATCTAATTTTTGGTCGCAGAGGTACAGCGCACCACGCTGACCAGGGCCAACAGCCCGAAAGGCGTACGTGGTGAACTTTTCTTGATTTATAAAGAAATTGGGTTGGTCAAATATAACGGAACAAGTTGAATAAACGTTCAGTTTATTTTTGTTCCACTAGATGGCGTCATATAGAATGCTTCTGTGAGCGGTCAGGATATGCCTTTTTCAAATTTTGATATAAATAGAAAAAATACTCATTTTGTATCGATACATTTTTTTCCCAATATTTCGTGTGGCTACACGCCAAACTTTCTCGGGGGACAAACCTGTTTTTGAGAGGCCGTTTAATATTTTTCACGTTTCTATACAACTGCTAAAAAGATGGATGATTTTTCATATACCAAAAGAGGAACCTCTCTGTCTTCAATTTTGTTTTAGTACAATCTATTATGTTCATCACCCCGATAAAAAAATTACAAATTGTGAGAAGGAATAAGCCACACAACACCAGGTTTGGAAAAATTGATATACAGGTTGGCCTTTCGTCTGAATTTGCCAAAACTGATGTGTTGTGGCTCATCCTTTTTATCACCAACGTAAAGTTTTTACTGGGGTGATAAATCTATTGTAACGTTCTAATGCATAATTAAAGAGAGAGGTCCTTTCTATATTGGTATATATATATATTAAGAAAAAGGCATCTCCTTATCGTGCAACTGAAAGTTGCTGATGGCTTGCGCCATCTATTGGAATAAATATAAACTATTCCGTTGATTTTTAATTATTCCAGAATTGGCCAAATACTCATTCTTGATTAATCAAGAAAAGCTAATCACGGACGCTTTTCGGCCTGTTGGCCCTCATCAGCGTGGTGCAAGCTGTACGATACTAAACGTTCAGTTGCACGATAAGGAGATGCCTTTTTCTTAATTTATGCACTTTATCCCAGTACAATATTACATTTGTACTATTTTTTCATAAATATATATATATGTTATATAAAAATATTATTTTATTTCAAATTATATTTCACTGATCAAACTATTCTTTAAATTCGACCGCCAGTGGTCACCGCTTTCCATATATAAACACATTGTTGTTGTTTCCCGTTGGCCGGCTCAAATCTTTTTGTACATATGTGGATACCTAAGCTTTTAATTTCTTCCTTTTGTCTCAAATCAGATATTTCTTCCTTAATTATGTCTTTTGTGTTCCATAAGCTCAATTAAAGCAAATTGTGATTCAAAACTATTTTTATTATTATTACCACGACTGCCATTTAAATACTCATGTACACCAACCTCAAGCAAATGCTCAATTCTCTATATAAATCAGCAAGTAATAGATATATACTAGAACTATATCTCAATAAATCCAAAATCAGCATAAATCGTTGGGCATATATATATATATATCGTTCTGAATATAGAGCAATACATATTTAAATCTTTAGATAATAAATGGCATATAATGGATTGAATAAATATTTTTATATTTTCACACATTAGTATAGTCCTGTAAATTATATGCACCACTTGTTTAATTCTTTTTACCTTTATTGCTTGAAACGCAAAGGTTAAAATACATTGAACATTTTAATTTACACCTTTTATTTATTTTTTCATATATTCAGCCTAATTTTATAATATATATATATATATATATATATATATATATATATATAATATATTCTGATTGTAATTTTCATAATATTTTTCGATGTATAAATTTTCCCTCTTCCCTCACCTCCTTTGTATTTTTCAAATATTATTTCAACTGTGATATTATAACAATATGCGACGCTGAGTTTGTTTATAGCATGGCAGAGCGCCATCTAAAAACACATGTGCTCCTGATCAGAATATGATTTCTTTATTTTTAATATCTACACCTGACCCACTTATTTATTTATTCTTTCTATTATTCTTTCATGTGTTAAGCATATTTAAGCAAATTTGGCCTTAAATACCCATTTATTGGTTTCTCAAAAGCTCTGGGACCAAAATTATTTTTGATCGCAGTGGTACAGCCTGCTCCAAGCTGACGAGCGCCAAAAGCGCGAAAGGCGTTGGTGGATGGCTTTTCTTGATTTATCAAGAAATTGGGTTGGGAAAATATCAGGGAACAGGGTAAATAAACGTTTAATTGATTTCTGTTCCACTAGATGGCACTCTGCCTTCTGAAAAGCACATGTGCTCCTGGTCAGGATAGGCTTTCTTTATTTTTAATATCAACACCTGACCCACTTATTATTTTTTTTCTATTGTTTTTCATATATACAGGGTGATCCAAAAGTCCCGCACAACTTTAAAAATTAATAACTCCGCGAATATTCGCGCTAGAGCAATGCGGTAAACACCATTGTGTTCAGGATGCAATGGGATTTTTTATGGCAAATAATGTAAAATTCGAAATTGAATTTAGTTACAACTTTATTCGCCAGATGGCGCTCTACCAGAATCAGAGTTTCAGCGGCAAAATTGTTTGATAAATTGAAAAATATAACTGATCGACACGTATCTTTCCTTTTTGAATACCAGGAAAGAACCCTAATAATAACAAATTAATAAAACACCACTTCGCCAAAAGTATGAAGAATTGGTTAACGATTTTCAAATACAATCAGATATATGTAAAATAGGTAAATGCAAATTAAAACATGTAGCAAAAAGAAAATTGATATTTTAGATACGGTTTGTTTTCGAAGATAATAAATTTCTAATATTTTTAATTCAACTCTCACTCAGTATCGATTATATTTATTTTAATTCATTTGAAAAATATGTATCTATCTCTGATAATTTATTTTACTCTGGAATACCGTTGTTGTTGTCGTGTCCAATAAAGAGCCTCAGATGTACCATGCATCTCCATCACATCAGCAGCAATGTCCACTATCTTGGGTGTGTAAAGCTGCTGCTCTGGGTCTATGTCAAATTTCTGCAAGGCTGCGGCCATTGCTGGACATGAGAATATGTGGGTAGGTGTAAGTTCCACACCAGGACAATTGTTGCATGCCCTATAGGTTCTTGTGCCATCTGGATGTATTGTCATTCCTTTATAGTGTTTTGTTCTAAGTCTTGTTATAGTTTTTGTCATTTTTCTATCAGAGTTTATTTAGCATTTTGATCTTTTCTTATTTTTTTGTTTAATTATCTTGTATTCTGACAAAGAATCAGCGTCAAATAATGACATTTGTTCTTTCCTTTGGCTCAACTTTCTGGCTTCCTTTGCCAATTCAAATGCCATTTCATTACTCCCGATCCCAGCATGGGCAGGGATCCAATGTAGAATGCAGTTATTCTCCAATGGTTCCAGTTGGGTAAGTAACGAGTGTATTTTCTGTGTGATTTTAGTATTGCCCTTCTGAATTGCTTCTAGAGCGGATATGGAGTCGCTATATATTAAAATTCCTTCTGCTTGATGCAGGGATGGTTGGTTAAGGCATACATCAAGGGCTTTCCAGATAGCTGTCAGTTCACAAGTGGAGTTTGACGAAATCTGTCCTGCTCCTTCTTTGATTTTGATGTTTGTTCCATCTTGCAGTATTATAAATAGACAAATGTTATGTTAATTCCGGCCCCTCCATTACTCAGGGTAAGGTCTGAAGATCCATCTGTATATGCTGTTAAAAGGGCGTGGCCTAGCATTTTTAATCAATAATTTGTACTATGAGGACATAGCCGTTAATATTCCAAACACATTAGACCTCGAAACCCAAGGTATCAAAGTCTACCTCAATCAAAACAAAGCCATCAACATATACAATATGTATCACCCTCCAAACAATACATTTATTGACGATGGAACAATGACTCAATTTCTTACAGACAACACTATTATTTTAGGTGACCTTAATGCCAAACATCAACTATGGGGATGTTCTACGCCAAACCCAAGAGGCAAAATACTATCAAACATATTTGACGACAATGCCTTCTCATGTGCTTAAATTATGGGAATCCTACCCATCATTCCTACAGCTATAATACTGCATAAGCCCTTGATATAAGTTTTTACTATCCTGACATTTTCCACAAATGCAAATAGCAAATATTAAAAGGTTTTGAAAGTGATCATTTGCCTAATTTGATAGAAATTAGCACCAAGACCAAAACTAGCTCAATTAAGAAAAATTATGGAACTTCAAAAAGGCTAATATGATATCTTTCGAAAACACCATTATTAAAGCAGCCAAAGTTTCAATACCAAGAGGTTATATTAAGAAATTGATTCCAAATTATACACACCAGGCAAAAAATATTCAAACACTTATAACTAAAAGAAATGAACTACAAAAAAGTGCACCCAAAACCAAACAAATTGTAGAACTGAACTGAACATTACGATTGCAAAAATAAAAAGATTATACGTAAATGTGAAAAGGGAAAAATGGAAACAAACTTGTGAAAACCTGAACCCAAGAAACACAAATACAAAACTTTGGAATTTGGCAAAACAAATTGACAGAGTCCAGCCACAAACTGAAAACAAAAATATGATTGAGAATACAGATGGTACACCAGCAACTAATGACAAAATTACTGCCAATCTTTTAGGTAATTCATATCAAATAAGTAGTAAAATCAAGGTTGAAAAAAGGCCCGAAAGATTATTCATGGCTGTAAAAATGTCACCAGCACTCATAATATTTTCCATGGAAAAAATCAATATGAAAGAGCTAGCTTATGCATTATAAAACACTGACCTAAACAAGACTCCTGGGCCAGATGGAATCCATGGCCGAATGATATCAAACTTGGGCAAAATTGGCAAAGAAAGACTTCTTAATATTTTCAATATCTCCTGGAAAACTGGAAAATTGCCTCAAGACTGTAAAAATGCAACAATAATTCCCATTAAAAAACTTGACAAATCTGCTGATGACCCAAAAAACTACCGACCTATCTCCCTCACAAATATTTGCTGCAAATTAATGGAAAAAATTATATTCAGACGACTCACCTACCACCCCGACACAAGAAATCTCTTACCACAAGAACAATATGGATTTAGGAAAGGACATGGGACAATAGTCCAACTCTTATTTTTCACACAAAAGGTAAAAGATGCACAAAACAAAAAGCCAACTAACCACACCATAGCTGCTTTTTAGACCTTACACAAGCTTTTGATAAGGTATGGAAAAACAAGTTAATTACAAAATTATACAAACATTTCAAAATTGATGGAAAAGCTATCACTTGGATAAATGATTCCCTTAAAAATATATACATCAGGGTAAAATATAATGGCACTCTATCTAAAACCTTCAAATTGTACCAAGGATTACCACAAGGATCAGTCCTTAGCCCAACTCTCTTCACCCTATTTATTGCAGGCATAGAAGACAAATTTCCACATAAAACCAATATTGGACTTTTTGCTAATGACATTATTCTATGGAGCAGCAACACTAACAGGAAAAAAGCTGAAAGAGATTTGAACAAGACTATTCTCCACCTAGAAAAATTTGCTAATAAACATAAATTAGAATTTAACCCCCAAAAATCTGAAACCTGTCTTTTACTACCGATAAGAAACTATACAAAATAAGACCAAATATTATTCTGAAAGAACAACAATTGCAATATAATAATCATCCTAAATATCTCGGCTACACCCTGGATCCAGAAATTAACTCCAGTAAACATATTGAAGGAGTTGTTAGAAAAGGAAGAGACCGACTAAAAATCTTGAAATATATTTCAGGAAGAGTGGAGAGCTGAAGCAACAACACTAAAATTAACTTACACATCTCTAATGAGACCTATCTTGGAATATGGATATCAAATCTATGGTACAGCATCTGAAACAAATCTAAAAACACTGGAAAGGATACAACTAAATGCACCTAGAATTATTACAGGTCTTCGAAATACCTGCCCTAATAATATTGAAATTTGCGAGGCAGACATTATGCCCTCAAAGGATAGAATAAGCTACAATCTGTCAAAATATATAAACAAAATCAAGAGTTATGAGAATAAACACAGAACTTTCAATTACATACTTATTTGGGAACCCAATATAAGACTCAAAAAAGAAGGCCCTCTCCACCTGGCCAAAAGAAATGGATTTTTAAAATATAAAGTGGAAAAATATTATTTAGCTGAAAAAATATCTACATGCGAACCACTAACAAAATGTTATTTTTAATGCCACTTTAAACGATCCCACCAACAAACAATACCAAAATCCAGAATACTTAAAACAATTATTATTAGAAATAATTAATAAAATTCCTAAAAATGCAATAACTATCTATACCGATGGTAGCAGAGACGAGTTGGGACACACTGGCAGTGGCTCTCTCATTAAAACCACAAATGGCAATGAGAAAATAAACAGAAGAAACCCAGAATTTTGCTCAGTCTTCAGATCAGAACTTATAGCCATCTATGAAGTCTTAAAATCCATCAGAAATACTAAACATCACGATATATGGATTCTTACTCATAGTAGACGTGCCATATAACACTTGAGTCACACAGGGGAACTTAGAGACAAAGTAAGCAGGAACATAATTGGTTATCTCCAAAAACTCTCAATACCTCAAAAATTCACCTTCAATGGATACCCTTACATGTTAGCATTGAAGGCAATGAAGCTGCTGATGCGCTAGCGAAAAAAGGCACAAAAGAACCCTTGCTACAGAAAAATAAACTTACTTTTAAAGAAATAGAAACAGTATCCAAAATAAACAAGAACTGGAAGATCCCACCTAAGCACAGTTGGTACACCCTAGAAGCAGATGGCCACCCAGACCTTTCAGTCCACAAGCCGGCATGCAAAGCATGCCCTTCGCTGCTATTCTGTTCAACTCATAAGCCAAGTAACGGTATCCAAGCTAGTGCTTGGACATTGTACCTGGAAACACCACCTCCCAGACAACGTGTCTGGAAGGATTTCTATACCGGTGGCCTTTAATCACAGCAAAATAGGAAACTATCTACTGTGTCCAGCAGGGACCGCGGGGAGGCAGCCCCAGGTCGACTCTGTTCACTCACAGCTGAGGAAAAGCTCAGCTGCCACGTCGTGGGCTTTCTCAAGAAGCTTGCTGTGATTTCTCAGCAGCTTACTCTCGATCGCGCCCCTCGCCCTCCTTCTCTCTTCCTGCACACCCACTACCCTTGGACAATCCAAGACGTAGTGGCGTGCATTCACATCCCTTTCTCCATAGACGCAATCAGGGTTTCTCTTAATTTTAAATCTGCGGAGACTTGGGGAAGAGCCCATGTCCCGAACTACCCTAATGAGTTTGTGGGACATTACCTTACAGAGGTACTTGGGTGTTGTTACCCCATTGAATACCTCTCTCCCCTTCACACTGTTCCTCCATCTGTCCAACCATAAGTCCTGGACGTGACCCCTGATCCTTCTATAAACTTCTTTCTTGGTCACTGGGGTCCTCAGTGATCTACCTCTAAAGCATCCTGCCTTAGCGATCCTGTCTGCGAACTCATTACCTTCGATGAGGCTGTGTTTCCTAAACCAAGGGAGCTCCGGAGCCCGCGTCATCATCTCCAGCTCCTGGATTATTTGATGCGCGAGTTGCCCTTTCTCCAGATTGATAACGACGAGGGCCGACATACAATCTGAATAGAGGCGGTCCGGGCTGAAGTTCTTCTCGGCACACACTCTGAGGGCTACCCTGATCGCAACCAGCTCGGCTGAAAAGACCAATTCGTCCACTCTGAGTGTTAAACTTTCTTGGAAGATCAGCTCTCCATTAGCGAATATCACTACCCCAGCTCCAGTATTGGTTCCAGACTTACTACCATCAGTGAAAACCTCCGTGCCAATCCCTGTCGGCCCTCTAGGACTCCAATTCCACTTTGGCAACCACTGCGGAGGCTTCCTTGTGTCCCTCTTCGATTCCAGGGCCCCCGCTTAAAGTCCCAGGGCATCTTCCCTTTTCTCCCAGATCTTCTGTCTGATGGTCTCCTCCTCTAGTTTCAATCCCAGGGGAATAAGCCCAGCGAGGACCAAAAAGGCCTCACTGCTGGTAGTAAGATATCCCCCTGTGATTCTGAGTGCCACTGTCCTCTGCACTCTCTCTAGAGTTGTTGCCACCTTCTGATCCCTGTTTCGGCGCTACCAAGCCCCGGAAGCATATAGCAGGATTGTCTCGACACAGGAGAGGCAGAGGTTCCTAAAAATAGTACCCTCCTTCTCTCCCCCCCCCTGTTGAGGGCCAACCAGGACAGGCCTGCACAACGCCTCCCTGCCTCTCGCCACCATCTCCTCCGCCTGGTATTGCCAACCCATCTTGTCATCAATGACCACCCCCAGGATGGTCATCCTATTGACCAACGCTACCCTCCGTCCTTCCATCCGGATAGCCGGCTTGTGTTCCCATTTGATCCCTTTCCTTTTAGTTCTTATGTCCCTAGGCTTAAAGCTGAGGGCTTTAGTTTTGGAGACATTGAACTTAAGGCCAGAGTCATGGGCCCAGATCGAGAAAATTTGGAGAGAAGTTTCAACACACTTCTCAGCCTTCTCTCTCGAAGCAGTCTCAATGATGAGGAACTGGTCGTCAGCATAGAGAACCAGCCTGTCTCCCTCATGGAGCTCCTCCTGGAAAACGGTGTTTACCAGGATATTCCACAGAATAGGTCCGCAGCAAGAGCCCTGGGGGCAACCCCTAGCACAGTTTCTTTCTAACTTCCGCCCACCAAAACTGAGGCTAATCCGTCTATCCCTCAGGAAGTCACGATTCAAGCTGCACAAATTATCAGGACAACCCATGTCCATCAAATTTCTCATCAACTTGTTCCAGCTCATGGAGTTGAACGCGCCATCAATGTCCAGGGCCACGAAAAGGACCCAAGCACCCTTATTTAAGCCCATCTCAACCCCCTCTAACACCTCGTTCAGAGCTGTGGTTGTGGACTTCCCTTCCCTAAAACCATGTTGGAAAGAGGAAAGGAGCTCATTACTCTCTAGCCAGTGCTTCAGTCGCTGAGCTAGTAGGCTATCCAGGACCTTACCTAGACACACTAGTAAAGAAAGCGGACGATAATCATTAGGAGAATTACCCTTTCTACCAGACTTTTCGAGAAGCACTACTCGGGCAACCTTCCATGCCTCAGGAAATGTACCAGTGTCCAGGCACTTATTGAATAACCTGGAAAGAAGCGATGGGTGCATCCTTACCAGGGCTTTCACGACCGTGTTATCGATCCCTTCGGGACCAGAAGATTTCCTTTTCCCGAACTTGAAAGCCGTCAGTTTCACCTCATTCTCAGAAAAGGGCGGATCCACCAAACCACAAGTGGTCAGAGAGATCTCGTCCTCTGGTTCCTCGTTTCCGAAGTGACGATCCAAGTTGTTTTGACGTGACAACGTCTTAAATTAGGTTGCGGCTGGGAGTCACTTATGAAAAAGTGTAACGCCCGGTAACGTTACGATGAGTCACCGAACGAGAGTGCTGCGCGCGCAGCGCTAGAGAATTAGGCGCATTGAATCGGCGCATGCTTGTCTCTGTCTTTGTCTTTCTCGAACGTTCTTGGCGTTGGAAAAACAAGAAAGCCTCATAATACAAGTTCACACGTGTGGTTAAAGTATCGTCAGCTGTGTCTGTAGTGAAAATGTGGAGTGCTTAGATTCGTCATTTACAACAACTACAACAATAAAGGTAAATAATTGTACAATGATATTTCATTATCGTAAACTATGATTGATTGATTAATTGTTAGATTGACACAAAAGTTGAGAAACTGAGTTTATAGGTTATGTCATACTATTGATAAATGTTGATAGTGTTAAGTAAATTATTAGTTTAAAATTAATTAATTAATTAATTATTATTTTACAAATTTTAAATAGTTTCAAATTTATTTAGCAAAAATTTGAACCTTCGATCTGAATAAATGTTTTGATTTTCGAATTGATTCTTTAAAATTACAAATATTAAGAAAAAGTGGCAGATATAAGAAAACTTTATTTAAACTGTGTTGAGCAAGAATTTTAACATCTAATTTAAGTAAATGTTTTAATTTTCAACTTCATCATTTACAATTACAAATTTTATTTAATTTCAAATTTATTTAGCAAAAATTTGAACCTTCGATCTGAATAAGTGTTTTGATTTTCAAATACCAACGCGGCTGGTGGAGTGGCGATCTATCGTAAATTATCATCGACATCTACGGCGGAAGTGTTCCAAGTTGCGATTACAGACGTAACTCGTGTCATTAAAACCAAGGGTGACATGTGCATGACTGAAGTTACTTGCTTCGCCGCTAATACTAGCTTCAAGTTTATACTCGGTGCTGTATATATTCATCCAGGAGCTAGTATGCAGGATATTGGAATGTTACTATGGCAAGGACTCGGTCCGTACATTCACAACAGCCAGTACGTGCCACCGTTCGTGCAAGTTGATTCTAGTATACCGATTCTTCTGTGTGGTGATTTTAACAAAAACGTAAAGCCTGACAACTCGTTTCTTAATTTCATGCAAAATACGTATAATATTGATTGCGTATCAAACGTTTCTAAGTCAACTACGTTAAAAGGAACAACTATCGACTTGACTTTCGCAAGACACATTACAGCAGAAACACTTCCTTTCATTTCATATTTCTCCTATCATCGTCCTATCCTCAACAAAATCACTCAAATAGGAATTAGTTAAGTTTAAGTTTACATGTACAATGTTTTAGTAAACAAAATATATTTCTATAGTTAAAATTTGTGCAATTTTATTTTCATTCAATTCCTTGTTCCTATTGTGCAATTTAATTATATTCATATCAATAAATATTCTACCGTTGTCACGTAAAATCTTCGCCCGTAAAACCGACTTTACAGGCAACCATTTTTATTTTGTCTTCTGCTTTCGAGCGAGTAGGTCTAGAACACATTCTCTCTGAATGTTCTCATTGTTGGTGGATGAAACAGCACCAGTGATTATTTTGGCCGCTTTTGCTTGAACACTGTCTAGTCTTATTTTTAGTGATGAGCTTGAGGGAGCCCAGACCGGTGTTGCATATTCCATTAACCGTCTTATTAAGGTGGTATATGTTGTTCTGAGAATTCTGGGTTTTGCTCCCCAATTTGTTCCACATAGCTTTCTCAGAATGTTTAGTTTTCTGATAGCTCTATTTGAGGTGCTAATTATGTGCTATGAAAATTAAAATTCCTCATAAATAATAATTAAAATAATTTTGTTGACATATTGTCAATACATACACAGTCTGCACTATTAAAAAAAGATAATATGCATTATATACACTATGTACAATGAATATGGCGCCTCTGCCAGCGCTGCAGAGTTTGGTGGAGAATCGCCAGTGGGTCTCCAGAGACACCACGCATTTTGCGATCTACGATGAATACGTAGATCGCGTACTTCGTCGCTTAGGAGATGGTGATGGCGTGGTCCTTGAGACCAACTGGAAAGATCCAGGACTGCAGTATCACACCTAGGTATTATGGATTTCTAATTTTATCAATTATTTGTTTGTTTATGCTTATTTTGTGGTTATATTTATGCCTTTTTCCTTGGGAGTGGAGAAGACGCATAGGTTTGGTTTTATTGGGTTTATGGTAATTTGGAGTTCCATTGCCCACTTCTCCAGTCCTCTCATTGATGTCTTCAGTATCTTTTACGATTTTTCTATGCTGCTACTTGTGTGCCATATGGCTTTATCATCTGCATAACAGGCACCCTTTGTGTCTTCAGTGAGGTAAGGATGTATGTCGTTAATATATAGCAGATAGAGTAGAGGACTGAGCACAGATCCCTGAGGTACACCAGCCCATGTTCTTCCTTCCTTGGAAAATTCTCCATTAACCCCAACCTTTAACCTTCTTCCCCTTAAGAAGTCTGCAATCCAGATTAAGGTTTTCCTCTTACTCCGATGTTGTGCAGCTTTTCACGTAATTTCTCCCTCCACACTCGATCAAAAGCTGAGGTCATATCAAGGAATATAGCCGTGGTCTTCTTTGGCGGTTTTTCCCGGAAAGAATCTATTATTGATTGACAGAAGTAGAACAGTTGATCAGTTGTACAGTGCTGGGATCTATAGGCCGTTTGGTAGAGGTTTATTTTATTATTTTTTTGTGAGCCAGACTATGAGCCTAGAGTGGATAATTCGTTCTGGTAGTTTACAAAGTATGCTGGCGAGAGCAATTGGCCGATAGTTCTTGTATTCCTTGGCATCTTTATTTGGCTTCAGTATTGGCACTATAATTGATATCTTCCAATTCTTTGGTAGTTTACCAGTTTGCCATGAAATGTTCAGTATTCGTAGGAGTTGATTATTAGCTTTGACTTCAAAGTGTTTAATCATTTGACCAAAGATTAGATTATCTCTTGGTGACCTCTTGGAGATTTTTATTGATAAGTTTAGCTCATTCAGTGTGAAGTCTCTCGAGAAAATATCTTGTTGATGGAAGTTTCTTGCTTGTTTAACTAACTGGTTTATATTATTTTTAGAGTCCTGTCTTCATTCGTATAGTTGAGAATGGAAGTGCTTTAAAGATATTCAGCAATTATGTCAGCCATCTGTTTGTTCTCGTTCTCGCTGTTCTATTCATATCGGTTAGAGTATTGGGGGATTGGTGTTGGTTTTGATTGTTCTCTAACACTCTAATTATATTCCAGTGTTGGCTGTCCTTTCTTGGATCCATTTTTTTCGCAGAATTCTGCCATTTTTCTTGTTTGAATATCCAAATTTCTTGTTATATTTTGTGAATAATTTCAATGAGTTCCTTTCTGTTTTATTTGTTTTAAGAAGTCCATTGATATTGTCTCTCTCTCTGAAATCATTGCCTCGATGTTGTGGTCCTTCCAGTAAGGTATCCACAGGTCTTTACGTCTACCTCTAGTTATCGATGCTCTTTTGCAGCTTTTTAAATGTTCGAAGAGAATTTTTCCAAGCTTTTGTCAAGCTTTTCTGTGAATTTTTTTCAAGTCGGCTTTCCTAAAGTTCCATGTTCTTTTATTCTAATGGACATTCTCAATTTTGAAGTTTAGGGTTGTTAAAATTGGTCTGTGGTCACTGATTGCACCTCTCAGGATTTTCCATTGTGTTGTGGGTGCGATGTTGTAATTTATCGCTGTGATGTCTATTGTGGATTCTGTGCCTGTGGACTTAGATAGATAGGCGTTCTCTCCGGTATTTAACGGTGTAAGGTCGAGGTCGGTTAGCATGTCCTCAACCTACTGACTTTTGTTATCCTAGACAGGTGATCCCCGAATTGAACTTTTGGCGTTAAATTCGCCGAAGTTTGATTGTGATATCCGAAGACGCTTCACTTAATGTCTCTATTGTGTGTGCCCATACAAAATGCAAAGATTTCACGAGCTGAAAGTTGGCGATTTTGAGATGCGTCAAGAATTCGCTGCATGGGTTTTCCGGCAAATTGATATTGATGAAAACTGGCTGTCGAATGTTCTGTGGACAGATGATGCTCACTTTTCTCTAAACGGAGAATTTAACATTCAAAACAGCTGCATTTGGGCAACAGAAAACCCTAGTATTTTCACAGAAATGCCACTTTACCAGCCTAGAGTTACAGTTTTGTGTGGGTTCACTTCTTTTATTATTGGGTCATTTTTCTTTGAAAAATCAATGGAAGAACTTTTAAAACCGTTTTTGTAACTGGTGAACGTTATGAGAAAAGGGTATTCCATATTGCAGGGTAAAAGCACTAAGCGAAATAACATTCATGAAAGATGGAGAACCTCCTTATATCTCCCGAGGTGCCAAACAATTGCTGAAGGATACGTTCGGTGAAAATCGTGTGATAGGTCGCCACTTTATATACCAGTGGCCTCCAAGATCAACAGACTTGACGCCTTGCGAATTTTGTTTATGGGGATACATTAAATCGTGTGTTTATCGATGCTGGCCTACCACATTGGCCATGTTGAAGGCTTCTATCAGATGACACACTTTACCAATTTAACAGATATGTTATTTATTGCTGTCCATTCTGTCATTTATCGTCTGCAGGCGGTGATTGAGAATGAAGGGTGCCACATTGAGCAAGGATTGTGACCTAATACAAGAGAGAAGGCAGTTACCTCATGTGTTGTATAAGCCGCCATGTATTATATTATCTATCAATGTTTTGCAGCTCTTTGTGTTGGGATATGGGGATAATAAATGCTGTCCTCACATCTTGACTCTTTTTTATTGTGAACAGTAATATTTTGTTTGTCATTTGCTCACATATTATGTCGTGCAAACCAGAGTGTTATAACTTCTCGAATAACACTGGTACACACAATTTTACCCCTTATGTTTAGTTTTTCGCTTTTCGCTCATTAGAAGAAATACATAGATAATAGATAACAGATAACATAGAAATACATACATAAGAAATACATGTAGCATAAGGAATATTTTCTTTCCACCAATAACTTTAGAAATTTTGTGAAAAAAAAATAATACAAAATGATTTTACTACCACGTTTTTCAACGCAAAAGGTCGATTTAAAATTTATTTTTATTTGAGGGGACACATTTTAAAAATTGTGTACAGTATAATAAACAATGATAACATTTGACAAGCACATAGGATATATGGAATAAAGTACGACAAATATATTTTGTCACTCCCCTCTATATTTCATTTGTTGGATCATGACATATATCCAGTTAAATAGTCAAGGATCGCCAATCAGTCAAGAAATTACACATTTCTTATAGCAAGAAATCCTATTAATAGTGCCATCATAATTTTTGGTACCTTATTAACATTTCAAAAATTCGTATTGATATCAGCAGTGTTTTTCAAACATTCAATCTATTTCACAAAACATTTGCATTTACCTATTTTACATATCTCTGATTGTATTTGAAAATCGTTAACCAATTCTTCATACTTTTGGCGAAGTGGTGTTTTATTAATTTGTTATTTGATATTATTAGGGTTCTTTCCTGGTATTCAAAAAGGAAAAATACGTGTCGATCAGTTATATTTTTCAATTTATCAAACAATTTGGCCGCTGAATCTCTGATTCTGGTAGAGCGCCATCTGGCGAATAAAATTCTAACTAAAATCGATTTCGAATTTTTCATTATTTGCCATAAAAAATCCCATTGCATCCTCAATACAATGGTGTTTACCGCATTGCTCTAGCGCAAATATTCGCGGAGTTATTAATTTTTAAAATAGTGCGGGACTTTTGGATCACCCTGTATATATATATATATATGTCGTAAACCCGAGTAAGACAACAAGTGAGTTGGAAGCAGTCGGGGTTGAGTGGCAAGGGGTGCAGAGTGGGAAGTCCGCACGGGACAGTAAGGACAAAGTCTCACGTGGCACCAGGACCAGGGGAGAGTTGAGGATTAACTGAGGAAAGTTCGGCGTCCTGCATGAAGCCGCGGAGGCAGGGGGGAACCAAAACGGCAGCCACGAGGGCCGCCGTGAGACCTAGCACTGAGCGGGCCTCTCCGAAAATATCCACTGTAACCTAACTAACTGTCAAAATCCGGACCAACGCCCTTTTTGTCCCTCTCTGGATCCCCCGGGTGTCCAGTGGCGAGCTGGTGTCACTTTGAGACGACTAGAAAAGACGTCATACTTTATTACTTACATATCACATTGTTTAAATTACGATGTATATATAGTTGAGAACTTTGCCGGGAGGATATTCATCTATAAAGATAAAGTTCGCCTCATATATATGATACATCAGCGCGCCATCTGTTATGAGTATTCGAAACTATTATAGAGGCGTATGATTCTTTTAAAAATTAGCCACTGCCCCTACTGCAATGAAATGGGTGGGCCTGTTTCATTGCAGAAAGGGCATTGGATAAATTTTAAAGGAACAATACGCGTCTATAATATATATATATATATATATATTATAGACGCGTATTGTTCCTTTAAAATTTATCCAATGCCCTTTCTGCAATGAAGCAGGCCCACCCATTTCATTGCATATATATATTATCACAAACATGTGATAGACTTTCCTACTGCATTGTTTTTTTTTCATGAAAAATAACTTTGAGCCTTTATTAGATTCCAAATAAAGTTGCGAACATATTCAACTGGCTCCACGTGGTATCTCAGGTAATTAATACTTCTTGTTAAGCACATTACACAGGTTATCTTTAATAAATAGCCATTTAATTAAAACATTAAATTTTGCCTTATCAAGATGACTACGTAATCCTCTAGTAACTTTAATATCCAAAATGTACGGCGGCGTTCCATTTAATTAAAGACGCGTGCCATCAGGATAAGGATTAGCGTTCAAACTTTTTAAGCGCCTCGCCCCTCTCACTGTGAGTTTAATTATAAACGTGGAGCCCGAGGATTACTGACCTTACTTTGAGGCTAACAGCCTTTTTTGGACGTAAGGTCACTTTGATAGGTGTGTTTTTAACATTAAATACATAGACCCACATATCTGTAATGGGGCCGCTGTGTATTTATACTGTATGAAATGGTATTCATGATTTCTTATCTCTTCAGTACGAGCGTTAATTCCCTCCAGAAGATTGAAAACAATCCTCTTCTATATTTGAAATAAACATTGATATAGAAAAATATATCTCCTACACTATGAGGAGATGCCTTATTCCTAATTTATCCACCTCATCCCAGTACAATTTCACATTTGTACTATTTTTTCACCGATATAGAAGTCGTTGAGATTTTTGCAAATAAACCCATTTATTGCGCGAAGGAAAATATTTTCACAGAGCTTCTTTTTTAAAATTAAAAATTCAATCATTCTCAAGAGAGGAAGCTTTCCATTTAAATGAAAAATAATTATTTGCAAATCTATTAATTTTTTTTTCATTTAGCACAGAAGTAAAAATAAAATAAAAATCATTTGCGTCTATTATATAAATAAGTTATCATTATATAATTGTTCTAATGTCGTCTCTTCATTTTTCCACCAATGATAGTTAATTTGTGCGTTGATTGCTATTATGATGGTTATATTAATGTGATTGTTTAATTTTCAAAGTTAGATTCGGGAAGCTTTAAAGTGTTTTCTAAAACTCCTTTGTAATTAAAAATTTACCTTTCAATTATTTATATTTTTGTTTCAGCCATTTTCTCACATTTATATTTTATAAGATATAAATTTAGTCGTCACAAAGGGCTTTAGGGAAGTTTTTAACTTTTCTTTTTTTTAAACAATATTTCTAAATAATTTCAACTTTTTTTCTCTAGTCTATAAACTTCTTCATCTTTAGAAACCAGTAATCGAATGGAGTCCTCCACGTTTCTTCAGGAAGCATGGTGCAATTGTTATCCTACTCTCTCACTCCTTCATCTTAAGAGAAGAGTTCGTCTTTATGGTTGTTCCTCACGGTGAGGGAACAGTACAAAGTAGCGCGGTGCGAGTCTGGCCTCTAGGAAGGATGTTGCAATACATTTAGCCCAATAATTGACAAATAATTGATACAGACCTCGGTACAGTGATCGGGAGCATTTTAACAGTAGAAGATCTGTGTCAGATCTAGAACGTGGGCGTAACTTTGTGATAGATGGAATAAATTTAGGATGGCAAAATTCTCAGTGTACCACTTAGCAGAGATTCTCTTTTGTTCTTCAGGTTCCACACGCGTGTGTTCCTCAACTCCTCTGATGTAAAGCAGACAGCTAACATTATTTTCCTTAAAGATTTAGATTTTAGCACAGACACAGGCATAGTTATCTTCCTGGAGCAGGCCTATTTCTGACCACGTCAAAATAACAGAGACATGATGAATCACATGTCATATTATGGTATGAGAAAAAGAAATGTGGAGATCTTTCATACCTGGGAGGAATTCACGACCCAACTGAAACCTCTACTTGGAAAATATCACAAGGCGTCGACTATAAAGAGGCCATAATCAATATGCGAATATTTTCTATTTTTAATTCCAAATATCCATTATTGTTCACACGTTTTATACATAAATCAAGAGATAACCTTATCTGAAAAAAAAACGCTCGTATGTGACCGAATAAAGGAAAAACATATATCAAGGTTCTAGAATTACATTAAGAAAATACACTTCTAAAGCCTTGCCAAACCTGTACCTTTTACTTCTATCTTGACGTGGAAAAAGGTTTGTGTGGTAGAGAAACCTCGACTTGAAGTCATTTTCTAGTCTAGAGAGTGTCCCCATTTTAAGAAATAATCACTATATTTGTATATGTATATGTGTAATATTAACTCGCAATACGCAAACATACCAGAGCGGGCGGCCACTCTTTTCTTTTTAGCTCCGTCGTTTTCCGCCTTTGGCGTGCGTAAAAATGGACACTTATGTGCCCAATTTGGTGCCAGCCGAAAGCCAGAGACGGGCTGAGTGGGATCCTGAAATGCCCAGCCCCGAACTCCAAGCCAATGCAGAAATATATTCACAGAATGAAATTTCGAGTAAAATTCAAGGGATTTCTAAAAATTCTAATTCGTCTGCTGGAGAGGGAGTTTTAAATTTTGCCACGTCGGACGGAATCGCGACAAATTCACCTCCAAAAGGTGCTGAAAAAGCCCAAAATATCTGGGCGGACATAATGGAGGACAAGGAAGAAAACCAGGAGGCTACACCGTGCTGAAGAGTAAAAGAGGCGCCGTGACTCGGGAGCAGCAAGCACAGCGGCGCAGTCCAACAGCGCCAGAACCAGCGGAACCACCAGGGCAACTCCGCGAAGGCGAATACCAGGAAAGTTGTACCGCAAGTCCAGGAGATCAAGACCACGCGTGCCAATATCGCGGATGCCAAGGCGCGGCAGGCATTCTCCACCCAGGAGCAGTGCGTTTATATAGAGCATAGCCCAGACTTCACCTCTTATCAGTACCTCCAGGTAGTGGACAAAGTGGTCGTCGGAGGAGAACATCTTCCAGATAACCAGGATGAACGGCCATGTCGTGGTAGGCCTGACCGCCAAGGCACTTGCAGAGCGCTTCATCGAGAGAGGGCCTTGAGATAGAGGGCACTACCCTCAGGACCTTCCCTTTCCGCAAGAGGTCGGAGAGGATCAGGGCCACCGCATGGCCAACTGCCCCATGCTTGCCAGGCAGAGCATCGGCCCCCAAACAAGCATCATCCTCCCCCGCTGATGTCACGTCAGCCACCGCACCTAAACCGCCCAGTCAACCAGCACCTGAGCCCGCTGCACCAGCTCCCCCTTCTCCACCTGTGGAGGCACCAACAAATGCTCCCGCGGCCCAAACCTCAGCACCTTGCTCCACGGCGCCTCAGCCTGCTGAATCAGCGCCTTCTACTGAACCTGAGGAGGAACCAAGTCCAGCCGTCGTAGCCCCTTTTCTTCCACTACCTGCCCCGAAGACCTATGGATTCCAGGCCGCTCTCCTGCACTCATTGAGATGATGGAGGTAGAGATTAGGAGACTACCGGTTCGGCTCCACCAGCAAAGAAGGGCAGGAGCAGGGACCAACTTGTCGCCATCCTCGAGAAAGCCTCCAGCTCCCTGTTTGAAGAGAGTGTCTAGCTTGGCCTTCACAGGGAAGAGGTTCTACGTGCCTTCGTCTAGACTGCCAAGCTCAAGGTCCTGATGATCAAACTCACAGCCGCCCAGATGACCGCATTGCTCCGGCTGCTCCGAGCCTTAATGCCTCTTCCATCTATAAGCGCCTAGTGATGGTCCGAGGCCTACTGAACGGATAGGCCCATGAGCATCCATGTCGCCACTATCAACGCCTGGAAAAGAACTCTCGCGCGGTGGGGAAGACTCCCTTTCAGGCTTATGTAAATAATTTTCTCTTTTTATATTTTAAAGATATATAATTGTATTTGTAGAAATTGGCTAAGGAATCAATACATTTATTTAATTGTTAATTGTCACACACACAAAATTTATATAAAATAAAATAATATGCAATATACACATTAAATACGCGTAAGCAATATGGAATTAACTCTTTATAAACCACAAAAAACACAGTTTATAACAAATCTATCAATAAACACTATAGATATAGAAATCAGTTCAATTTATAATTACCTCGCAATATAAATAAACACACGTAAATGAATTCAACAGAAACCCTATTAATATTAGTTTCGATGACGTCTGCCTTAAATGTTCCTAATTGAATCGGTTGTACCTCAGTGCCATGTCAAGGCTGGTGTTGACTCCGCGGTATTTGCGGCTCTTCATTTAGGACGTCTTGACGGCTTAATTGCGGCCGAGCTAATTATCCTGTTGACGCCTCGCACGCGACGAATTGATTAACGCGCTAATATCGTCGCCTTGTTCTTATTATAGAATTCACGTGTCGGCCTCACGCACCGCTGGCGAGATTAAAAGTTGCGAGAACATTGTCGTTTAATTATAAACGTCATGTGAGAACTAAAAGAAGTTAATTTTGCCCGGTGACTTCTCTATGGAGAGTCACCAACTTGCGGAAAGTTTAGCAAGTTAATTTAGATATTAACAAGGGTATATACTTCAGTTGCAATTTTAAGCTTCAATTGTGTCAGAAAAAAAAAGAATTCAAATATATTTTATATATACATTTACATATTTTCATAATGGCGTTTACCCAATACAAAAATCTTTAATATCGTATTTATTTCGAAAATAATTACATACCAAGCCTTGCATTTTATTTAGGATGGGGGATTTAGTTTCAAAAAGGAGCTTCTATTTCAAGAATGCTACTGCTTCGTGATTGATAGCCCTCTAATCATCAATACCTTTCTCTGGGCATTATAAAAACTACTAATAAGAAGAAACAAAGGCCACGTGGAATTGGATGATATATTAGGAAGTGTCTAGTATACCTCCTTCTCTAATATTGTTCTTTTTTATGTGTGTGTGATGCGCCAGTAATAATAATTTATTTGTATCATGTCAAGAAAGAGAAATGAAAGGCTATAGTGTATCTTGTGAAACGATCTCACCTGGCCGTCGTTGTAGCCCCTCTCTCCCCATACTTGATGGTGAAGTCATCCCTCTGTACGGCCCACTGACGTATAGATCAGTAAGTCTACATATTTGATGTAAAGAAATTTTAGGTTCTTTCCAAAAGTGATGCCTTTATGCCATAACTCGAATAATAGTTGACCTATTTTATTTGAATTCAATATGTTGTTGATTAATGCCTTATATAATAATGATCTTTTTTCAGATACTATAAGTAAAAGCATGGAATAAAAACAGAAACAAAGAGCCTTTATTGAATTTTTGGAAAAATGGGGATGTTGAGTAAATGAGATTTACCAGAGACTGAAAAATGTATACAAAGAAGCCTCAATTGATGTAAGCAATGTGAGAAGATAGGCAAAAATGTCCATAGTGGTGAGACTACTTTGGATGACAAACCACGTAGTAGGAGGCCATCAACAACAACCAACCCTGATAATCAAGACAATGTTGATGGCCTTTTCGTCATGATCGAAGAATAACGATCAGAGAGTTGTGTAATATACTAGATTTAGGATCTAATACGATAGAAACAATGTTTGAACATATAGTTTATAGTAAAACTATTCAAAATGGGTTCCAAGGAAACTAACCCTTAATCAGCGAGATCAAAGGGTTCAACTATGCCAAGAGTTACTGGATCTCTATGAGACCCGAAAGGACACTTTTTCAAATATCGTGACTGGATATTAAACCTGAGCATACCACTATAACCTAGAAACTAAGACACAGTCAATTAGAATGGCATTATTCCAGCTCACCTAAAAAATTCAAAGTACAGAGGTCATCCAAAAAGGTGATGGCAACTGTCTTTTGAGACATGCGAGGTATAGAACTGATTTATTTTCTAGAAGGAGATAGCACTGTGAACAGTTATCGCAATCTTCTAACTTTAGGAAAGCTTAGGGAAGCTATTCGGAATAATACTAGAAATATTTCTTGAATCTCTCAACCATGACAATGCATGGCCGCTTACTTCCTTCCAAACTTCAGAACATATCAGACATATGGGCTGGTCACTGGTTCCACAAATCCATACAGCCCATATTTGGCAACTTGTGACTTCTATTTATTCTTGCCAATAAAAAAAAAATGTCTGAATGTAACAGATTTAAAGATCTACAGGAGATAAAACGGGCCATAAAGACATGGTTGAGAAAACAACCTCCCACATATTTCCAAAGCGAATTTACAGCGTGGGTTCAACACTGGAGGAAATACTGTTAGCACAAATATGGCCGTAACTGCTGTCACCAAGATGAGCGTAATTGTAAATACAAATATAGCCGTAACTGTCAACACAAATATGGCCGTAACTGCTGTCACCAAGATGAGCGTAATTGTAAATACAAATATAGCCGTAACTGTCAACACAAATATGGCCATAACTGCTGTCACCAAGATGAGCGTAATTGTAAATACAAATATAGCCGTAACTGTTAGCACAAATATGGCCGTAACTGTTAGCACAAATATGGCCGTAACTGCTGTCACCAAGATGAGCGTAATTGTAAATACAAATATAGCCGTAACTGTTAGCACAAATATGGCCGTAGCTGTTAGCACAAATATGGCCGTAACCGCTGTCACCAAGATGACCGTAACTGTTAATATAAATATAGTCGTAACTGTTAGCACAAATATGGCCGTAACTGCTGTCACCAAGATGAACGTAACTGTTAGCACAAATATAGCCGTAACTGTTAGCACAAATATGACCATAACCGCTGTCACCAAGATGACCGTAACTGTTAATATAAATATAGTCGTAACTGTTAGCACAAATATGGCCGTAACTGCTGTCACCAAGATGAACGTAACTGTTAGCACAAATATAGCCGTAACTGTTAGCACAAAATGGCCGTAACTGGTATCACAAAGATGGCCGCAACTGTTAGTACAAAGAGACGTATCTGTTATCACAAATATGGCCGTAACTGCTCTCATCAAGATGACCGTTTGTTAATACAAATATAGCCGTAACTGTTAACAGAAATATGGTCGAAACTGTTAGAATAAATATGACCGTAACTGGTGTCATCAAGATGACCGTAACTGTTAATACAAATATAGTCGTAACTGTGAACAGAAATATGGCCGTAACTGTTATCACAAATATGGCCGTAACTGCTGTCATCAAGATGACCGTTTGTTTATACAAATATAGCCGTAACTGTTAACAGAAATATGGTCGAAACTGTTAGCACAAATATGGCCGTAACTGGTGTCACCAAGATGACCGATTTTCATCACCAAGATCACCAGGAATAAATAAATTTCAAATGTAAACTAGAAATACCCTCGCTAACCACGTACACATACAAACCGTCCTAGTTAAGATACAGTCAATATCTCTTTGATATAAGAAATTTTAGAAGAGCTATTGTACCTTTAAAATTTTACATTTTAAATAGAATAAGATACTCTCCTTCTGAGAAAATCCTTTTATACTTCTTCCAGGATATTTCTTTGGAAATATTTCCTATTTAAAAGTCAACGCTTTTCAACGATATTTATAGTAAACATTTACTTTTTTATACGTTATTTGGTTCATAGAGAGATGCTTCTAACCCAGTTCAATATTTCAATAATCGTTCTTTCAGGCATTATTGTGGCGACATTTACTAGGAAAAAACGGGCTGCGGTGAATATGAAGCTCGTAAATTTTAATTAAAAATTGATTTACTTTATCAATCTATACTTGAAATACTTTAATACAATTTCAGCTCTATTCCTTCAATTCTATCATTCTTCCAATCAAGTTATATACTCAAATTTATATAAAATATCTAAACACCTTATATATATATGTGTGTGTGTTATGAATAATTTTGTTTGTTGTTAGATAAAGGGTTGATAAGACAAAGGATCGGTAAGATAAAGGGTTGAAGGTGCAGTCGTGATAAGAAAAATATAAATATTTACCGTCAAGTAGTTTTTATTTTCAATTACTTGAGAAAATATTACACATTAGTTATTTTCACATTATATAAAATTTATAAAGTTAATCATATATTAGTGATTTAAAAGGATAGATATGTTAATTACGCATATTTACAACAAAACTGAAAGTCTTTCTAAAAACGATGATAACAAAAGTAAAATTATCAATGAATAAAATAAAATATATATATTTTTTAAATATAGAAATTTTTAGGACAAAATAATAAAGCCTCCGAGGTTGCGTTTCTTTCTTTAAAACGTTTAATAATTTGCGTTGCTCCTGTAGAAGGGCCACCATACTCGAAAGCTTGAGCATTATTAAACGTTTTAAAGAAAGAAACGCAACCTCGGAGGCTTTATTATTTTGTCCTAAAGATTTGACAGAGGTTATAATATTGAAATATAGAAATATTCGAATTTTTAGATTATATAATATATATATGCGTAATATTTTATTTATCTAATAAAGAAATTCAATGCGTAAGGTTTTGAGATATTTTTATGAAAGTATATCGCAATATTCTTAATTCTGAATACTCAATTTTATTGTGATCTTAGAGGTAATCTTTCTCTGTGTTAAATGTACAATATATATAAAAATATTATATATATATTTGTGCATCGACATTGTAAGTTTAAAATACACCAAAAACACCAGCAATACATTGTGCACATAAATGCAATAGAAAAATGTTCTTTGAAAAGGTAATTTAAACTGTCAAAAAAAGGTGAGAGAGAGAGAGAGATTTTTATTCGCCATCTGCACTTTCCGGATTTTTATGTGATATATTTCAGGAAAATTGTTACAGACATTTAATTAATTATTATCCCGTTTAAAATATGTTTTCACCAAAATTTTCTAACCCTAAAATACCTGGAAAATTATCGAAATTAACTGAAAGATCCGAATTAGGAACTGTGAAATTGAACGCTTCAGACCAGAAATTCTATATTGTCACTTCTGATTAGGTCAAATATATAAATATTTAAAAACAAAAAAGGCATATCCTACCACATTCACATGAACCTTTTAGATGGAAGAGCGCCATCTAGTGGAACAGAAAGTAAATAAACGTTGACCTTGTTCCCTAATATTTGACCAACTCATTTTATTGATAAATTAACAAAAGCCAACCACGAACGCGTTTCAGGCTGTTGACCCTCGTCAGTGTGTGATGCAGGCTTTAACTCTACGACCGAAAATATTTTGGTCCCAGAGGCTTCTTAAGAAATGTAAAACTTGCGTAAATACACTGAACATGTGAAAAAAAAAACTAAAAAATAAATAAATAATAAAGGTCAGGTCTTTGGTAATAAAATCAAAAAAGGCATATCCTGGCCATGTTCACATGAACTTTTTAGATGGCAGAGCGCCATCTAGTGGAACAGAAATCAACAAAAGGTTTAGCTTAAACATAAATTAGGCCGCTAGTTTGCGAAGATGGTCAATAGATAGCGTTTATTTTTAGCGCCTATTTTGACGGGAGGGTGACCTATATTTTCATAGCATAATATAGGATAATTATAATAATTATGATGGAGATGGCAACAGCGCGCGCACTGGCATTTACTGACCACGAGCACATGTGCTTTTTAGATGGCAGAGTGCCATCTAGTGGAGCAAATTGGTCGCAGTGGTTACAGCCTACTCCACACTGACGAGCGCCAACAGCGCGAAACGCGTTCGTGGATGGCTTTTCTTGATTTATCAAGGAATTGGGTTGGCCAAATGACACGGAGAAAGTTGAATAAACGTTTATTTTATTTTTGCTCCACTATATGGCGCTCTGCTATCTAAAAAGCACATGTGCTCGTGGTCAAGGAAATGCCTTCTTTATTTTTAATATCACACCTGACCCATCTTTTATTTTTTCTATTATTTTTTCATATATATATTAATATGACGCATTAGCGCGTCATCTGTTATAAGAAATCTGAACCTTTTTGACGCGTATGATTCTCTTCAAAATAAATCAATTTTAAACTTCCCTTGCTGCAATGATAAAAATAATGGGAGGGCATAGATTAAACTGGCGAAACCACTGGTAGGCTCACCACTGATGAGCCAGGCCCTCCAATTATTTTAGCATTGCAGTAAGGACAGAAGAGAATTGATTTATTTTGAAAATAATCATACGCGTCAAAAATAGTTAAATTTTATATAAATATATGAATGTCGATTTATGTACTTAAGAATTAATTTATTTATAAGTCATATTTATGAATCTTGTGCACTGAAATCGCTTATAAAATTAAATGTAAATAATAACATACATTCTATTTATATGTGTAGATAATATATATTATTGGTTATGATGCATTAGCGCGCCATCTCTTATGAAAATTCGAAACTATTATAGACGCGTATGATTCTTTTACCCTCGCTGGGTGGGTTCAA
Source organism: Cordylochernes scorpioides (assembly GCA_030710605.1). Classification (NCBI taxonomy): domain Eukaryota; kingdom Metazoa; phylum Arthropoda; class Arachnida; order Pseudoscorpiones; family Chernetidae; genus Cordylochernes; species Cordylochernes scorpioides. The sequence continues at coordinate 64,723,316 of CP092886.1, forward strand.
CACTGAAGAGTCAGGCCCTCCCATTAATTTTTCCATTGCAGTAAGGGCAGTAGAAATTGTTTATTAAAAAAAATCATACGCGTCTACAATAGTCTCGAATTTTCATTATTGGTTATATTGAATAACTTATTATGAATATATATTCTTCATATATCGAAGAATATTCGTCAACCTGGTGTGGTAGGAATTTACTGACTGACGAGGGCCACTCACTTTTGCCAGCTTCAGCATGATAAATCTATCTCGAGATTTGAAGTCATCCGAATAAATGCATATATAAAATAGAAAAAAGGATTTATATTTAAATAAATCCATAGATTATAAAATATAAACAAGAAAAATTAATTTTAGCGAATATTAACAGTACATGTTCAAATTCCTTTATCAATTACTCTCTCTTATTTGTATGTACCTTGTGTTTAAAATATTTTCGAGCCAATCTTAATACGTTTTACTTGGGAAATGGTGAGAGTGGGTCGCCGAAAGGTCGTTTACTGAACGACGATTGTTAATCTATAAATCATTTAGAGGTGTGTTAGGAGTATTTAAAGTAGTTTGTTTATATTTTATTACTTTGAATTAATCACAATAATTTGAAAATTACATTTTAAAAACATATAACACCTATTCACTTGAAAATAAAAAGAAATCTATAAACTTGGCCTTCAATAGTACATTTGACCTGGTGACACCAAAATTCCCTGTTTATTCCAATCATTGAGAGTAAAAAGAGTAAATAGGAAAGGGCCCCGTATTGGTTGTGTCAGGCAAGTCCTCTCACATTGTTGTTGGCAATTTGCTGTAATCCGGCGCCATTGAGGGATTAGTCAACAGAGCCAGCGTGTCTTAGTTGCGGTTAATTCACCGTTACCGACTTTACCCCTCTCCATTTACCAGCGTCTGCCCCATTATTTATAGAACATTTGATATATTGCCTTTCTGATCAAACAATGCTATATATAATAATCACAACATTCCAGAAATATGAGGCTATAACTATTTGCTTTTCAATCGGAAACTATTCTTATTGATATAAATCCCGAAAAATATATATATTAAGTCGGTGCATAATTACAACTTTGTTTGTTTTTTATCAAAATATCTATATAAATGGTTCTTCTCGAGCATATTCACTATCAACTTCAATTCTCACCTATGGATATTATAAAACGAAGAACGATGTTCGAATGGTTCACATTGTAGTCTGCAGTCAACACTCTCCTTTTCAAACTTTCGTTCTCTTCCACGGCCCCCAAAATATATCTTATGTCGAAAATGTTATGGATCTAACTATTATTCCGTCCTCTGCAATCAGGTTTAGCCAAATTTGAACGTATATCTTGCTAATTCGTCGCCAAAAGAATCTTTGCGATCGCGAAATCACTACGCTGCAATCCAAATTTTCTCGAGAAGTAGTAGAATTTAATATAAAGAATATCGCTATAATATTTTATATGCATTCCAATAAATTTAAAATAGAAAATTATTTTGTATGAAGTTAAATAAAAAACAAATTTTAAAAGAAAATTTTACAAAAAAAAGAGTAAATAATTGTGCACAGATTCAATAAAATGCCTATATAACACTATTATAAATCCCCTTTAGATTTTAGAAATGAATATTTAGCATATTTCTAAATTTATGCAGTTCTGTGAAAATGAAAACAGGAAGATGTGTTTGAGAAAAAATCCTATAATTCTTCTAAATATAAATTAATTATACCGCCTCAAGATCTGATCATTCCTAAAAATTCAATGACAATTAAAAAAATCCTGACGAGCTTAGCCCAGAAAATTCTTATTTTTAATTAACAAGTTAGAATTAATCCCAAACCCACACTAATTATCCTGATTATTGTTCCAATTAGTACCCTAATAATTTGGTCAGTGAACATTTATTTTTATTTAATTAGGTTCAGGTTATTTTAAAATAGTTTAAATTACCACTTTTTAAATATGTTAAGATTTATATCTCCGACACATATATAATCCATATATTTTAATCTTTTTTTTTTTGGCCTAAATGTTGAATGTTTCCATTTAATCGAATATATTTTAAATATAAACATAATTTTAGCACAAACCTTTTAAAAAATAATTATAAATAGAAATAAAATATAAGTTTTGGATACTTATATATAGCAATTTTATTTTTATTTGTAAAAATTAAATTCATTGGCAATGCTTTTCTTTTCAATAGTGTCGTCAAGAATGATCTCTACAGACTTTTCTGCAATGATAAAAGTTGTTGAATGAGAAGGCTTGGCTCATCAGTGGTGAACCCTCTCAGCGGTTTCGCCAAATTAATCTCCAGTCCGCTCTACTTTTGTATTGGATTGTTTTGTTACATACTGATACTACAGTAAATTTAATTGTTACAAATTTTATCAATAGATGGCAATTGAATTTATGAATATTCTTTATTCATATATTTTATTTTCACTTTTATATTGCCAATCAATTATCTTTAGATACTTCTAAATGATCAAATGCTGTTATCAGCTTCTTTACTTTAAAATATTGTTCAAACAGAATAGCTTTGACAACATTTTTGACAATGGTTTATAGAGTGAATATTTCACATAAACTCAAATAGATTCTGATATTGTGATCGTAGATTTGTTACCATTTAAATCTATATCTTTTCATCTTTAAGATAGTGAAAGTATTAAGCTTCTCTATATCGTTTAAATCAATTTTGAAATTTTGTACGATTTTCGTTTCTACCTTTTTTCTGTGTCAAAGAGTAAAATGTGTTGATTTTAATCAAATATTGATTAAGAGGACTGCACTAATACACTTCCTGAAAGAAATTAGAGGTGAAAGGGATTATTTTTTCCCTTTAGAGATTCTGATTCCAACAAAATATATATTTCTGTTATTTTATATATTCTTTTTGAAAATTGCATATAGTTTTCTAGTCTTTTATTTATTAAGAATAGATATAAATTCACCCGGTCTAAATTTATCACAGAAAAATCTGGAATGTGAATCTTCAAACTTTTACTTAATTTAAAGTAGGGCTTGTGATTAAGCGATATTTGAAAAACAGGGATTATGCCGTGTTCCCTCTTTTTATTACCTGAGTTTTGGTAGTGAGAGATTAGGTTCGTCCTAATACACGGCTATGGAAATTTCACCTTCTTGGAATTTTTTCAATGAAGGATTAAAGCTGTGAAATTGTGTGGACCAAAATCTCCTTTCCTGCTACCATGAAAAAAATCTTAAATTTTAATCTTCTTCCTTTCTAAAATTTTGAAAATGGACACTGCAAATAAAAAAATAGCGCGCTTCTATCTATTTTTATACCGATTCATCAACCTTATTGTATATCCTTAGATTGAAGGAAGGAACTATATTCTTTTTTTATTGATTTTTCTTATTAAGATTTTCCTGAATGGATATATTTCTAAATAATTGATTTAATTCTCTTCTGGAGAAAAATATATATGATAAATATCAAAATAACGACCGAAATACACAAATATTTTCACACAAGACTAACAAATATATATATAGAAGGTCAAAGCACTACCTGACATTGAAAATGCAACACTAAAAGTATTGGACTGAAAATTATGCAAATGTCAGAGTGTGTTGACCTAGCTCGCTAAATTATGTAAAATACATAGCTCAAACGTCCACGTCAAGTACGAAATGATAGAAGGAATTTGCAGGATAGTCTATAGGCGTACTTAAGTGCCGCCGCGGGAATATTTGCCGAAATTATAAGCTGGTATCATATGACACAAGGGAGATCAGAGAATGACAGACCGCCGCCAACGAAAGCAGGCGGTTTGAGGAGGAGCTTGGTGAGTGTGCTGAGAAGGGACGGGTTTTCTATACGCCAAAACGCATCTGGCACGCACATAGACACGTCACGGCGCACAAGCTGTGTCAAAAATATCCGGAACAAAACAAGTTTTATGGCGTCTGTGCGGCCATATCAACGTCAAAATGCTTCGATCGTGTCATCTGTGGAAAACTGTGGCTTGCCCACCTTGCCATAGCCTCGTTCAGATGACGAAATGTGGCAAATAGGGAATATAGAGTTTATCCCCAAAGAAGCCAACCTTTCTCTCATTGACTCTGTATATAGAAATATTGCTTCCTATATCGACGTCCGTGATGGTTTTACAACCTACTAAGCTGATGTTGTACTCGTTCTGTGGTATTTCTATTATTTAGAAATATAGATCATTTATTGTTTGCTGCAGTGTCTATTTGTATGCCGCGTTTTACGCTTTTAGGGCACTTCTTCACGTTGTTGCAATTTTGCAACACGCAGCATGAATTAATGTTAAATTGACAATATTGTAGCGTTGTGTGTTTATTTGTTATAAACATAATTTTAAGTTTTTAATTTTATTAGATTTACCAATTTTTGCTTTTGAATTGTATCATTGCTAAATAAATGTGCGTAGCTAACAATTTTAGAGGTAAACCGTTGTTACCAAGAATAAAGGTTGTTTGCACTTACCTCTCCTCGCTATTATTTCTTAACGCGACAATATTATTATAATAACTTTTTATATATAAATATATTTTTACAAAACAAATTTTTCGCAATCGAGGGCCTAGAATAAGGTAAAAATCCATGGTAAGCAGAAATATATATTCGTGCACAAAAATCAATTAGAGAAAAAATATTCTTTTCCGATCATTAATTTGAAAAAATGGAAGTAAGAATCAGCTTCAATTTTGTACAAACAATTAATGATTGTGTATGTTCCTTAACTCATTTGGCGGCGGGCCAAAGGGCTAATGACGGAAGGATTAAGAGTTGTCGGCGGCCGTTGTCGCTGGCTGGCCTGCCATTGATTCATTAAGACGTTTGGTTGGTTATTCTTTACATATTGGCTCGGATAAATGCTCACTTAGAGGTGCATCAACCATGTTCTAGTACCTTATAATAAATTATATAATATCCATTAAATTATTTTTGTTCTATTTAAATGGAAGTGGCGTATTTTTATTATTCTACTCTAAATTTTCTTTAATTTTAATATAAATTTTGAAAATAGAATTTTTATTTTAACCATATTTAGATTACGATAATTTTAAAATAATAGTTTTACTTTTTTTAAATATATATATTTATATTTTACATTATATAGAACCTACGACGCGCGAGTGGACCAAACAACGTTAATTAAAACTAAAACCTCCCCCCTCAGTAGAATATAAGATATTATAAAGGCAAAGGTCAATTGGAGAGCCAAGGTTTATTTAGGAAGAGGTTTCCTCTTACCCGAGAGTTGCTAAATAGTAAAAATTGGAAATATTTCAAATGAAAACTGTCCTTTGTAGAGAGGTGTCTTCTAGCGCGAGTGTCCTCTCATGGAGGTTCTACTGCATCATTAAATGTGTTGAACAAAAGTAGCGTTTCATATTCCACGTATTAATTTACCAAAAAAAGATAAGATTTAATAAAATTCTATAAAATTATATGTATTTCAAATATGAAAGTAGGTTCTGAAAATATTAAAAGGAAATCTATAAGAATATGGAACAATCTACGAGTATCTCGTAGCTTGATATCGTATCTCGTAGTAGCTTGATTCATCAAACTATCTGACAATTTAGGTAGAATGCAACTTGCAGAATTTTTCCAAAGTTTGTATTCTAAATGACAAAATAATGATACTCCTTAATATAGAGAATAAATTATGAAGGCTCTCACCTGGATATTGCATCAAATATGTCATATATGGAACCCTACATATACACATTATCTATCACGCGTTATGTGCATTTCAAAATATTATTTCTATGTCACCCGCTAGTGTAGACACAATCTTGATGATCAGTGCCGTTTACATACTAGGGGGCGTTTCATCTAAACAATACATTTGAATTGGGCTTAAAATATTTAATAATCCATAAAAAAAACATATGATATACATTTTTAATTACTTTTAAATTACATGTTGAAATTATAATTTATCTCTTGGGGTAATATAAGTAGTGTGTGTGTTGGTCTTCGGCACTGGTTATGACAACACCCGCTATAGAAGGTCCGCCAGCGAAAGGGTTAAAAATAAAAAAGAGCCCCACCAATCATAATTATTTCAACATAAAAAATCAAAGGACCCACCTTTCAAATCATCCACAATTCTATATTTCGTATTACTAAACATAGAACAAATATATTAATAATATAAGCCATGGTATCTTCTAACAACCGCACTCATCAATATACGTGTAGATATATACCAGAATGGTACAAGATCCTAATTACATAGAGGAATAAATATAATCTCTTATATATCCACAATAATATAAGTATACTTAGATAAAATAATATACAATATATTCGCGTATTATCAAGAATAATTCAATATGCTGATATATGTAAATAATAGATATTAATAAATGAACTTAGGTAAACATTAAGTGAACTTTATAAAATCTCTAAAACGTTAACTAATCAAGAGTCTATATTCTCTTCCTGAAATATTGAACAGAAAATTAAAATTATTTCGGAAACTCCTCGTAATATAAGTATTTTTAAAATTAATAACGCCTTAAATATATTTTCTTTTCATTTATAATGTACCTAAAAATGCGTCAATTTTGAATATATTTAAACAAACGTACACCTGTATTCATATATATATATATATTAATATGATGATTAACGCGTTTTATTTTAGGAGGTTTATAAGGTAAGTATGCCTGTGTGCGCACTATGATAAATAGATATCTTTGGGTTTCAAAGAATAAGATACATATACAATCAAACCTGTCTATAGCGCCTCCTCTGAATAGCGCCTCCCTCTCTATAGCGCCCGATTTTAAATACGTAGTTCGATTTACATTAAAAGTGACCTGTCTATAGCACCTTCTCTATATAGCACCCTACTTTGGTGAGTCCCAAGAGGGGGCGCTATAGGCAGATTTTAATTGTTGCATCATGATTAATGCGCATATTTTAAAAATTATTTATAATAATATTTTCCATATATTTAAAATCTAAATTTTATATTTATTTATTTTTATAAAACAGAATATTATTATGAAATAATATGTACTATAAAATAATTTATATTTTGATACACTGAATATCCAACCTGCTTTAAACTTTAATGTGATAAATAAAGAGATATTCTAGGTGTTACCTAAAAATATAGTTGTCTTATTATTGCCTAGTTTAATCTTGTAGGATGGTTGAGACACGTTCTGGAAAGATGCAAGACGCGTCTGAGGAGAGAATCAAGACTGAAGAATCTGCCAAACCGCAGCCTGGTGCAACAATATATATTTGGACAATATCCTTTGATCTACAATGTATATAAACATACAGAAAAGGAATATATCTATACATTTTGTAAATATAATAGACATATTTATAGAATATATATATTTTATACGAGGAAATATAATAGACACTCACATATTTATTGCTCTACGATATTTATATAGATATATTGAAAATATCCAGATGTAAATGTCCAAACTGGGGAAGGCACGGAAAAGATCAATAAACCATTAAAAGTTCCGGTAGGATATACGGTCTGCCCAGGCTAGCCTCAAAATATGAGGGTGGTTATTGTTTTGTTCCCTACATGAAATATGTTATTTTATTCAAGATATTTATAGGAAAATACACACATCCGATTTGTGTCTCTTTTTTTTTCTCCCTGTTATTCTATAAAGAAGGGGCATACAACCATACTTTTCAACCTTTACCTATGTACGTTATCAAATTTCCGAAATAATTCGTTCTAATTTATATAAGCTGGATTAATTCAATTCAATATGATTAGATATAAAGAGGTAAACATGATATTCAAATTTAGTAGGGCGACGGGCAATGAACTGGAGAACAAAAGATAATCCCTAATAAGACAAACCTCGGAGTATCTCCATATGTGTTCTACGAATTCCAAAATACAAATATCCTAAATTTGTCCTTTACTGGCGATGTTTATTGCATTTATTGGCGCTTTGTAAAAATATCTTTCCGAATTTGCAGAAATTCTCGTTTTTGCACCATTTTGGGCCTAACTTTCAATATCAAAAATCATCAATAAGTTCATAAAAAATTCTTTTAAACAGTAAAAGTTTTCAATTTTTCGACAAATCGTCTTTGTCCGATGATTCTTGATCAATTTCCCTGTTAGAGACAAATTTTGGTCCCTCACTACAAAAGTTAATTTACAAGGCCTTTCCTCAAAAAGAATATAAAAATAAAAAGTCTGGAATACCTGAATCCATCTTTATATTGTGATTATATACATAGCTTCATTTTCTTATACAGACTTTACCTTTGAGTAAATTACAGTGGCGGAATGCGGAATTATGGTGTTTACTTCAGAATGTATATATGAAAAATACAAAAGATATATTATTTCTCTTTGAAGATATAAAAATATATTTTTTTCATGAATATAAAAAGAGTTTAATATTTTTCATAGCTCATTGCGCATTACTTAGTGACCGGCCCTTGTTTTCTATAAAATACTACATGGCCTCTTATAGGACTCCCTCTGTCCATATTTATGAATATAGATTTTATACATTTTGACATTCTTGCAATGGCCAGAAACACTTTTCTGTTCGAATGAAACACTGCCTTCTCTTAATCTTTCATATATTTCAAAATACCTGAATTCATTTGAGTGTTTCCTGAAGCTGTATTATTAAAATTTTCTTTAAGCGATGAAAATGTTTCAACTAAAGATTATTGAAGTGTTTAACAAATACCTTTTTGTATATTTATTGATCAATGAAATTATCACATATCACATTTGAAAATAGGCCAAGACTTAAGGGCCATTCTTTGGAATAACGCAAAATATTTGTTGTTGAATACATTTAATAAAACAGTAAAAAATAAAATAATTAGTAAATATCATACACTAGTGGTATATTTCGCTATTCTTGCTTCATATTTCTAGACCCCTTGAAAATCCATTTAAATTAGATTTACTATACATCAGAATCAAGAAATACATATTTTATAGTGGCTAAAGCTTACTGTATTTAAAGGCAGTTATGATTTGATGGACTATGGCGGATTTGTTTTTAAAAAAGAATAGAAATATAATAATAGTTGCTGAGTTGCTTATTTCGCGAGGTGTCGGGGACATACTTTCCCCTTTTTTAGAGGAATAGATTCTTAAATTAAAGCTTCTCAAAATCTTAATTTCAAGTGATAATATTTCCATGTGGAAAATTAGGAAAGAAAAACTTCAGGAACACACAGAAATTTATTTAAGGCAAGAACAAACTATGAATGATAAAAAAGATAAGCAATCAGGGAAGTTTAGAGAGTAGCAAAATATAAACATAAAAATGATCTCTGTTAATAAATAATAAATACCTTTTGCTACATAGCTCCTTCCCTATGGGAGCTGTGAGCCACAGCTTGCGATTATAGTAGTTATCGACATGGATCTGATCTGCTTCTGCCAAGGATTCCATCGAAGTCTTAGAACTTTGTCCCTAGTACCTTTGCGCATATTTTCTTGTGGCGTGAAGAGCGGCTCTGTCGTCGTATCGTCTATAGGGACATCATCATCTTGAAGGGAAGTCTTGGCTTTGACACGGCGGTGGAATCCTGGAGCCAGTCTCTGAAAATGAATATCACAGTATCCATGGCCTCAAAGTCTTCTCGGCGATCTTCAGTTTGTCTTCCCTAATTTTCCCAGCAACTCCACCAAAATGTCACGTGGAAATTTAGGAAAGACATTTTATTCCAGACAAGAACAAACTATGAATGATAAAAACAAGATAAGCAATCAGGGAAGTTTACAGAGTAGCAAAATATAAACAAAAAATGATACTCTGTTGAAAAAATAATAAATACTTTGCTACAATATTCCTAAAGAAGGTGACGCCGGGAAATAAGCAACTCAAGAACGGTTGATGAATCTCTATTTTTTTTAATACAAATTTCGATCGTGTTAAATAGTTCATTTATTCAAAAGTAAGAAGGTGAAATTTCAGAGAATCACTTTAGACTAAACCCATTACCTATAATATATTCTATCTGATTGATGATTTATAAATCATTGAATATCTTGTAGGTAATGAGGAACATTAAGGAGTTTCTCCGAAAGCTCACCTCTTTCGATTTAAAGAAATTAAAGTGTTTGGCGGTTACAAAACTCTCTGTATTTAACTATATAATATGAAGGGTCCTATATATATTTATATAAAACCTACTACAGTTAAACCTGTTTATAGCGCCCCCACTTGGGACTCACCAAAATAGAGTGATATAGAGAGGGGGTGCTATAGACAGGTCACTTTTAATCTAAACCGCATCGTACTACGTATTTAAAATCGGGCGCTATAGAGAGGGAGGCGCTATAGCGCCCCTAGACAGGTTTAACTCTATATCCCATAGATACCATAGTAGTCGAGAGTAGCGTCTCCCCCACCAACACCTCATTGGACGATGCCATTCAATGGTATGCAGAAACCCAATCTCATATTTTAAACAAGCTTTTTTCTGAATATTTTCTCAACACCAAATAAATTAAATTTCAAAATAAAATCGGGGAGTTAATAGATTCGTGTGGGAGTAATAAATATGTGGATGCAACTGGGTAAAAAACGGTTTAACGACGGGTGGCTTCTTAATGGCACAGATTGTTCTGATAAACTGTAATTAATTACCACGCGCGCTAAAAACCCGCCCCAGTTATTAAGACCCTCACTAACCAACCTCCACAGACTATATCTCATCCCCACATTTTTATAGAAGGTCTATTCAATAAGGGTGAAATTTGTATTTATAACCTTCATCTTTTCGCAGGGGTTGTTGAGAGAGATCTGAAGTCTTGGTGAGAACTAGATCTAGTGCCCTGTTATAATCTGCATTTGTAGAACCTGAACCTCCAATGACAATTAAATGGTTGCCAATATTTATTAGAATCGGAATTGTGAAACTATATAATAAAAATTTCGCACATTCAAGCAGAAAGCAATGTGAACTATATAATTCCAAAAACTTCAACTGTCCTTACTGAGATGAAAAATATATTGGGAAGGCTTGGCTCATCAATGGTGAACCCTCCCAGCGGGTTCGCCAATTTAATATACCAGACCGCTTCTTTCGAGCTCTAATACTGTATTAGATTATTCTGCTTTTATGCGCTACAATGTGGATGATGAATTCTTAGAAATGGTATTTAAGAAATCCATGGACATAAGCTTTTAAGACAGTAGAATTACATTCATTACAGTGGGTTCACCACTGATTAGCCAAGCCCTCCCAATATATTTTTTCATCGCAGTGAGGATAGTAGAAGTTTTATTTATTAGTTAAAAGAAACATTCGCGTCTTAATGTTTTCATTTGTTATATATAGATGACGCGTTATTTCTGTGTATTAACATACGTTATAGTGAATTGTAATATTCGATGTCTGCTTAAAGAAAAATCAGATTAAATTATTAATAATTAACACTATTTTTGAGCGCACAAACTTTTTAAAAAATAAAACAGCATGATACTGTATTGCGAAGAAATATCATTGGTCTTGAATTGAATAGCACAGTATAATTTATATATTCAGTACACTTTTTTCAAGAATTCTTGGTAAAGGTATTTAACGAACTATAGGTTTAATCTTTGAGGACAGTAGAATTCTTCACAAATATATACATTGATATGTACCGAAAAATACTCTTCCATAAACTATTTATAAATGTTGATAAATTGATAATGGGGAAGAGCGTCGTATCACTTGAAAATTTATAAAGAAAATATCAAATATGAAGATTTGAGTGTACTTGGATAATTCCCCTCATTGTCGTTCTGTTTGTGTGTTTCGTTGTTCTGCCGAGAATAAATTTGGTACCATACGACTATTTAAGTCGTTGGTTGGTTGAGAGGTTGGTGGAGTAAGACAGAGTGTCGAATTTCAACGACACGGGATCGAATCCTGAATTGAGCATTTTCATGCTTCAATGGCTCTCGATTTATTTTCACAACCCCTCTCCACCCCATCAGTAATTGAAATCAACTAAACGGGGTTCTGAGACTTTTCAATTTCCAAAGTAGAACTGCTTTCTACCAGTGGAGACATTTAGGTTACTTGCAATACTAGGCAGTCGCTAACTACCAAACCTTAGTCTATACCACATGTTTATTCATTAAATAGCATATATATATGCTTCACGGTGAGGAAAAACTGAACTACATTAAAGGCGTAAAATTGTAAAATCCTTTTTTAAAGGTTTTAAAAATGAAATGAATAAATATAATAACGAATAGATTCAAAAAGGATAAGTTTCTTTATTTGAAAAATCAATTCGAGCTTTCGGGTGCAAGCTGCCCTTCTACAGGAATAATGGATACAATTTCAAGTAGTCATATATGTACAGATATATATATTTTCTTTAAATGGTTTCTCGCTTTGGTCTTGTATAGCGTGAGTGGATCACATACCCACGTGATTTAGTTTAAATCAAAGAAAAGCCTTGATAAAGAGAGGCGCGTTGCCCCTAGAAATACCAGCTGATTAATAATTTATATCCAGTAAATGCCCCATATTTATTTATACATATATATAAGCCATTTTTTGCATATCTAGGATTATTTATGAAGTTTTATATATATAAATATATAGAAATGAATAAATATATAGATAACGATGAGGGTATTTATTTTCGAATATAATTTCTCTTAATACAGTTGATTTTTTATCATTTGCATAGAATTAAATAGATTTGAATATTCTAAATAGATTGAATTACTATTTTAATTAAGCATTTAAAATTGAATATCCCAAACATTTAAATCAATCAGAATTTTGTACCAATTTTATTGGCGGATATCTGGACAGAGCCATCGAAACTAATTAACCTGAAATACTAATTATCTATCACGCTAATTAACATATTACTATTGAAGTGATTGATTTTGTTATAAATAATTTAAAAACTACATTATCCAGTATATATATATGGAAGCAATGGTCGCCTCTCCCGTCAAAATAAACGTCAGAATCTGACGCCATCTATTGACCGTCGCCGCAACTAGCGGCATCGGGTCGGTGACAAAGCCACAACACCAACTTTGGCAAACTGATAAGCGTCCACCTAGAGACCATGGTTTCGGGCTAATGGCCCTCGTCAGTCTAGGGCGGACTTTATTCCATGAGATCCCCACGGGATCGAATGGAATCCTCACAATCTACCAAAGAGGTGTTTAGCCGTCAGATTCTGACGTTTATTTTGACGGGAGAGGCGACCATTGCTTCCATGGATTAATTTCCTCCCGGCAAATTTTCCACATATATATATATATATATATTCGTGGATGGCCTTTCTTGATTTATCAAGAAATTGGGTTGGCCAAATATCAGGGAACAGGCTAAATCAATGTTTAGTTGATTTCTGTTCCACCACGCCTTCTGTAAAGCACATGTTCTCCTGGTCTGGATATGCTTTCTTTATTTATAATATCAACACCTGACCCACTTGTTTTATATTTTTTTCTATTGTTTTTTCATATATATTTATTAAATTCGAAAAGAATAATACGCGCACAAAATATTTTATATTTATTATTACAGATGGCGTGCTATAATGCTTCATATTAATATTGTGTTTTAAAAATACTTTACTTGCAATTTGCGTTTTTTATAATAAAATATCCTTTCCTAGAGTCCAACTTCAGTACAATTATAAAAGTAAAAGAGCCGAATGCAATGTTACATAAGTATGGTAGATAAAACTGGCCAAAACGCTTGTAGGGTTCACCACTGATCCACCAGAGACCCTCCCATTATTTTATAATTGCAGAAGAAAAGTAGAGAATTGTTTTAATTGAAAAAGAATCATACACGAGTCGAATAAAGTTAATATTTATTAAAACAGATGGGGCGCGCTAATGCATATAGATATTATAATACACAAAATTTTATATTTGAATGATTTTTTATTATATATTGTGCCAATTTACTAAGAGAAGTTCAAAAAGTCGAGAAAAGCCAAGACTAAGTGTGTAAGCCAAATACCTTCCATGTGTTAAGCAAAGGAATTTCCTTTGTTCCCCAACATTGGGAATTACCCCGCGCGATGGATAAATGTATTTTTAATGAATCGTTAAAACCTCGAGGTGAGGACCATTGGAACGGCAAACCCTCTCAATCCGATTCTTGCCCCTCTCGCTTAACTTCTCTCTCTCTCTCTCTCAACCTAAAAATGTTTACTAAATTTAAAATTGATGGATCCAGTTTGGAAAAATGGGAGAGCTTTTGAGAGAGAGAGAGGAAAAAAGTCACATGAATTATTTATTGGTGCCAAACTATTTCCATGCAACAATAAAATATCTCTCCAAAGAGGTTTGAAGAACAAGTTTGATAAACATAAATAACATTCTTGTCTTTCTTCTGCGTTATTTTGATAGTCGTGGATCTGATTTTATCTGCACATGTCGCGCCTCTGATTAAATTTACATCTCGAGGCATCTTAAATGGAAATTGACGGGAAATGTGAAAATATCCTAAATATCAATTTGTGTTGAATATTAGAAAATAATTACTTCATTTTCGCCTCAAATCTGAAATAAGAAATCCTTTTATTATTTTGAATCACATACGACTACAATATAGATGGTGAAATATTTTAAATAAATAAGAATAAATATAGACTGATCCAGTATGCATATACATACATATATGTTATATAAAGGTATTATTTAAAATGTTATATTAAAATATTTTATTTAAAATTATGTTATATTAAAGTATTATTTTATTTAAAATATATTTCATCGATTCAAATACTCTGTTAAATCGACCGCCAGAGGTCACGCTTCCCCTAAAAATACTCTTTGTTGTAGTTCCCCGTTGGTCGGCTCAAACATGTTTGTAATTATGTAAATAATATTTTGTTTTATTTATTCTTACGCCTTAAGCCAGGCAGTACTTTTACAAAATTATGTTTTATGTTGATATATATTAGAGGAACTCAGTTTTTTAAGGTTCTATAGGCGTTTCCAAACGGATTATTAGATCCATTTTCTTCTATAAAATCTCGCCAACTATTCCTCTTAGCTTTTCTTATACTATTTTTATATTTATTTCTGACAGACTTATATTCATTAACACTAATTGCTTTATGATGAAAGTATAGATTTCTCACATAATGAAAATACTTTTTATTTTGTTCTAATTCTTTGTTCCACCACCAGGCTTATCGTTCGAGGACAAGCAAAAATACAACATCGATATTCCCTTTATAATTAAATCCTATATAGACGAAAGAATGTTGCTCTTACTGAATAATACAAACGAGACATTTACAAGTTTTTTCAACCGGGGTATTCCAAGTTATTTTCGCCCTAATTTCCACAACACACAATTTGTAACCAACCATGGTAATTTTGGAAGTTTTCTGGAAAGAATCCATGCATCGGAGGATCCGGGCTGTTTTTGTGGATGCCGCATTCAAGATTCTACTCACCTTTTACTTAAGTGCCCAGCATTTCAAGACTACAGACTCAATAACGGTATTCTCTGTACCGATCCAAGAGAACTGATATCCAGCAGGGATTCATACATTGTATTCAATAGATTTTGTAAATATATATCAAAGTTTTTAAATAATCTCATGTGTTAGGTATAATTAACTATGTGCTGTATATATGATTTTTTTTCCTTTTTTCTTTATTTTGAGATGTGTTTAAACTATATTACCTATGTATATAGTATGCTTGTTTTAAATCAATTTCAGGAATATGGTAAATGCCTTGAACATATGTTAATAGATTCTCCCTCTCTCTCTCTCTTGTGTACCTTTCCTTTGGGCGCCAGTGTCCTTGGCGGGACATCGCGCTTTGTATTTACAGTTGAATAAAGTTGAATATATATTTCTTAGCTCACACAAATAAAGAAATCTCTGATCAAAAGACTTTATATTTTCAAGATTATTATTCAACCACGACTGCACCACCATAGCTTAATCCTCAAGATAACCAAAATCAGGATAATCTCAACAATTCCTAATTCAAGCAGAAAAATCTCTTATCTTTTATATAAGATATATATTAGATAATAAAAAGGCATATATTGGATTTAATAAAAGATTTATTTTGCCAATATTTCGGTTTGCTGAACGCCAAACCTTTATCAAGTAAAAATATATATATATATATACATACATGATTGAATTTATCCACTCTATATAAATTATATATAGCACATATAAACATGCATTAGGGTGATATAGAAAAATAGTGAACTCTCCCGTTAAAATTGCATTCAAACATTGCATATTAGTTGGTATTAGTGCCGCTCTGCCATCTAGAAAAACTCATGTGAGCCTGCTCAGGATATGCCTCTTTTGTTTTTAATATCAACACCTGACCTATTATATATATATATATATATTTTTGATATATATATATTTCAAATTGTAACAAATGAATATTTCTGTAACACGCCAATATGCAGATGATATTGTTTTGCGTAAAGAAAGAGAGAACGATCAACCGTCTGAATAAAATTTATTTCAATCACGCGCCTTTTTTATAGTTACAAATATTTGCATAATTCCTAACAGCGTAAGAATTTACATCTACTAATAATTTATAAGCAGAATGTGACATATATATATTAATATATATATACATATATATACTAGACGAATGGCCCGGGCAACGCCCGGGTTTTACCCGAGTGCGAATATATTTTTAAAACGTTTTAATCTTCATCTAGATCTTCATCTTGTCTACACCTTGTATACATCTTGCTTCCTAGGGTTGCCTAGAGTGGCCGCTATAGACAGGGTGGTCTGTATGGACAGGTGGATGTATCACACAGCTGATAACAGGGTTGCCCAGAGTGGCCGCTATAGACAGGGTGGTCTGTATAGACAGGTGGATGTATCACACAGCTGATAACAGGGTTGTCTAGAGTGGTCGCTATAGACAGGGTGGTCTGTATAGACAGGTGTATGTATCACACTGCTGATAACAGGGTTGCCTAAAGTGACCGCTATAGACAGGGTGGTCTGTATAGACAGGTGAATGTAACACACTGATGATAACAGGGTTGCCTAAAGTGTCCGCTATAGACAGGGTGGTCTGTATAGACAGGTGGATGTATCACACAGCTGATAACAGGGTTGTCTAGAGTGGCCGCTATAGACAGGTGTATGTATCACACACCTGATAACAGGGTTATCTAGAATGGCCGCTATATACAGGGTGGTCTGTATAGACAGGTGGATGTATCACACAGCTGATAACAGGGTTGTCTAGAGTGGTCGCTATAGACAGGGTGGTCTGTATGGACAGGTGGATGTAACACACTGCTGATTACAGGGTTGCCTAAAGTGACCGCTATAGACAGGGTGGTCTGTATAGACAGGTGGATGTAACACACTGCAGATAACAGGGTTGTCTAGAATGGCCGCTATAGACAGGTGTATGTATCACACAGCTGATAACAGGGTTGTCTAGAGGGGGGCAGGGAGGACACGTGTTCGCCGGCAGCCAATGGGCGCACATTCTATCCGTGAGCTTCAGACAGAATAAGGCAATTATATATATATATAAAGATGTAAGGGAAGGTAATCATACGAAAAAATACACCTCTCCTCAAAATGCACTCATTAAAATGAAGAATATATTTTTTTTACACAAAAAGATATACATATGCAAAAGTTTTGCTTCAAAATATTCGCCAATATTTAAAATAGTTGCTATCGAAAAAAAGGGGGTAATGAAGTTTTTATTTAAAGGTAAATTTTTAAAAAATTGAATATGAACAATACTTAAAATTACACCGCATAAGTTTCTTTTTTTTTGTGAAAAATCAATATTTATTTCAAAGAGAAATATAAAGAGAAATTGAATATATATATAATAAATATGCCACTAACATGCTCAAGTGGACTGTTCCCACACGTACAGTCATTCGAAATTCCGCGAATATTACCTCGTATAGAACTTTCTCGAAGGGAAAATGAAGGTAGAACTATTTATATAGGAAGTATATCATGAGGTTTCAATGGTATTTTGTCAAGTAAAAATGCACAAAGGATAAAAAATAAAACATTGTATTTTTAATTTTAAAAACTCGGATTTATAGTTGATAAATAAGAAATGTTTTAATTAAACAGAAATGAACACAAAACAAAAACTTACTGTACATTGATCCAATTTTCACTATATTTAGAACAATAAAATAAATTGATAATTGAGGTATTACCTGCATGCATTGTAATTTCTTGCTATAATGAATACTATGATGAGCCTCTGTTGTTTATTGGGAATGTTGAATTAATGGAACTTTGCTCACGATAATATAAAGGAATAACTTTTACTTTATATTGTTGCACCAGGTTGCGGCTTGGCAGACTCTTCAGCCTTGATTCCCTCCTGTGCTGGGTCTTGCATCTTACCAGAGCGTGTTTCAACCATCCTACAAATTTATAAAAGGGAATAATGAGATAAGACTACTTTATGTAGCCACCAGAATCATTTATTTATTTTCTCACATCAAAGAGAGCAGTGAAGTCACAGTGTACCTAAATACAAATGATGATAATCTAAAAATAATCTGTTTTAAATAAATATCATAGAATATAAAAATAAATAAATATATAATTTAAATTTCAAATATATTAAAAATAATATAATAAATGCGCCATTAATCATGATGTAACACTTCCCCCTCTCCAGAGGTCGTCACGTCCTCGTGAGTTACCTCATCAATTCTCTCAAAATAGGGTTTGAGTCTTGAGACATGGACAATCAATGGGTCTTGGCCAGGATTATCTTTCGGCTCAATTAAGTAATTTACGTTAGACAGCTTCTTTAATATTCGATATGGGCCAAAATATTTTCTCAATAGTTTTTCGCATTTTCCGATTTTCCTGACTGGTGTCCAAACTGCCACTAAATGTCCTGGTTCATAGATTTTCTCATTGTGTTTTTTGTCATAGTTTCTTTTCATTCTTTCCCGAGTCTTCTCTGTGTTGTTAATGACTACCTGTCTCGTCTCCTTGCTATTTTATCTAAGTAGTTTTCTATATATTCGTCGTAATCGTCCATGTTACTGTCCGTTGGGATATTCTCGTCGTCTAAGAGGGACATGGGTTCCCTTCCAAACAACAGGAAAAATGGAGAGTAGCCTGTGGTTTCTTGAATCGTGGTATTATACGCGTGGGTGATAAAAGGGTGGATTTCATCCCAGTTCTTTTGGTCTGTGTTCACATACATGCTGATCATATTGATTAAAGTTCTATTTAGCCGTTCCGTTAGTCCGTTAGTCTGGGGGTGGTAGCTCGTTGTGAAGCAGTGTTTCACTTTGCACATTTTCATTACCTCCTTCATCAAATTGCTAGTGAATTGTGAACCTCTATCGCTAATAAGAAATCTTGGGGCCCCGTGACGTAAAATAATATGTTCGATTAAAAATGTAGAGACTTCTTTCACGGTTGCTTCTGATACTGCCTTTGTTTCAGCATACTTGGTATAATAATCAGTCAACACAATTATCCACTTCCTTCTTCTTTTCGTTGATGGCAAGGGGCCAACAAAGTCAATTCCGATTCTTTCAAAAGGGTAGTTAGCTGGGGGAATAGGTTGTAGAAGTCCAGAAGGCAAGTGATTTGAACCTTTCCGACTTTGGCAAAGATGGCACGTCTTTACAAATTCTGAAACATCTTTCAACATGGAAGGCCAATAGTATTTATTCTTCAATCGGTAAGTGGTTCTGGCGACGCCCAGATGGCCATTCAGCATATGGTTGTGGTATTCACTCATGACTTCCTTCCTTCCCTTCTTTGGCACTACCAGCAACCATGCCCTACCTTCAGGATTTGGATTTTTCTTGTAGAGACACCCATTTTCTTCTTTGAAGTTCTGTGTAATTGAACGCTTGTTTCCACTAAGGTTCTCCTTAATATTCTCAATAAAATCATCCTTTTCGTCTATTATTTGATTCAGAAATAGTCTTTCATAATCTTCGTCCCATTCGTTTTCAGGTAAGGGTCCTCTAGATAGACCATCAGCGTCCAGATGTTTTTTACCCGATTTATGTATGATTTCGAAATTATATTCCTGAATCTTCAGTGCCCATCGTGCTAATCGGCCGGTCGGATCTTTCAGATTCTTAAGCCAGCATAGTGCGTGATGATCAGTTACGATTTTGAAGTGCCTTCCATATAGGTAGGGTCGTAACTTGGACATTGACCACACAACAGCTAGACATTCTTTTTCGGTAGTCGAATAATTTTGCTCAGGTTTGCTCAGTGTTCGACTTAAATATGAGATAACCTTTTCTTTATCGCCGAACTTTTGGACTAATGTTGCACCCAGGCCGATGTTAGATGCGTCAGTATGAATGTAAGTAATTGCATTCGGGTCAAAGTGCCCTAAGATTGGAGGATTTATCAATGCTACTTTAAGGGTTTGAAATGCTTTCTCTTGATTTTCTGTCCAGGTAAAAGGTACATTCTTTTTTATAAGACTGGTTAATGGATCGGCAATTTTTGAAAAACCTTTGATAAATTTTCTATAATATGAGCACATTCCTAAAAATGATTGAACTTCTTTTATCTTTTTGGGCCGAGGAAAATCTCTAATAGCCTTGATATTATGCTCCGCTGGTTTTATACCATGTTGATTAGTTATATGGCCAAGAATCTCCAGTTCTTCGAAAGCAAATTGGCATTTTTTGTTGTTCAATTTTAAATTAGCCTCGCGAAAACATTTTAAAACAGCTTCTATTCTTTTGAGATGTGTTGAAAAATCCGAGCTATAAATGATTACGTCATCTAGATAACATAAGCAAATTTGCCATCTAAGATTACCAAGCATATTTTCCATGTTCCTCTCAAATGTAGCAGGGGCATTGCATAGACCAAAGGGCATTACGTTGAACTCATATAGGCCATGTGCTGTAGTGAAGGCTGTCTTTTCTTTATCTTTCTCCTCAACCTCTACTTGCCAATATCCTGATTTAAGGTCAATTGCTGAAAAGTATTTGGATCCTTGAAGTGTATCCAATACTTCATCAATTCTGGGAATTGGGTAAACATCCTTCACTGTTACATCATTCAATTTTCTGTAGTCAACGCAAAATCTGTACTTACCATCTCGCTTCTTGACCAAGATTACAGGGAAGGACCATGGACTCGAGGATGGTCTAATTATGCCGTCTCTGAGCATTTCATCAATTTGTTCTTTTATGATTTCTCGCTCTTTCGCGCTCACCCTATACGGCTTGTGTTTGATCGGTTTCGCGCCTTCTGTATCGATCCGATGTTTCGCTAAGTTGGATCTTCCTAATCCCGACGAAAACAAATCCTCGTACCTTTCCAAAACTTGTTTCAATTGCTCCTTTTCCGTATATGCTAAATTTTCGTTTATCTGAAATTGGGGTTCTTCATGCTCTTTTTGTTCACTTTCTTCCATAAGATTCACTTCGGCTGGCTGGCTTCCAAAGCACAATGTTTGGTTTTTTAATATTTTTAATGGTCGAGGGTAAGGGTTTGTTATCCAGATATATGTTTCCTTATTCACAACATTTATTAAGCTTCTCGCTAGTCGAAGTCCATTTGTTTGAAACATTTTATGGTTCTCCTCGATGATGTATTCGCCATCCTCTGCTTCTACAAATGCATTAATCAATTTAATAGAAAGTTCTGGTATAATGGCATCCTTTGCACTTTTTATTTTCTTCTGTTGATATTTGATTACGTCACGATTTTCTGTCAAGTCATATTTGATTATTTCACGCTGACAATCAATTTTTGCGTTCATTTTCTTAAGAAAATCACGTCCAAGTATAAATATTCGCAAATGTGTTCTCATTATCACAAATTGATGTGTAATTGTTTTGTCATCAAATTTTATATTTAAAATAATATTTCCTACGATATCTAATTCTTTGCCATCGGGTCCGGAGCACATTTTATCAGGATTTATTATTTCAAGACTTGTGTTAAGAGCTGTACTAAGGTCGACCACTGAAAGATCGGCGCCTGTATCAATCAAAGCTTCGCAGATACCGATTCTATCCACGTTAATGTTCATTTTATATTTGGGGTCTAACTTTTTAATTCCATTTATGGTCGACTTGCTTTGATTGACGGACTCAGGCGCGATGTTTAGTTTAAATCTTCTAATGCAGCATATCTATTCCTTGTAGGGATACTCGAGTACGGGCTATTACTTACGTCAGAGTAGAGCAGAGGTCTCGACTTCTGAGTTCCATTATCCATTCGGATTTCTTCTTCGACCTTGTCTTGTGTAACTATGGGGTCCTCTTCCACAATTCTTACAAACCTGACTCTGCAATACCGCGCTACGTGTCCTGGCTTGTTACACTTGAAACATATTGGTCTCCCGTCTTCTGTCCTATTCCTATTTGAATTTGGATTCTTATTGTATGTTTTACTTGGGTAGACCGGTTTTGGCTCAGGATTGGGAGTGTAAGATCGTCTAGGGGCAGATACCTGGGGCAGAGGCTTGTTCTGGTAATACCTCGGAGTGGGGGCCTGGGGCTTGGAGGTGTTCTGGTAGTACCTCGGAGCGGGGGCCTGGGGCTTGGAGGTGTTCTGATATGGTCTTCTGAACGACGTAGCATTCTTCCATTGCTCTTGATGATGGGGACGAGGAGAGCGTGGTCCATTATAAAGAGCTTTTGATTTTTCTGCACGTTCTTGGTAATTCTTTTCGAACAAATCCAGCTTTTTACAAATTTCTAGAAGTTCATTGGTATTTTTAGGAGGGTTTAGGTGAAGGGCAAAAGAGTATTCTTTCTTTAACCCTCCAATAACCCAGTTTATTTTAGTCTCTTCTTCCATTTGGGGGTCGACCTTGTTGCACAGTACAAGGATATCCTCTGCGAACCTGATTGCAGGTTCATTCCACTGTTGTATCCTGTTTAATCTCTTCCTCATTTCTTCTTTGTTGGCGTCTGAGGCAAAATCCTCAATTAGGCGGCTCTTGAAATTTTCCCAGCTGGTGAAACTTACTTTGTGTAGGTTCAGCCAGGTTTTGGCGCTACCAATCATATTCATGGCAGCATAACGGGAGATAATGTAGTCTGCCCAATGGTACAGGAAGCCAATTTCTTCAAGAGATTCAATCCATGGGCGAAGGTCTTCTGTTCCATCATACTTGGGGATGTCGATGTTGGGATTCAGGACAACTGGGTCGGAACTAGCATCTCTACCAATTGTTGCACCAGGTTGCGGCTTGGCAGACTCTTCAGCCTTGATTCCCTCCTGTGCTGGGTCTTGCATCTTACCAGAGCGTGTTTCAACCATCCTACAAATTTATAAAAGGGAATAATGAGATAAGACTACTTTATGTAGCCACCAGAATCATTTATTTATTTTCTCACATCAAAGAGAGCAGTGAAGTCACAGTGTACCTAAATACAAATGATGATAATCTAAAAATAATCTGTTTTAAATAAATATCATAGAATATAAAAATAAATAAATATATAATTTAAATTTCAAATATATTAAAAATAATATAATAAATGCGCCATTAATCATGATGTAACAATATGTTGACATACTAATGAATTGAAATGTATTGAGGGCTAATATTTCGTTTATGATATTCTTATATTTAAATGTCCGCCAGTCTCACCTACATATATGGCCTTGCATTCATTCTGATATCGCAATGGTCTGTTCTGGTCTTTTTCAACTACTCCATGAGTCCATTCACCTGATGTGGTTGGTTGTCGTTATCTTGTCACGATTGTCCTTTTAAGTCTCTTCATACAGAACACTATTCATTGTTTTCAAATGTAGCTGAATATTTACCCAACACTATACTTGCATTACCTTGAACTCATAGTCTATCCAGGGTTATGGTTTCTATTTTCTCACCGTCTGATATCCAACGTTGATTTGCCAGTATCCTAACTAGAAAACATGGAGGGGTTTCCTTGTAGGTGTTGAACGAACAAAGAACCTAAAATGCGTTCCTGGTTTAGACATTCGTTTTAATTATTAAGTTATTTTCTCTTATTTTTAAAATGTTAACTGTAACTAGTTGTAACGTATAAAACTAATAATTTATCATATAAAGACGTAAAGGTGTTTAGTAATGGCATCAGCACATCAAAATGACAATTATTAATTAAATTTTACAGCTAGACAACAGTGAACGACCAAGCCATGGTAAATATTTGATGAATTTGTAAATATTCTATTTTTTGTGATTAATTAGAATAAATTATATATTTGAAAAATTTATAATTTAAAATAAATTTAAAAATTATTCCATCACAATAATAATGGTCGAAAATTTATAATAACAAACTCTAATTTTGGAAATTTATAAAATTAAATTGCTGAAAAGGTATATATATTAAATTTTATTGCCATCTATCGTTAAAACTTTACACAAATAAATTTACTGGCAATGCGTTTCTTTTAAATATCATAGAGATAATATTTGATGATATTTAAAAGAAACGCATTGCCAGTAAATCTATTTGTGTAAAATTTTAGGTATATATATATAAATATATTTTAAATATCATTTTTGTTAGAATAAATTTTTATTTTTTTCATTTTATTCTCTATATAAAATACTAGCGGATGTACCCGGCTTCGCCCAGGTTTCACCCAAGTAAAGGTTTGTCTAACGAATCTCTCGATAAAGTGAACATTTTTTCCCGGTCCCTTGAAAAATACTCGATAGGTTGAATAAAATCAATATTAATTGGTTCTCTCGGTAATTGGAAGTTAAAGGAATAGTATCTTGCCTTGGAATTGTATCATTATTCTTGTGTCAAATAAATTGCCGTGTCATCCTTAATTTTGTCTTTTCTAATTTTCTACATTACAAAATCATCGTATCATCATGATAATATTTAGAGCAGATTGTTGAATTATAACAGATAAATTAGAATATTTATCTTGATTATTTTTAGGCGAAAAGTTATTTCAAAAATTTTATTTGCTAGAAACCTTCCCAGTACTATACTAAATAACTTCCCAAAGTTTCATGGCGTTCCAAAGAGTGGTTTGGTCAGGCATAAAGGACACACACACACACACATACATTCATTTATATATATATACTAGCGGACGTACCCGGCTTCGCCCGAGGTTTTACCCGAGTAAAGGTTTGTCTAACGAACATTTGCCCGTGTTTTACCCGAGTAAAGGTTTGTCTAACGAATCACTCGATAAAGTGAACATTTTTTCCCGGTCCCTTGAAAAATACTCGATAAGTTGAATAAATTCAATATTAATCGGTACCCGAGTAAAGGTCTGTCTAACGAACATTTGTTAAAACAATTCTCTATAGACTTATAAAAAGAAATAGATATATTTTGATAATTTGAAACTGATAAAGTGATCATTTTTTCCCGGTCCCTGTGTGCCGTGTCATTCTGATTTTGTCTTTCCTAATTTTCTACATTACAAAATCATCGTTTTATCTAGTGAACATTTTTTCCCGGTCCCTTTAAAAATACTCGATAAGGTTGAATAAATTCATGGTCGTTTATGGAAGATGGACGAAGTTCCCGGAGGTCATCTTGGGCAAGCTCCCGCGAGGCTTTTTTTCTTGTCTACTTGGCATAGCTGTGTCACCAACTCTGCCCTGATTGGTCGGTGGGTACTTTGACTGTCGGCCGGCGGCCGGGCGAATCCATTCTCGCACGGGGTCTGCCCCACTCCAAACTTTTGGCAAAGCACTTTCTAATTAAAGATTATTGTCTTTAATAATCTTTAAGAACAAAAAGTATAATGATTGAACGATAGGAAATTATAGTAAATAATTATACTAAACTAAATGATGTAAAAATAATTATACATGAAATTTGAAATAAGTTTTAGAAAAGTTATCGTTAAGTCCACGGGAAAAGATGTAGCCAAAACAAATAGGTTTTTAACAGTGACACGTGAGCACCCGCCTCGAGACGCGCTCCTCTCTCCTAACATTACTCCCCCTCTTGAAAAAGCCTATCTCCGTCTCAATGGTGGCGCTGCTTGCGAGTTAAAGCTACAAATCTGCAAATAACTCTAAGGATATTAAAGATATTCAAGATATTATTTTTCGTAAACCTTTCCGGAGATACACCTAATAATATCCCAATATTTCACGGCGATTGGATGTATGGTTTTCGAATCCATAGAGGACACACAGACACACACACAGACATTCAATTTTATATATATATAGACTAGCGGATGTGTACCCGGCTTCGCCCGGGTTTTATCCGAGTGAAAGTTTGCCTAACGAATATTATTGATAATAATATTCGGGAACACACAGAATATTATGATAATAATGATAATATAATTTGTTACGTCATATATTTATATAATATATGAAATTTATTTTTCGAGCAAACATATCCTCTCTCTACTGAATAGATTTTTAAAAAGATATATATAAATAAAAATATCTAGAGATATACTACATGATCTTAACCGAAAGGCCGAGAAACGATATTTTATATATAGAGATGACCTGGCTTCGTGTGTCTTCTGCTCGAGTGAATGTTTCGCTGGTAGAATTTTGTTCCTGCCTACTATTAATCATTATCTGGCTTCGCCCGTGGTCTGCTTTAGTGAATATTCCCCAAAATAATTTTTTAATGCAATCAAGCAAGGTACGGCAATATTGTCATCATCATTTCTGACTAAAAATATATTGTTGCTCAGTACTTGGTTAAATATAATTTTTCTTGGTTAAAGTGCGACAAAAAAAACTCTTCCAGATTTAACAAGAGAGATTTCAGCGAGATTAGTTACATATTGAGGGCGCGCATAGCCGACAAACATATCTATATATATGTTTCCGGCTTCGCCCGATTTTTACCCGAGTAAAAGTTTGCTTAAAAAACATTTGTTAAAACGATTCTAGCAAACATCCAATCCCTACTGAATCTATACTTGTCTACACTCTCGATAATTTTTTCCCGGTCCCTTGAAAAATACTCGATAAGTTGAAAAAAATCAGTATTAATTGTTCCACTCGGTAATTTGAAGTTGAAGGAATAGTATCTTGCCACAAACGAAGATTTCTAAATAACTGTATTTAGCGAATGTACCCGGATTTGCCCGATTTTTACCCGAGTAAAAGTTTGCCTAACGAACATTTGTTAAAACGATTCTGGAAAACATCCAATCCACCTATATATTGATTCATGAACGTATATAGATATAAATATTGTTATATGCGTTTAAATATATTTTTGAAACACATAAATTTTGAAAACATTTAATATGTTTTAAATAAGATATTGTCACTTTTGTGAATTTGATAATTATTTTTTTTTCTCAATGAATTATATATATTAATTTTAAATTTCATTTTTGTTATCATCATCACATACATTGTATTTTTTTATATAAACAAACGATAATAAACAACAAAAATTGGGGCTCAAAATCATTTATTATGGTTAGCAGCTCCGTAAATAAAGATATTTTCACAACAATTAAAGTTGCATCATCATTTTTATAAAACAACAGCAAATTAAATTAACAATGTAAAAATATATTTTAACATTACATTTTAACATTTAACACAAAACACTACAATTTTTTCTTTAAATATTTATTAATATTGAAATGCCAAGTATTTTTACGTCATTGGAATATTATATTAATAAATTCTCAAATTAAATTTATTACACTTGGAAAACATTCAAGCATTGTTACAATTTATAAATATAATTTCACCAGACGCCGCTAGAGGCGCTGCTTGCGAGTGAAAGTAGAAAATTTGCAAATAAAATTGCAAAGAATATTTATTTCAAATCAAATTCAAACCAGAAATCTTCCCAGTAGTATAGTAAATAACTTCCTAAAGTTTCACGGCGATTGGATAATCTTACCTTTTAAAAACATTCATCGTGTGAACAAACTAACATTCATCGTGTAAACAAACCACGTGTTAATTATTAACCAATCAAATTCATTTATTGTCGCGACCAGTGCTGCGCCCAAGCGGTAAAAGGCTGGAACTAACACTTTTTTTTTTTTTTTTTTTAAAAGCACATTAACTTTTTTAGTTTTTTGAATAGCCTATATGTTAAACGAAATCTTTAGCTACCTACATGCGAAATTTCATAAAGATTTATTCTGTAGATTTTGCGCAACGCGATAGCAAACATCGATTTTGGATTTCATTTTTATAGATACAGTGTACTCCGCTTATAACGAAGTCGCATTATCCATGACAATCACTTTGTTATATCCGAAGTTTGTTATATCCGCAGTTGAAAAAAAAAAATGTTTTGTACCAATAATTTTATTTACTATTCAACTCAAAAGAGCAACACAAAGATCAATAACAACCTCATCAGGTGTTTTTGGAGAAGTAGTTTGTGATTTTCTTTTGACATTTAGAAGTCAGTAACAAGTGCTGAACACTCTTTTCGATGTTGTCCAAGTCTGACAGATGCCTATGAAGAGACTTGGACTCATCCTGACATTGAAGAAACAATCGCAGAGTTTGAATGCTCTCCAAGACCTCTTTTGGATGCGGAATGTGGACAATTGGGTCTACTTCTTCATCAACTTGGTCCGTTTCTTCTTCTTCTTTTGCTTGAAGAATTCTCTCGACAATTTCTACATCGGATAACATGGCATTTGTAACGACGTCATTGTCAGCGTCAGCATAAGAATCGAAATCCATCTCTAACGGTATTTTTAAAAGTTCTTTCATGCGATCGAAGAGGCTTTGTTGCTCCCACATTTGTGTTGCAGGCTGTGGTGTATCCAATGGAGAACTGACATCGGACTTAATAATTCCACTATGATGCCAACAGTTGGAAATTGTCGCTGGAAGCACATCATTCCATGCTACAGATATAATATCCACAGCTTGCTTAAGATTGATTGTTAATGCTGTTCCAGCATCGTATGCCGTCAAATATTTCCTCATTAAACGCGTTCGATAAATCATCTTGAAATTGCGAATAATGCCTTGGTCGCATGGTTGCAGCATTGAAGTGGTATTTGGCGGCAAGAATGCTATACGAGTATTTGTGAGGCCCTGGATGTCTGGGGGATGAGCGCCGCAATTGTCAAGCAGGAGGATAATTTGTCGATGTTGTCCAGCCATCTTCTTGTCGATGTGCCGAACCCAGGATTCGAAGAGTAGTCCAGTCATCCAGGCCTTCTGATTTGCTTCGTACTGAACAGGAAGGTGCTTGATTCCTCGGAAGCATCTCGGCTGTTTCGCCTTTCCAATGACCAAAGGTTGCATCTTTTCAGAACCATCCATATTGCAGCATAGAAGGATTGTGATCCGTTCCTTACTAGCCTTTCCGCCGGTGCAAGTTTCTCCCTTAAAGTGAAGTGTCTTGTCAGGAAGAAGACGCCAGAAGAGACCGGTTTCATCGGCGTTGAAGATGTCTTTGCAAGCATAGTTACTAATTATATTAGGCATTACATCGGTCAACCAGTTCGTCATTGTCTCACGATTGACATCAGCTGATTCTCCACAAATGTTGCGCAGCTTGATGCCATGCCTTGCCTTCCAACGCTCGATCCATCCACCACTCCCAGTAAAATCCTTTAATCCAAATTCAAGAGCCAGGGTCTTCGCCTTTTCGGAAAGCAATGGACCATTAACTGGAAGCGCTGCACTTCTTGCCTGCTTGAACCACTGCAGCAGAGCCTCATCAACATCAGCATATGTAGATCCACGTGCTCGTTTCCTACTGCTTTCTCCCGCATGCAGAGCTTGTTGGTGGATCTTCTCAGAGTTCTTTATTATGGTGCTGAGCGACGACTGTGGGATATTATGTTTCTGGGCAACATCTGTCTTTTTATTCTTCTCCACTTCAATCTCTCTTAGGATTTGCAGCTTGACTGACAGAGATAGTGAGTTTCTTGTTTGTTTTCGTTCTCCTGCCATGGTAAACGTTAATAAAATATAAGCGTTTATTAAACAATTTAATTTTGTTTAAATAATGTAAAAAAAATACTTATAATATGTTTGCATATTTTAAAATTGTATATTATTAACTTATTTGTTGTGTATCATTAAATTTGTGTCATTCACACGTTGTAATTTGATATATATTGTTACATCATGATTAATGGCGTATTTCTTATATCATTTTTAATATATTTGAAATTTAAATTATATATTTATTTATTTTTATATTCTATGATATTTATTTAAAACAGATTATTTTTTAGATTATCATCATTTGTATTTAGGTACACGTGTGACTTCACTGCTCTTTTTGTTCACTTTCTTCCACAAGATTCACTTCGGCTGGCTGGCTTCCAAAGCACAATGTTTGGTTTTTTAATATTTTTAATGGTCGAGGGTAAGGGTTTGTTATCCAGATATATGTTTCCTTATTCACAACATTTATTAAGCTTCTCGCTAGTCGAAGTCCATTTGTTTGAAACATTTTATGGTTCTCCTCGATGATGTATTCGCCATCCTCTGCTTCTACAAATGCATTAATCAATTTAATAGAAAGTTCTGGTATAATGGCATCCTTTGCACTTTTTATTTTCTTCTGTTGATATTTGATTACGTCACGATTTTCTGTCAAGTCATATTTGATTATTTCACGCTGAAAATCAATTTTTGCGTTCATTTTCTTAAGAAAATCACGTCCAAGTATAAATATTCGCAAATGTGTTCTCATTATCACAAATTGATGTGTGATTGTTTTGTCATCAAATTTTATATTTAAAATAATATTTCCTACGATATCTAATTCTTTGCCATCGGGTCCGGAGCACATTTTATCAGGATTTATTATTTCAAGACCTGTGTTGAGAGCTGTATTAAGGTCGACCACTGAAAGATCGGCGCCTGTATCAATCAAAGCTTCGCAGATACCGATTCTATCCACGTTAATGTTCATTTTATATTTGGGGTCCAACTTTTTAATTCCATTTATGGTCGACTTGCTTTGATTGACGGACTCAGGCGCGATGTTTAGTTTAAATCTTCTAATGCGGCATATCTATTCCTTGTAGGGATACTCGAGTACGGGCTATTACTTACGTCCGCGTAGAGCAGAGGTCTCGACTTCTGAGTTCCATTATCCATTCGGATTTCTTCTTCGACCTTGTCTTGTGTAACTATGGGGTCCTCTTCCACAATTCTTACAAACCTGACTCTGCAATACCGCGCTACGTGTCCTGGCTTGTTACACTTGAAACATATTGGTCTCCCGTCTTCTGTCCTATTCCTATTTGAATTTGGATTCTTATTGTATGTTTTACTTGGGTAGACCGGTTTTGGCTCAGGATTGGGAGTGTAAGATCGTCTAGGGGCAGATACCTGGGCAGAGGCTTGTTCTGGTAATACCTCGGAGTGGGGGCCTGGGGCTTGGAGGTGTTCTGGTAGTACCTCGGAGCGGGGGCCTGGGGCTTGGAGGTGTTCTGATATGGTCTTCTGAACGACGTAGCATTCTTCCATTGCTCTTGATGATGGGGACGAGGAGAGCGTGGTCCATTATAAAGAGCTTTTGATTTTTCTGCACGTTCTTGGTAATTCTTTTCGAACAAATCCAGCTTTTTACAAATTTCTAGAAGTTCATTGGTATTTTTAGGAGGGTTTAGGTGAAGGGCAAAAGAGTATTCTTTCTTTAACCCTCCAATAACCCAGTTTATTTTAGTCTCTTCTTCCATTTGGGGGTCGACCTTGTTGCACAGTACAAGGATATCCTCTGCGAACCTGATTGCAGGTTCATTCCACTGCTGCATTCTGTTTAGCCTCATCTTCATTTCTTCTTTGTTGGCGTCTGAGGCAAAATCCTGAATTAGGCGGCTCTTGAAATTTTCCCAGCTGGTGAAACTTATCTTGTGTAGGTTCAGCCAGGTTTTGGCGCTACCAATCATATTCATGGCAGCGTAACGAGAGATAATGTAGTCTGCCCAATGGTACAGGAAGCCAATTTCTTCAAGAGATTCAATCCATGGGCGAGGGTCTTCCGTTCCATCAAACTTGGGGATGTCGATGTTGGGATTCAGGACAACTGGGTCGGAACAAGCATCTCTACCAATTGTTGCACCAGGTTGCGGCTTGGCAGACTCTTCAGGCATGATTCTCTCCTGTGCTGGGTCTTGCATCTTACCAGAGCGTGTTTCAACCATCCTACAAATTATATAAGGGAATAATGAGATAAGTCTACTTTAAGTAGCCTCCAGAATAATTTATTTATTTCCTCACATCAAAGAGAGCAGTGAAGTCACACGTGTACCTAAATACAAATGATGATAATCTAAAAAATAATCTGTTTTAAATAAATATCATAGAATATAAAAATAAATAAATATATAATTTAAATTTCAAATATATTAAAAATGATATAAGAAATACGCCATTAATCATGATGTAACAATATTATGCATAATATATTAGTCAATTATAATGGTAAATGAGAAAACTTCGTTATAAACGGATAAAATAAAAATTTATACATGCAAATCACTTCGTTATAAGCGAAAATTCTTTATATCCGACTTCGCAATATCCAGAGTTCTTTTAATGGTTTAAGCCCTTCTTTTCTTTCGTGCAGACAATTTCATTCGCTATATGCGGAATTTCGCTATAACCGACTTTGTTATAAGCGGAGTACACTGTATAAGGATTTTCATATATAAACATTTAGATTTAACCCTTAGTTACTAGCGCCTATTTTTACTGACGCTAGTACAGTACTCGCGCGGGGTCTCGTAGACCCCAATATTCTACAATGAATAAAATCCTTGAAAATAAAATATGGAAATAAATTTTGCTTGCAGCCAAAAGAATACAGTCTCTAGTTTACAAAAAAATATCAATTTTTTATAAAAATTACACTATTAAATATATTTATCTGATAAAATTGGTAATGCAGCAAAAATTCTAAACTATCAATATATAAAAACAATTTTCTTAAAATTATAAATGAAAATCTGAATTATTATTGTGCGCACTTACTGCAAAGTGTTGTTGAGTATTCAGTATAAATGTGCTTAGTGCATTCAGCACATATAATTTTAGATTTTCGGTCTTTGTATCGATCACAAAATCGGCAACCCCTCCATGACTCTGGCTGATTTTCTTCCTAAAGAAACAAGAACTTAATATCTCTCAATTAATTATAGCATTTCATGACTTTGCTTGTTGGGGCTCATCTATAGAAGTATGTGCAGATATAATATTTTTCATATCTTTTCGCAGAAACAATTTATTTTCCCGTTTTGTTAGGTTCGGGTCAATTAGCCCAAATGCAATCTCTTCAATAAACGATTTTCTTTTAAATATTTCCAATTTTTGTTCCTTTTATAAACAACTTTTGTTGAAAACATTGATGAAAATAAAAAGAGACACAATGGCCACACACACCTCCTTGTCCTCCTACTTACTGTGGAATTTTACACAATTGATCAACTACATCACCTTATTTTGTTTCATTACAATATTTTCCACCAGATTCAGAATCTATTTGTTTTGTGGAGTCCATGATTGAAATTAAAAATAATTGCTTCAGACTTTTTTGTGGTACATACGAAACCAGTCTACTCTCTCTTTCCTTGACTCCAAAAATGAAAGTGTGGGTTGAGCGTAGTTTTGTAGCAAAATATTGGAGGAAATTTTCGTTTTATTTTTATTAAATATTCCTAAAAAACTAAGTAAAGTCATAGATAAAGGATATAAATTATTGCAGAGCTATAAGGTAGCTTACCTATTTCCCCATGCTTGAAAATTAAAGTTACGTTATGACTCGCGCGGGGTCCAATGGACCCCAACTCCATTGTATTGTCTATTATAGGGCAACAAAATCAAGTTAATATAGGTTTGCATATTCATTGTCATATAAAATTGATCTAATAAAGTTTTGATCTCCAAATGTTATATAGAATTCTAGATATTTAATGAAATAAGTTTGTCTGGGATCTATCAGACCCCGCGCGAGTACTTAAGGGTTAAATATTACTGCAAATTATCGGTTGTTAGTTTATATGTATATTGGAGTAAAAATGGTGTTAGTATTGAAAAGAAGAGAGATTAAAGAGAGAACAATAAATACCATTTGCAAACCAAAATTTCCTAAATTATATATTTTTTAAATATATTTTTTCATAGTTTGAAAAATAATTATCACACATACTTAGGACCCCTTTGGTCTTTCACTTGAACCATTTATCAATTCTACTCCAGTATATGACATTTAATGGCTAAATCTTTTCTAGAATGTTCTTATAATAATTTATATTTTCACACATTTTCGAAATATAAAACGAGATTTATTCATTTTAATTTAACATACATATATAAACCTTTGATTAAAAATGCATATATTGGATCAAAATATCATTTATTTTACCAATATATGCCTTTTTAATTAAATATTTATTTATGGATTGCTTTATTTTCAAAATATATAAACCTTTGATATATTTACTTCATATATGTGAATAATGATGAACTATTTTGATGACAATCTACATTTAACAATTTTTATGGCTAGAAATTTATTATTCTTCATACCGAATCTCTCTCTCTCTCTCGGGCGGGCGGCCACGCGGCGCGCGAGCTCCACGTTCCTATGGGATAGAGATTGAGCAAATCGATATTTCTAACCCCTATGGGGTATTGCGTGAAAGCCAAACGAATGCGCTGCAGCTCATAGAAAAATTATCCAAAACGGGCAATTCATTGCCGAGAAATCGCTAAAATATTCTGAAATGACTGAAAGTCATTCAGAATTAAACTAATGGCAAAGATGTGCAAATACCAAGCCGGCGGCGGACGGCGGACATGCAAATTTTTTGCCGAAATTGGGCTGATTGCCCAGAACAAGAAGACCAGCTTATCGAAAGACAAGATGTGATCTTCACCAAAGTGGGCGGCTCCAAGAAGAGGCCGCATGACCTGACCACGTCAAGTCGGGGACCAAAAAGGGCTGCGTTCAGGCACTGGGAATGCCTCTGAACAGCAGCAGGCCACGAGCTACACTAAGACCCAGCAAGGTGCACGAGTGCCAGACCACCAGGCAGAAGCAGGCTACCTTCCGAGCAAGGTCGGCAGCGAGGCAGGCGGACCAGTGTGTCTACCTGGAATTCTGCCCAGACTTCACACAAGAACAATACTTCCGGGCGTTGGAAGCAAAGCTGGGCAAGGGAACCATCTACCAGCTGACAAAGATGGAGGGACACATCATGGCCGGCCTCTCCAGCGTGCAACTCGCCGACAAGCTGATAGAGGAAGGCCTCGACATCGAGGACGCCACCCTGAGGGCTTTCCCTCTAAGAAAAAAGGGCTGAGCGAATAGTGCTCGGCAATGTGCTCTTTTTTCGTGGAGGACGCCGACCTCATCGCTGCGCTGCGACCATACGGACAGGTAACGTCCATGATCCAAAAGATGATGCAGCTCGAAGACCTCCTGCTGGGCTGATGCTCGGCGCGAGGCCTTTATCACTCTGCGCGACGGGATGAAGATCTCCCATATCCCTGCCCGGCTGGACGTCAAGTCCAAGGGAGTGGTCACACACTTCTATGTGACCTACGGCATCAAGTGCTCCCTGTGCCATAAGCAGGGACACTAACGTGCGAACTGTCCTCGAAAGACTGGTCTCCAGGAGGACAAGCTGGTGCTCCCTTTGGAAGCTCCTGCTGCCCGCACACAAGGCTGGACCAAGCCGCCCTCTACCTCGAATACCATGCCGGCTGCAGCACATGCACCTGCTGAACACAGACCCCAACAGACCTCACCTACTGCTGCTGTGGACACAGCTCCACCTCCATCAAGGGCATCCAATGCTCTGCAGGAAGACCTCATCCTCAAGTCTATCCCCACAACGAGCGCTCAAAAAATTTAGCGCCGAAAACATCAAGGAAAAGAAGGCAGGGCCCGGTGTCGAGGCCTCCCTCATCCAAGCACAGGCCCTCCAACAACTCCGCCCTCTCAACACCAGATGCGGAATTGTCTGCACCCATCAAGCAGACCCCCCCCCAACACCCTCCAGCCCTGCCGCGCCCTGCGTCCGTGGCAAACTTTCCTGTCCGTCCCTACGAGACTCCAGCCCCCGAGCTTCCTGTTCCGGCGCCGAGCACCAGCCAGTTGCCGTCACGACCAGAGCCCTCCTCGACCAATACTGAGCCATCTGCGGCTCCTGAAGAGGAGAACCAAGACATGACTGATCAAGTAGAGAATATTTTCAAAGAGCTAAACGCCGACTCTATTTTGGCCCCTCTCTATGATGAGGTTGATGATGATGAAGTAGTGGTCGCGGTTATGCACCGCTCTGACAGAGAAGCACTCCCCGATGAACTCTCTTATGAAAACAGAAAAATTCTGTACGAATTCCTCGGCGATGCAATTGAGCACGTTTGGGGGACAAAAAACCCCTCCATAAGCACGGGCCTTTCCGAACTCAGGGCGGCCTTCGACATTTGACATAGTTTAGACATCCCTTCAGAGAAGGCTGATGTAAATATTTATTAATTTTATATATATTTTACTTTCTTTTACATATATGTAATATAATTTTTTTTCTGGTACTATATAATTTTAAATGGGCGATCAATAAAAGTTGTTTCAAACTCAATCTCTCTCTCTCTCAATTACAATATAAGATTACATATATAAAACTAACTTAGAAATAAATTCGACTAAAAATGTGTGTGTCACTATAGAAACAATTTGACCCTATTACAGAAAACTCATTTAAAATTAATCTTGTGAAGATACTTTTCCTGAAGAAAATACCATTACAAATAGGGATTCAACAAATATCTATTTTGACTTCAGAAATTTGATAAATGGTATTCTTAGAGGTAGAAAAAGCAAAATTGTCGAACTGAGGTATGTTTTTGGTGTGGCAATATTCTTCTATATAATTAATTAAGGTATAATTATTATAGGAATGTTTGCTAGACACAACACACATCTATATTAATTATATATATATTATGAAAAAAAGGCATCTCCTTATCGTGCGACTGAAAGTTGCTGATGGCTTTGCGTCATCTATCGGAATAAATATAAACTATTCTAGTTGATTTTTAAATTATTCCAGAATTAGCCTAATACCCATTCTTGATTAATCAATAAAAGCTAACCACGGACGCGTTTCGGGCATGTTCTAGGTGAAAAACACAAACATCCTCGATAAAGAGAGGCGCGTTGCCCCTCGAAATATTGGAACAATAAAATAATTATAAATCCAATATATGCATCTTTTTAAAATATATATATATAGTGTTATATAAAAATTGCATTCAATTTGAAAATTATAATTCTCAGATCGAATTACTCAGTTAACTCTACCATCATATGTCACGACTATCCCTATATAAACCCATTGTTGTTGTTTCCCATTGGCTGGCTCAAACCGTTTGTAGTTATATAAATAATTCTTTTGTTATCTTTACTACTCGCCTTAAAGTCAAGGCAGTACTTTTCTCAAGTTATGTACTTTTCATTAGCACAATTAAAGTAAATTGTGATTCAATCTTTATTTTATTAATATTTCTCCACGACTGCAAAACAGTATCATAATGTGATCGAACAACCCACTTATACAAAAGCAAAACCTTATCTCAACCCATTCCAAAATGAATGGAAATGTTTTTTAAATAATATATATATATTTAATTATAGAATTTAATCCCTTATATAAAGATGGACCTATATAATGAATTCTGAATTTAGATACTGCATTGATAGTTATGAAAGGGTGACAGTCATGTCTTCTATGACTATGTTGTACAAGAAAGAGAATAATCAAGAAACTAATGTTTTTAACATAAATTTTCACCATTTCTTTGTATTGGAATGAAAAAGAGAGAAAGGAGTAATAAAAACCTACATCTTTTTATCACTTTCCTGCTTGGCTTATTCGCTTTTCTTCAATCTACCTCTACTTGTTACTTTGTTGTATGATCTATATTATTACCCCCTTTATAAAAATCTATATTAATAAAATGGAAATTTCATAAGTGTTGTTCGCTAAAAACTTTCGTTACAATGCATCAATTTCGACCAAATTTTCAACATTTATGTAAAACGAGATGGAGCAGGTTTTGCTTAACATCAAAATATTTTTCCTAACATTAACATGCGTAACTTCGGTGTTATCGAATAAATACAAAAAAAATCAACATAGTTAATTTTATTTATATATAAATACAAAAAAAATTCAACAGAGTTAATTTTTTTACATACTAGCTAATAATCTCAATCTAAAAAAATATTCAAAACAAGCAATTTTAAGATAACACCATATGTAAAACAGTCGGCCAAGAAAACAACAACGATATTACATCTTTCTCACATATTCACACACAATCTTGATTAATAATTAAAACTAATCTTTAACATTGTTTATTATACTTCATAATATATAATATTCGTTAGGCAAACTTTCACTCGGATAAAACCCGGGCGAAGCCGGGTACACATCCGCTAGTATATAATATACGGCTCTAAAATATCCCCTCCTGCCCCGCCCCCCAAGTGATTTTGTTGCGGTAAGAGTTCAACGAGAGAGTTTATATAAATGAATCATTGTATATGAAAATATGTTATATTAGAATTGAGAAGAATCCTTGTGATATTCTTCACGCTTTTTTATTACAATTTTGTCAATATGTGGAGTGTTTTCCTAGATATAGTAAAATATTACTTTTCATAAAGTGTGATAGACAGCTTTATAAATAAAAAAATATTTTCACATAAAAATGGTAAATTTTAAGATTTGAATTTCTATTTTTGAAATGTGTGTGATATTATTAGGATAATTAATACAGTTGAACCTCCATGAGAGGACACTCACGCTAGTGGACACCTCTTTACAAGGGACAGTTTTCATTTGCAAAAAAAAAAAAAAAACATTTTTACTATTTAGCAACTCTCTGGTAAGAGAACACCTCTTCCTAAAAGACACTTTGTATCTGCAATTGGGTGTCCTTTACAGGGAGGTTTTACTATATATTTCTTTGATATGAGGTTTTTTAGTAATAAACATATAATGTGTAGTTGCTGAAAAAGGTTTTTATTTGGAATTTCTTTAGATAGCGAGCTATTAAGGCCTAAATTGCGGAATAGGAATTATTGCATATTGATGTGCAAAATAAGTGGTTCCTAATCTAAGAGAAGTGGTATAGAATGTTTTTAATTAATTATTTTAATAAGGATTATAAATGATGTTTAATAAATTTAAATTTCTCAAAATATTCTGCCCCTTCCCTTTCAAAGGTCTAAAGTGAGTAACGTCTATGGAGACGTTTTGTTAAGGGTATTCATATTATTTATTTAAGGCTTAAGGAAAATATTCAGATATATAATTAGGTTCGAAGGATTGGTTATAATAAACAGTTTTTTAATAATTGCTGTTGCATGCGAATGCTTTTTAGATCTAAAAATTGTAGCCTATAATATATTTTTTTCGTGAGTGAAATTCAAGTCGGGATGGTAACTGTTGAATTTGATCAGATAGTTGTTGGTTGTAATTTCGTACAGATACAAAAACACACTCAAGTACAAAACTTCATTAAGTTGTACCTTTTATCATATATACGGGATGCAGGCAATAACTTTGAAAGATACTTGATATACATTGGGCTTTATTAAAGGCAAACGAGATAACCAAGTGTGTGAGCAAACTTGCCTCTGTCTCCTTAAAAAATAACGTCCGGTGGCACTGAAAACTTTCCACTTCCTTAAGTTTGTCTATGTGTTATTAATATATCGACGCCATACATCTATCTGAGGGGAATAGGGAGGTTATCCAACAATCCACAATTTTGGCGACTCAGGTCGAAAGAGAGCTTCCCAATTTGAGAGCCATTTATCTGTTTGTAAATGTTTGAATCGTCTATCAGGAGATTTGTTTGAAGGAACAGGGTTAAAAGTTTAGTTTTTCTTGGGAGTGGTCTGATAACTCGATTTTCACTCTAGAATTCTTCGATGCTGCTCAGTATCAGCTGGGGTGGGAAGATAATGATTTATATTTTCTGACCTCTAATGTTTTGTTACCTTTTTGTTTATGCTTTAAAATTATCACTAGTTTATAATAGGTATTTATATATCAGTGATAATATCTTCTTCATTTTTTGTTTCTATTTACCATATTCTGCTTATTTAATATTATTTATAAATATTCAATTTTTTTGTATATTTAAATTTATTGCTTTATTTTTTATTTGATTTACAGTGGTTTCTAAATTACCTTTCGGCAATATCTTCAATTGTGTTTGATACAACATATTGGTGTCAATATTTTACTCTCGTTGTTTCTTAATTTTTAGATTTGAATAAATGTTGTTGTGTCGTGTCCAATGAAATTTGAATACATTTTTTTATATACGTATATACACTGATGTTTCATACGACAAGATTTTTATACTTAAAAATTAAATAAAAACAAAAAAACAAAACAAAAACAAACGATAGCAATGCGTCTCTTTATACATAAAATTTTAATATGCTAGCTTTCGGATCTTATCGATCCTTCAACAGGCCAAGCTTAATACTTAAAAATGATGTATGATATATATTATTGACATGTATATTGTTATATTCGAGGTGCTTAGTGACGTGTATAATTATTATATAATCAGGGAACAGACTAAATCAATGTAAGTTGATTCTGTTCCACTAGATGGCGCTCTGCCATCTATAAAGCACAATGTGCTTCTAGTCAGGATATGCCTTCTTTATTTTTTTTATTATATTCATAGTTTGAGTCAAAAGCTATCCATAAATTAAATTTATATAAAAAAGCGTACCTGGATCTGTAAAGAAAAAAAAAATCTAAAAAATCGCTCGAAATATTTTAGATTTTTTTTTCTTTACAGATCCAGGTACGCTTTTTTTATATAAATTATATTCATAGTGTTTTCACATTTTGGGTAGAGGATAACAAAACTCACAAATATGTGATTGGGAGTATACATCTGTGTAGGCAAAACTCCATGTGTGAACCCGGTTAACTCTATCCGTGGAGGGTTTCCACGAGAGTATCAAAAATGTTTTTAAAAACATGAATCTATATAAAAGTAAAATTCTGTCAGTTAGTTATGTGAGGGTGGCGAACACATCCCCACCCCCCGGCACTAATGGCACTGATGTGTAATGTTAATAAATATTATTATCTGGATAAACTTTAATAAAAGGCTTAGGCGGACTGAATATTGTTTTAGAGCCATTCGTGTAGAAAGGGAATTCGTCTAATCATTCTAAATTAAAAATAAATGAGGCTTGTATGTTCTCTTTAAATTGAACGGGTTTAAAATTCTTGCAGAAAATCATTGTGGAAATGTTCATTTCAGAATTAAAAGTGGACAATAGAAGAGAGAAGTTTATTGAGCAAGACAGAACTAGGAGATTTATTTTCTAATTCATAAAATTAAAAAAGAAAATTAAGAGTTGTAAAAATATTTTATTTAATTTGCTTCCATGTCTAAATGTCTGTCCGTCTGTCTGTCCTCAAATCTCATAATCGATTTTTAGTATACTTCTAAAGCACGTAGAAATCTACAATTGTGTACCATTATTAGAACCCGATGACAATGTAAGTTGACTAATTTCCATACTTCGATGTTGTCAGGATGGCCAGGAACGGACAAAATTCCAAATTACCTTTTAAATTTTTTAATTTAAATATGTATATATCCAGATCACATAGAAGTATGAAACTTTTAATTCTCACTCGGTCCAATGAACAATGCAAATGTACAAATTTTCAGACTTTGGGTGGTCGGAGTAGCCGGGAATGATCAAATTTCTATATTTCTTTTTAAATCTTATGTGTTAACACGATGTCAAGTCGAACTGTTGGGATTTGAGGAATTATTTTTTCAAAGATTGTTCAAGACCCCAAACGAGTTAGAAATCCGAATATTCAGGTTCATATTTAAAACCTCCTTGTAATTACAAGCAAATAGCTGTCAAAAGTCAATAAATATAATAATATATCTGTTATAATTCAGTAATCTCTCTGATTTCAATATCATTACGCATACATTTATATTTATTATATATATCATAATATAAGTTCACACATTTCACAGTTATAAATAATCTCCCTTTGTCAATTAATTTATTTTATTACTTATAGCTAAAATTAATCAATTGAATAATATTAATCCACACACACATTAAATATGTATAAATATCACTCAACAATATTCCATTATGTTTCTGTAACTTTTTAATATAGTTTCACACTTAATTTAGGGTTCCCCCTAAACCTAAGGTAAGAGACATATTTCAGTTAGGCTTTAGCTTTCGTCACTTACCGCCTCTTACGAGAAATTGACCAATCTGCGGCTTCCGTCTATTTAAACCCTATTCCCCAGTGAACTATTGATTCTAATTTTTATAAATTCATGACTAAACCCTAATTAAATATTTATTTAATAAAAAATACATTTAAAATATTTTATTTAAATGCACTAATAAAATAAAAAATAAAATATTATATATTATTGAACAAAAAAATTAGATGTATATTAGTGAAAATAAAAGCGGCAGGGGACGATCATATTTAGAGAATGAGAAAAATTTGATAAACACTTATAACAATGGCTAATCATTTGCTACATATT
The DNA here is from genome assembly GCA_030710605.1 of Cordylochernes scorpioides. NCBI lineage: Eukaryota > Metazoa > Arthropoda > Arachnida > Pseudoscorpiones > Chernetidae > Cordylochernes > Cordylochernes scorpioides. The sequence goes on from CP092886.1 coordinate 64,765,804, forward strand.
AAATCACATTTGGTTCGAAATTCATGATGATCACCCCCGCCGCTTTTATTTTATCTCATATACATCTAATACTCAATGACAGAATATATAATATTTTATTTTTATTTTTTAGTGCATTTAAATAAAGCTTCAAAAGAAATGTGTAATAGCAGATAATGTCAGGCCGTCATCATTTACGAGGGGCATGGGTGTTCGGACTGAAAATGGCAGGTTGGTTCATACGTCAAATTGCAACCTGACACACACCTGGGGTTCGTTTCACGGTGCACCGACTGTGGAAAATATGGTTGTGAAAGAGAAATGAAGCAATTTGAAGGAATGCCGGTGTAACGTCATGTCGTTCGGTAATAAGACTGCCATTGATCCCACTGAATAGACGTCAACGTTTGGTGCCGGGCTAGATCGACGTGGATGACGGAATGGCACAGGGTCGTGTTCTCAGATGAGTCACGCTTCTGTTTGTCCAGTGATAGTCGCCGTGTACGCGTGTGGCGTCGACGTGGAGAAAGGTCAAATCCAGCAGAATTTGTGGAACGCCTCACCGCGCGACAACGCGGAATCATGGTTTGGGCGCAATGGCGTATGATACCATGTCACCTTTAGTTTGTATTCAGGGCACTAAGACGGCCAACGATACATTGATGATGTGCGCGACCGTGACACTCCCCTACCTTCATAGGATACCCAATGCTTTTTATCAGCAGGATAACGCCCGACCGCACACTGCCCGCATTAGCCAACAAGCTCTGCAAGATGTACATATGCTTCCCTCGCCACCATACTGTCCTGATCTCTCACCAATACGAGCACGTCAGGGACATTATTGGACGTCGTCTGCACGCCTGTTGCCTCAGCCGCTCTCCGAAGACGAACTGAGGCAAATGGTTGAAAGGAATGGAGAGCCATCCCTCAGGACGCCATCCGTAGTCTGATTGACTCTCTACCTAGACGTGTTGCTGCGTGTATCGCCGTCCGCGGTGGTCCTACTTGCTACTGAGGCCGACGCCGTTCTCGCTCTGTATTTTGACTATCATTTTGAAATAATCGATCACACATTCGTTTGTCTCTCTCTGTTGCTAATTTTTATCAATTTCTGGCCCCTCTTTCTTGGTGTTCCATTTTCAATGTCGCGTAATCCATCAGCAACTTTCAGTTACATAATCCGGTCATTCCATTTTTATTTATTTAAAAGAAGACGTTCCATCGAGGGAATTTGTTCTCTTTGCCAATATTTTGCAAGAAAAACTTAATAATATTAAATTATTCTCCCTACACCTTTTTTACAGCAATTAAAAATGTTTTTATTTTCATTGTGAGTCTTCCAAAGCTGGTAATATCGCTTTTATCGTTCTGTATTAATCCTCCTATTATCTTTCCAAGCACCCCCCCTCTACCGAGGACTTGCAGACCCCTTTGAAGTTATTTTCACTTTTGTCAATATCACCTTGTTGTTTACAAATATTCTTTCCGGAACACTTCCCATGCAATCATTATTTCCGACAAAATTTCTTCTCCATTGTTCACGCCAACACCCTCATTTTCTTTACGATCTACTATGCTTGTATGCACAATAAATGGATCAAGATATGTCGATATAAGAATATAACAGAAAATTATAAACTCTTATATGAATTCGAGATATCTGTTCATATTTATATCTCTTTTTATCACGCATATCTCCTCTTAATATCATAATTTAAACGAATTTCATTATATTTATTATATAATATGAATTCATTAAAGATTATATACACAATGTATATATATGTGTGAAAAAATAATAGAAAATTAAATAATAAAAAAGGTCAAGTGTTTGTTATAAAAATCAAAAAAGGCATATACTGACCACGTTCACAAGAACTTTTAGATGGCGATGCGCCATGAAAAGTTCACGTGAACGTGGTCAGGATATGCCTTTTTATATAAACAATGAGTGTATACACAATGCATTCCTCTTTTAAATGTGCGTTACCAGCCAAAACACGTATAAAGCAACGGCATGCTACCTTCTCAATAATAAAGGGATATATATTTTTCCGTACTCTATAATACACATTTGTAATGGTAAACCTCATTTAAAATGCATGAAATGTTTTGGTTTAGAATTGAGTTCGAATTTCAAATGGCTTTAATTTTATATTAAAGCAAATCATTTCAATTGCTAATGCTGAAATAAAAATAAATTGTGATTGTTTTTTAAAGGTAAAAACGATATAAAGAGCTTGAATGCGAGTCGTGTTTATTTCTATTTGAGAGTAGATATCAGAAACGTATTAAAATGCCTATTTGCATATCATTATGAAGCAGTGAATTTTAACTATATTTAGCTTGTCGAATAAAAAATGATGTTTAATTGAATAAATATCAATTCTTCTTAAGGATTAAATTAAGGGAGTTTATATTTGAGCACCATCTGTTTACCGGCCACAAACACTAATTTTAATCCATGATTTTTTATTTTATAGATGAAATAATTATAGTTGCTTATAGATAAATTGGAACGAAGATACACTCATGGACCAAACTCAAGTTGTATCTTTTAGAATGGTATCGGGATTCAGACAATAACTCTGAAAAATATTTGATAAACAGTGATATTTATTGAAGAAACACGAGACAACCAAGTGTAGACAAAATTGCATTAGCCTATTAAAAAAACAACAGACGACAGGCGACATCAAAGATATTTCGGTTCCTTAAGTTTTGTTCATGAGTGTATATTTTGGATGTCATTATCATAACATAGTTTTTGAAGTCAGAAATATTAGTATATATATAAGCTTCCACATATCATATTAATATACAATTATTGTATGAAAAAGTGAAAGTTGTGTAAGCTTATGATTTTGCTTTGTTTTAAAAATGAATCGATGTTGGTTCCATATGCTTGAATTGAATATTACACCTAAGTTCTATATATTTTATTACTTAAAAGGAACAAAACAAAAAGAAACTATAATTACAAAATAATTTGATAACTAACAAAGAAAAAATATATATAATACAAAAAATGATGATGATAAAAAAAATTGAATATGTCTGCCAGAAAAATGCTTCTATGAATTAAAAAATAAGAACAATTACAAAATTAACATATAAACTTCAAACAAGTATAATACTATAATAATACTATAGTAATATAATAATACTAGCCGAATGACCCGGGCAACGCCCGGGTTTTACCTGATTAAATGTTTTATTCAAATACTATTCGTTACAATTATAAATTGGCACCGTGGATGTCACTTTTGTGAAACGTCCCGCTCCAAACTTTGTGTGTTTTTAAAATATAAAAATAAATATGTAAATTTTCACAACGATATTTGAAAATTTTATTATTTTGATTTTCAAATACTATTCGTTACAATTATAAATTGGCGCCGTGGATGTCACTCTTGTGAAACGTCCCGCTCCAAACTTTGTGTCTGAGAAGCGATATTTTTATAGAAAGATGATCTGGCTTTTGTTTTCTGCTCTAATGAATGTTTTTTCTGTTAGAATTTTGTTCCTGCATACAAAATAACGAACTTGATACAGCAATATCGTCATCATCATTTTCTGACTAAAAATATATAGTTTTAATAATTGATTTATATATTTATTAAAATAGCCTATCGTCTTCCCCGTATTTATTTTACCTATGTATGGAAATTTGGTTTGAATTAGTGAACTACTGCGAATTTGTATACCGGACATACAAACAAACATACAAACATTCATTCTAATATATATAGAGATTACCCAAAGGGCCTGCAGAGACTTTAAAAGTATAGATTGACCATGTTTTGATGTCCTGAACTATAGCCTATCATATAACAAACTGTAATTCGACACTATCAATAATTCGACACTTCCGATAATTCGACCGTTTTAAAAATCAAATTTATACAGTCGATTGTTGTTTAAATACAACCTTACCGGTAAAAAGGTATTACAGAGGCGATGACAGCCACTGAAAATGTACAAAATTTATGTATAGAGAAATGGGAGAATTTAGTGAATAAAAAAAGAAAAGTCCAAAATCTAAATAATTGATAATAGTGTATTAACAAACAACTAATACAAAAAAAAATTCCTTTGAGGTAAGAAACTATAGACATTAGTAAAAAGTTTATGAAAATAAATCAGAAAAAAAGAGGTTGTCAACTATATTGCAGAGGAGACTACTTATAAAAGGAATTAATCTAAAGGACTCATTAAAAATTAATTTCTATTTTTATTCATACATGGGTTCAACTTTATATGTATTTTGTCCAAAGTTCAAACACGTGAAAAAGCCGCATAGAGCTGTCCATGCGTATGTAGTAAGAACCCAAATATTATTTATAGTCATAGCAAAAGCCAACTTTAGTGAAAACTGATGCCTCTTAAGAATGAAGGGAAGGCTGATATCTGAAGGAGCAAAATATATTTTTGGCACCAATACAGTGTGTCCAACATTGGTCCCGGTCAGTATTTGTGCTTCAACTCTACTTGTATGCCATCCAAAGTTCACACACGTGAAAAAGCCACATAGAGCTGTCCATGCATAAATGCAGGTTCTTGTAGCAAGAAACTCACTCTAGTAAAGGTTTGGCCTTAAGCCTTATTTATAGTCATAGGAAAAGCCAACCCTATTGGAAACTCTTGCCTCTTCAGAATGAAGGGAATGTTGATATCTGAAGGAGCCAAAGATGTTTTGACACCAATACAGTGTGTCCAACATTGGCCCCTGTCAGTATTTGTACCTCAAGGACATGAGAGCACATGCACTGTATCACCATACATGTACCATTGTAAAGACCCTGCTTAAGATTAAAATTTCTCAGAAGCATAACAATAGCACCAACCTAGAGTATAACTGGTGTGGAGGCATTCTTCTGGGAGTAAGGCTATTGAAAAATTCAATAGGAAGTTATTTGCTCCTCCACAATCTTACACTCCACACTGTTAACACTGAGGAAATACTGACTCGTGTTTGGTAAGCAATTTCAAGAAAGAAACTATAGGTATTGGTTGAAGAGTTTAAAAATATATATTTTGAGTGAAAAAAAAAGACACAAATCAGCAAATAAAATTGCAAACAATACTACTATATCACAGATAAGACAACATATAAAAGGAATGAATTCATTTAAATGACCTCATTAAAACGACATTTATAGTTTTATATATAAAAATATAACCTCGATAATTCGACCAAGTTTTGTTGTCCTTACCTACAGCCTATTAAATAACAAATTTAATTTGACACTATAGATAATTCGACCATGTTTTGTTGTCCTGACCTACAGCCTATCATATAAAAAACTGTAATTAGACACTCTCGATAATTCGACCATGTTTTGTTGTCCTGACCTACAGCCTATCATATAAAAAACTGTAATTAGACACTCTCGATAATTCGACCATGTTTTGTTGTCCTGACCTACAGCCTATCATATAAAAAAACTGTAATTCGACACTCTCGATAATTCGACCATGTTTTGTTGTCCTGACCTACAGCCTATCATATAAAAAACTGTAATTCAAGAGTTTAAAAATATATATATTTTGAGTGAAAAAAAAAGACACAAATCAGCAAATAAAATTGCAAACAATACTACTATATCACAGATAAGACTACATATAAAAGGAATGAATTCATTTAAATGACCTCATTAAAAACTACATTTTATATATACTTGGGTTCAACTTTACATGTATGCTATCCAAAGTTCGCACACTTGCAAAAGTATCCGAAGCAGAGGAAAACTATAAAACTGAAAGCCAGGACAGGCATAAAAAGAAAATTCCAAGCATGTGAGGAAACAATTGATGAAAAAAAAAAAGGATTCCAAAAAAATACTGCAAAAAAGAAACCAGACACAAAAAGCAACAATTGAGTACACAAATACAGCATCAGCCTATTTATGAGAAGAAAAAAAAAACACAGACACAAAAATGGAGCTAAATTCAAATGAAAAACTATAACAAATTAATAAAAGAAAATAAGACCTAATTCAAATAATTTAATAAAAAAAAACGGCACACACTATTAAATTATTTGGATTAGGTCTTATTAATGAGAAAAAAAAAAAGATGCCAAAAAAGATAACCAGATACAAAAATTGTGCTAAATTCAAATGAAAAACTATAACAAACACTTATAAAAGATAGAATAAAAGTAATAATTCAATCTACAATTCGAAAAATAATATAACCTGGTGAGTTCCCAGAAAAGGTTAACTTTGGTAGGCGGCGCTGTACGTTGACACCGCCGTACCTTCGAGCCGTTTTACACGAGTTCCCAGAAAAGGTTAACTTTGATAGGCGGCGCTGTACGTTGACACCGCCGTACCTTCGAGCCGTTTTACACGAGTTAAAGCGAAGATTTTGGACGTAGTGATTTTTACATTTCGATCTTTTATATTAATATATATATACTTACTATTTCGAATTATTTTTCTAAAAACGAATATTATTTTTTTTAATTATCTGAAACTAACCTAATTCAACTTATCTAAAACTAACCTTATTTAGCGATTAAACTAACATAATTTAACCTATTTGAATCTAACCTCATATACACTTTTACACTACCTTTTCATTTCAAAATTAAATTAAAATAAGTTTATATTAAATAATAATTTTAAAAATCGACTTTCTGGTTCACACTTTTGTATCTAATCAATTATGTATTTCTTTATTTCGCTCTATAAATGTACGCAATTCAAAACAAAGGAATTGATGATGATAAATGCAATAAATCTACGATTGTAAAATAGATTAAATTAAAAAATAAAAATAACTGTTAACATTAGGAAAATAAAAACAGGCCTATCATACGAAGAAAAAAATAACGAAAATTTTGGTATATAGATCGTTATGTGTAGTTCAGAATCTTCGGAGGAGATAGCTCAGGACTTTACAATGGAAAACTCTGTTACGGTATTATCTATATAGATACCCTCAATAGTATCAACAGTGAAATTGATTTCTCCCCTGCAGTTTAAATATATTACAAGATATATATATTTATGATAGATGATTAGCGCATATAAAATCACTAGCAATAAGATATTTCAGGGGATAAACTATAGGTATTGATTAAAAGTGTGAAGAAATATATTTAAAGCGAAAAAAAAGGAAATTTAACAAATCAGAAAATAAAATTGCAAACAAAACAACTATTTGAGATAAGACGACATATAAAAGGAATGAATTCATTTAAAGGATCTCATTAAAAATACATTTCTAGTATAACACATAAAAATTACAATAATAATAATATAAATAATATATAGGCATTAAAATATTAGTGATAAATATTTGAGAAATAAATTATAAAAATAATAAGATTAGATAGTAAAAAGGCATATTAAAGGCATTTAAGTATGGATTGCTCTATTTTCACAATAATATGATTATAAAAATAGAAATATTTTAAAACGTGTTTTTCGAATGTTCACTGAAGCAGTATCCGGGCAAAGCCGGATCTCATTCATTTGGCAATATATAATCTGAATATTCCTATAAAAATTATATTATTTCAAACGATCATAATTTTTAATTTGATGAATGAGTAACCGAAACTTCGGGGAATAATGTAATTTAAGAATGAATAATGTGTTATTGAAGATCTAGATTGTTGCAACAAATATGTTATTTTATAAATAAATTTATTTTATTTTCCCTTCACGACGGGGGATATCTTAACATGATTTGCAATAAAATTTTATGATGTTTCAAATAGATATATGCTTTCACACACACACACACAAATTAATTTTATTATGACATTATATTTGGAATTTTTTTAAAAAATCAATGTTTTAAATATCAATATGTATCAATTCTCGATATCACGCCCTAAACCAATTACAAAATAAATAATAGATAAATGTGAATTAAATTCAAAGGATTATCTAGTTTTATATGTAAAATCCCAGCGAGGTAATGATTAATGGCATCAGATCTAGGATTTATCTTCTGCATTTTTATTCCATAAAATTATCACTTAAAATCTGGGATTATTTGAAATGGAAGTTTAAAGGCAGCTTATATAGATAAAGCAACTTTTGATATCGCCATTTTATTTATTGGCTGAAACTTTATAAATAAAAGCAATTGATCTTGATCCCGGCCTTTAGCTTTAGTTTCTTAACAAACTTCAGATAGAGATTTAGATAGTAGAGGAGATTTCAATTTCATTACTTTCCATGAGGGATAAATAAAACCTTATAGATATGA
>CP092886.1:64774114-64878757 GCA_030710605.1 Cordylochernes scorpioides
ATTACTTCATTTTCGCCTCATATCTGAAATAAAAATCCTTTTATTATTTTGAGTCACATACGACTACAATATAGATGGTTAAATATTTTAAATAAATAAGAATAAATATAGACTGATCCAGTATGCATATACATACATATATGTTATATAAAGGTATTATTTAAAATGTTATATTAAAATATTTTATTTAAAATTATGTTATATTAAAGTATTATTTTATTTAAAATATATTTCATCGATTCAAATACTCTGTTAAATCGACCGCCAGAGGTCACGCTTCCCCTAAAAATACTCTTTGTTGTAGTTCCCCGTTGGTCGGCTCAAACATGTTTGTAATTATGTAAATAATATTTTGTTTTATTTATTCTTACGCCTTAAGCCAGGCAGTACTTTTACAAAATTATGTTTTATGTTAATATATATTAGAGGAACTCAGTTTTTTTAAGGTTCTATAGGCGTTTCCAAACGGATTATTAGATCCATTTTCTTCTAAAAAATCTCGCCAACTATTCCTCTTAGCTTTTCTTATACTATTTTTATATTTATTTCTGACAGACTTATATTCATTAACACTAATTGCTTTATGATGAAAGTATAGATTTCTCACATAATGAAAATACTTTTTCTTTTGTTCTAATTCTTTGTTCCACCACCAGGCTTATCGTTCGAGGACAAGCAAAAATACAACATCGATATTCCCTTTATAATTAAATCCTATATAGACGAAAGAATGTTGCTCTTACTGAATAATACAAACGAGACATTTACAAGTTTTTTCAACCGGGGTATTCCAAGTAATTTTCGCCCTAATTTCCACAACACACAATTTGTAACCAACCATGGTAATTTCGGAAGTTTTCTGGAAAGAATCCATGCATCGGAGGATCCGGGCTGTTTTTGTGGATGCCGCATTCAAGATTCTACTCACCTTTTACTTAAGTGCCCAGCATTTCAAGACTACAGACTCAATAACGGTATTCTCTGTACCGATCCAAGAGAACTGATATCCAGCAGGGATTCATACATTGTATTCAATAGATTTTGTAAATTTATATCAAAGTTTTTAAATAATCTCATGTGTTAGGTATAATTAACTATGTGCTGTATATATGATTTTTTTTCCTTTTTTCTTTATTTTGAGATGTGTTTAAACTAAATTACCTATGTATATAGTATGCTTGTTTGAAATCAATTTCAGGAATATGGTAAATGCCTTGAACACATGTTAATAGATTCTCCCTCTCTCTCTCTCTTGTGTTGCTTTCCTTTGGGCGCCAGTGTCCTTGGCGGGACATCGCGCTTTGTATTTACAGTTGAATAAAGTTGAATATATATTTCTTAGCTCAAATAAAGAAATCTCTGATCAAGACTTTATATTTTCAAGATTATTATTCAACCACGACTGCACCACCATAGCTTAATCCTCAAGATAACCAAAATCAGGATAATCTCAACAATTCCTAATTCAAGCAGAAAAATCTCTTATCTTTTTTATAAGATATATATTAGATAATAAAAAGGCATATATTGGATTTAATAAAAGATTTAGTTTGCCAATATTTCGGTTTGCTGAACGCCAAACCTTTATCAAGTCAAAAAATATATATACAGGGTGATCCAAAAGTCCCGCACAACTTTAAAAATTAATAACTCCGCGAATATTTGCGCTAGAGCAATGCGGTAAACACCATTGTGTTCAGGATGTAATGGGATTTTTTATGGCAAATAATGAAAAATTCGAAATTGATTTTAGTTACAATTTTATTCGCCAGATGGCGCTCTACCAGAATCAGAGATTCAGCGGCCAAATTGTTTGATAAATTGAAAAATATAACTGATCGACAAGTATTTTTCCTTTTTGAATACCAGGAAAGAACCCTAATAATATCAAATAACAAATTAATAAAACACCACTTCGCCAAAAGTATGAAGAATTGGTTAACGATTTTCAAATACAATCAGAGATATGTAAAATAGGTAAATGCAAATTAAACATGTAGCAAAAAGAAAATTGATATTTCAGATACGGTTTGTTTCCGAAGATAATAAATTTCTAATATTTTTAATTCAACTCTCACTCAGTATCGATTATATTTATTTTAATTCATTTGAAAAATATGTATCTATCTCTGATAATTTAATTTACTCTGGAATGCCGTTGTTGTTGTCGTGTCCAATAAAGAGCCTCAGATGTATCCATGTATCTCCATCACAGCAGCAGCAATGTCCACCATCTTCGGTGTGTAAAGCTGCTGCTCAGGGTCATGTCTAATTTCTGCAAGGCTGCGGCCATTGCTAGCTATGAGAATATGTGGGTAGGTGTAAGTTCCACACCAGGACAATTGTTGCATGTCCTATAGGTTCTTGTGCCATCTGGATGTATTGTCATTCCTTTATAGTATTTTGTTCTAAGTCTTGTTATAGTTTTTGTCATTTTTCTCTCAGAGTTTATTTCGCATTTTGATCTTTTCTTATTTTTTGTTTAATTATCTTGTATTTTGACAAAGAATCAGCGTCAAATAATGACATTTGTTCTTTCCTTTGGCTCAACTTTCTGGCTTCCTTTGCCAATTCGAATGCCATTTCATTACCCCTGATCCCAGCATGGGCAGGGATTTAGTGTAGAATGCAGTTATTCTCCAATGGTTCCAGTTGGGTAAGTAACGAGTGTATTTTCTGTGTGATTTTAGTATTGCTCTTCTGAATTGCTTCTAGAGCGGATATGGAGTCGCTGTATATTAAAATTCCTTCTGCTTGATGCAGGGATGGTTGGTTAAGGCATACATCAAGGGCTTTCCAGATAGCTGTCAGTTCACAAGTGAAGTTTGACGAAATCTGTCCTGCTCCTTCTTTGATTTTGATGTTTGTTCCATCTTGCAGTATTATGTTAATTCCGGCCCCTCCATTACTCAGGGTAAGGTCTGAAGATCCATCTGTATATGCTGTTGAAGGGCGTGTCCTAGCAATTTTAATCAAGAATTTGTACTATGAGAACATAGCCGTTAATATTACAAACACATTAGACCTCGAAGCCCAAGGTATCAAAGTCTACCTCAATCAAAACAAAGCCATCCACATATACAATATGTATCACCCTCCAAACAATACATTTATTGACGATGGAACAATGGCTCAATTTCTTACAGACAACACTATTATTGTAGGTGACCTTAATGCCAAACATCAACTATGGGGATGTTCTACGCCAAACCCAAGAGGCAAAATACTATCAAACATATTTGACGACAATGCCTTCATGTGCTTAAATGATGGGAATCCTACCCATCATTCCAACAAGCTATAATACTGCACAAGCCCTTGATATAAGGTTTTACTATTCTGACATTTTCCACAAATGCAAATAGCAAATATTAAAAAATGTTGGAAGTTATAATTTGCCTAATTTGATAGAAATTAGCACCAAGACCAAAACTAGCTCAATTAAGAAAAATTCTGGAACTTCAAAAAGGCTAATATTATATCTTTCGAAAACACCATTATTAAAGCAGCCAAAGTTTCAATACCAAGAGGTAATATTAAGAAATGGATTCCAAATTATACACACCAGGCAAAAAATATTCAAACACTTATAACTAAAAGAAATGAACTACAAAAAAGTGCACCCAAAACCAAAAATATTGTAGAACTGAACTGAACATTGTGATTGCAAAAATAAAAAAGATTATACGTAAATGTGAAAAGGGAAAAATGGAAACAAACTTGTGAAAACCTGAACCCAAGAAACCCAAATACAAAACTTTGGAATTTGGCAAAACAAGACAGAGTCCAGCCACAAACTGAAAACACAAATGTGATTAAGAATACAGATGGTACACCAGCAACTAATGACAAAATTGCTGCCAATCTTTTAGGTAATTCATATCAAATAAGTAGTAAAATCAAGGTTGAAAAAAGGCCCGAAAGATTATTCATGACTGTAAAAATGTCACCAGCACTTATTATATTTTCCATGAAAAAAATCAATATGAAAGAGCTAGCTTATGCATTAGAAAACACTGACCTAAACAAGACTCCTGGGCCAGATGGAATCCATGGCCGAATGATATCAAACTTGGGCAAAATTGACAAAGAAAGACTTCTTAATATTTTCAATAACTCCTGGAAAATTGCCTCAAGACTGTAAAAATGCAACAATAATTCCCATTAAAAACTTGACAAATCTGCTGATGACCCGAAAAACTACCGACCTATCTCCCTAACAAATATTTGCTGCAAATTAATGGAAAAAATTATACTCAGACGACTCACCTACCACCCCGACACAAGAAATCTCTTACCAGAAGAACAATATGGATTTAGGAAAGGACATGGAACAATAGACCAACTCTTATTTTTCACACAAAAGGTAAAAGATGCACAAAACAAAAAACCAAGTAACCACACCATAGCTGCTTTTTAGACCTTACACAAGCTTTTGATAAGGTATGGAAAAATAAGTTAATTACAAAATTATACAAACATTTCAAAATTGATGGAAAAGCTATCACTTGGATAAATGATTCTCTTAAAAATATACAAATCAGGGTCAAATATAATGGCACTCTATCTAAAACCTTCAAATTGTATCAAGGATTACCACAAGGATCAGTCCTTAGCCCAACTCTCTTCACCCTATTTATTGCAGGCATAGAAGAAATATTTTCACATAAAACCAATATTGGACTTTTCGCTGATGACATTATTCTATGGAGCAGCAACACTAACTGGAAAAAAGCTGAAAGAGATTTGAACAAGACTCTTCTCCACCTAGAAAAAATTGCTAATAAACATAAATTAGCATTTAACCCCCAAAAATCTGAAACCTGTCTTTTTACTACCGATAAGAAACTATACAAAATAAAACCAAATATTATTCTGAAAGAACAACAATTCCAATATAATAAACATCCTAAATATCTCGGCTACACCCTGGATCCAGAAATTAACTCCAGTAAGCATATTGAAGGAGTTGTTAGAAAAGGAAGAGACCGACTAAAAATCTTGAAATATATTTCAGAAAGAGTGGGGAGCTGAAGCAACAACACTAAAATTAACTTACACATCTCTAATGAGACCAATCTTGGAATATGGATATCAAATCTATGGTACAGCATCTGAAACAAATCTAAAAACACTGGGAAGGATACAACTAAATGCAGCTAGAATTATTGCAGGTCTTCGAAAAACATGCCCTAATGATATTGTACTTTACGAGGCAGACATTATGCCCTTAAAGAATAGAATAAGCTACAATCTGCCAAAATATATAAAACAAATCAAGAGTTATGAAAACAAACACAGAACTTTCAATTACATACTTAATTGGGAACCCAATATAAGACTCAAAAAAGAAGGCCCTCTCCACCTGGCCAAAATAAATGGATTTTTAAAATATAAAATGGAAAAATATTATTCAGCTGAAAAAATATCTTCATGCGAACCACCAACAAAATATTATTTTTAATGCCACTTTAAATGAACCCACCAACAGACAATACCAAAATCCAGAATACTTAAAACAATTATCATTAGAAATAATTAATAAAATTCCTAAAAATGCAATAACTATCTATACCGAAGGTAGCAGAGACGAGTTGGGACACACTGGTAGTGGCTCTCTCATTAAAACCACAAATGGCAATGAGAAAATAAACAGAAGAAACCCAGAATTTTGCTCAGTCTTCAGATCAGAACTTATAGCCATCTATGGAGTCTTAAAATCCATCAGAAACATTAAACATCACGATATATGGATTCTTACTGATAGTAGAAGTGACATACAACACTTGAGTCACACAGGGGAACTTAGAGACAAAGTAAGCAGGAACATAATTGGTTATCTCCAAAAACTCTCAATACCTCAAAAATTCATCTTCAATGGATACCCTTACATGTTAGCATTGAAGGCAATGAAGCTGCTGATGCGCTAGCGAAAAAAAGGCACAAAAGAACCCTTGCTACAGAAAAATAAACTTACTTTTAAAGAAATAGAAACAGTAGCCAAAATAAACAAGAAATGGAGGATCCCACCTAAGCACAGTTGGTATGCCCTAGAAGCAGATGGCCACCCAGACCTTTCGATCCACAAGCCGGCATGCGAAGCATGCCCTTCGCTGCTATTCTGTTCAACTCATAAGCCAAGTAACGGTAGCCAAGCTAGTGCTTGGACATTGTACCTTGAAACACCACCTCCCAGACAACGTGTCTGGAAGGATTTCTATACCGGTGGCCTTTAATTACAGCAAAATAGGAAACTATCTACTGTGTCCAGCAGGGACCGCGGGGAGGCAGCCCCCGGTCGACTCTGTTCACTCACAGCTGAGGAAAGGCTCAGCTGCCACGTCGAAGGCTTTCTCAAGAAGCTTGCTGTGATTTCTCAGCAGCTTACTCTCGATCGCGCCCCTCGCCCTCCTTCTCTCCTCTTGCACACCCACTACCCTTGGACAATCCAAGACGTAGTGGCGTGCATTCACATCCCTTTCTCCATAGACGCAATCAGGGTTTCTCTTAATTTTAAATCTGTGGAGACTTGAGGAAGAGCCCATGTTCCGAGCTATCCTAATGAGCTTGTGGGACATTACCTTACAGAGGTACTTGGGTGTTGTTACCCAATTGAATACCTCTCTCCCTTTTCACAATGTTCCTCCATCTGTCCAACCATAAGTCCTGGACGTGCCCCCTGATCCTCCTATAAACTTCTTTCTTGGTCACTGGGGTCCTCAGTGATCTACCTCTTAAGCATCCTGCCTTAGCGATCCTGTCTGCGAACTCATTACCTTCGATGAGGCTGTGCCTCCTAAACCAAGGGAGCTCTGGAGCCCGCGTCATCATCTCCAGCTCCTGGATTATTTGATGCGCGAGTTGCCCTTTCTCCAGATTGATGGCGACGAGGGCCGACATACAATCTGAATAGAGGCGGTCCGGGCTAAAGTTCTTCTCGGCACACACTCTGAGGGCTACCCTGATCGCAACCAGCTCGGCTGAAAAGACCAGTTCTTCCACTCTGAGTGTTAAGCTTTCTTGGAAGATCAGCTCTCCATTAGTGAATATCACTACCCCAGCTTCAGTATTGGTTCCAGACTTACTCCCATCAGTGAAAACCTCCGTGCCATTCCCTGTCGGCTCTCCAGGACTCCAATTCCACTTTGGCAACCACTGGGAGGCTTCCTTGGGTCCCTCTTCCATTCCAGGGCACCCGCTTCAAGTCCCAGGGCATCTTCCCTGTTCTCCCAGATCTTCTGTCTGATGGTCTCCTCCTCTAGTTTCAATCCCAGAGGAATAAGACCAGCGAGGACCAATAAGGCCTCACTGCTGGTAGTGCGATATCCCCCTGTGATTCTGAGTGCCGCTGTCCTCTGCACTCTCTCTAGAGTAGTCGCCACCTTCTGATCCCTGTTTCGGCGACACCAAGCCCTGGAAGCATATAGCAGGATTGGCTCGACACAGGAGAGACAGAGGTTCCTAAAAATAGTACCCTCCTTCTCCCCCCTGTAGAGAGCCAACCAGGACAGGCCTGCACAACGCCTCCCTGCCTCTCGCCACCATCTCCTCCGCCTAGTATTGCCAACCCATCTTGTCATCAATGACCACTCCCAGGATGGTCATCCTATTGACCAACGCTACCCTCCGTCCTTCGATCCGGATAGCCGGCTTGTGTTCCCATTTGATCTTTTCTTTTATTTCTTATGTCCCTAGGCTTAAAGCTGAGGGCTTTAGTTTTGGAGACATTGAACTTAAGGCCAGAGTCATAGGCCCAGTTCGAGAGGATTTGGAGAGAAGTTTCACCACACTTCTCATCCTTCGCTCTCGAAGCAGCCTGAATGATGAGGAACTGGTCGTCAGCATAGAGAACCAGCCTGGCTCCCTCAGGGAGCTCCTCCTGGAAAACGGTGTTGAACGCGCCATCAATGTCCAGGGCCACGAAAAGAACTCAAGCACCCTTATTTAAGCCCATCTCAACCCCTCTAACACCTCATTCAGAGCTGTGGTTGTGGACTTCCCTTCCCTAAAACCATGTTGGAAAGAGGAAAGGAGCTCATTACTCTCTAGCCAGTGCTTCAGTCGCTGAGCTAGTAGGCTATCCAGGACCATACCTAGACACACTAGTTAAGAAAGCATACGATAATCATTAGGAGAATTACCCTTTCTACCAAACTTTTCGAGAAGCACTACTCGGGTAACCTTCCATGCCTCAGGAAATGTACCAGTGTCCAGGCACCTATTGAATAACCTGGAAAGAAGCGATGGGTGCATCCTTACCAGGGCTTTCACGACCGTGTTATCGATCCCTTCGGGACCAGGAGATTTCCTTTTCCCGAACTTGAAAGCCGTCAGTTTCACCTCATTCTCAGAAAAGGGCGGATCTACCAAACCACAAGTGGTCAGAGAGATCTCGTCCTCTGGTTTCTCGTTTCCGAAGTGCCGATCCAAGTTGTTTTTATTTTGTCTTCTACTTTCGAGCGAGTAGGTCTAGAACACATTCTCTCTGAATTTTCTCATTGTTGGTGGATGAAACAGCACCAGTGATTATTTTGGCCGCTTTTGCTTGAACACTGTCTAGTCTTACTTTTAGTGATGAGCTTGAGGGAGCCCAGACCGGTGTTGTATATTCCATTATCGGCCTTATTAAGGTGGTATATGTTGTTCTGAGAATTCTGGGTTTTGCTCCCCAATTTGTTCCACATAGCCTTCTCAGAATGTTTAGTTTTCTGATAGCTCTATTTGAGGTGCTAATTATGTGTTCTGAAAATTCCAATTCCTCATCAATAATAATTAAAATAATTCTGTTGACATCTTGTCAATACATGCACAGTCTGCACTATTAAAAAAAGATAATATGAATTATATACACTATGTACAATGAATATGGCGCCTCTTCCAGCGCTGCAGAGTTTGGTGGAGAATCGCCAGTGGGTCTCCAGCGACACCACGCATTTTGCGATCTACGATGAATACGTAGATCGCGTACTTCGCCGCTTAGGAGATGGTGATGGCGTGGTCCTCGAGACCAACTTGAAAAAGATCCAGGACTGCAGTATCACACCTAGGTATCATGGATTTCTAATTTTATCAATTATTTGTTTGTTTATGCTTATTTTTTTGGTTATATTTATGCCTTTTTCCCTGTGAGTGGAGAAGACGCATAGGTTTGGTTTTATTGGGTTTATGCTCATTTGGAGTTCCATTGCCCACTTCTTCAGTCCTCTCATTGATGTGTTCAGTATTTTTTACGAATTTTCTATGCTGCTACTTGTGTGCCATATGGCTATATCATCTGCATAACAGGCAACCTTTGTGTCTTCAGTGAGGTAAGGATGGATGTCGTTAATATATAGCAGGAAGAGTAGAGGACTGAGCACAGATCCCTGAGTTACACCAGTCCATATTCTTCCTTCCTTAGAAAATTCTCCATTAACCCGAATCTTTAACCTTCTTCCCCTTAAGAAGTCTGCAATCCATATTAAGGTTTTTCTCTTACTCCGATGTTGTGCAGCTTTTCACGTAATTTCTCCCTCCACACTCGATCAAAAGCTGAGGTCATATCAAGGAATATAGCCGTGGTCTTCTTTGGCGGTTTTTCCTGGTATGAATCTATTATTGATTGACAGAAGTAGAACAGTTGATCAGTCGTACAGTGCTGGGATCTATAGGCAGTTTGGTAGAGATTTATTTTATTATTGTTAGTGAGCCAGACTATGAGCCTAGAGTGGATAATTCGTTCTGGTATTTTACAAAGTTTGCTGGTGAGAGCAATTGGCCGATAGTTCTTGTATTCCTTGGCATCTTTGTTTGGCTTCAGTATTGGCACTATAATTGATATCTTCCAATTCTTTGGTAGTTTACCAGTTTGCCATGAACTGTTCAGTATTCGTAGGAGTTGATTATTAGCTTTGTCTTCAAAGTGTTTAATCATTTGACCAAATATTAGATTATCTCTTGGTGACCTCTTGGATTTAACTTTCTTATTGATGAATTTAGCTCATTCAGTGTGAAGTCTCTCGAGTAAATATCTTGTTGATGGAAGTTTCTTGCTTGTTTAACTAACTGGTTTATATTATTTTTAGAGTCCTGTCTTCATTCGTATAGTTGAGTATGGAAGTGCTTGAAAGATATTCAGCAATTATGTCAGCCATCTGTTTGTTCTCGTTCGCGCTGTTCTATTCATATCGGTTAGATATTGGTTGGTTTTGATTTTTCTCTAACACTCTAATCATATTCCAGTGTTGGCTGTCCTTTCTTGGATCCATTTTTTCGCAGAATTCTGCCATTTTTCTTGTTTTCATATATAAATTTCTTGTTCTTTTTTGTGACTAATTTCAATGAGTTCCTTTCTGTTTTCTTCTGTTTCATTTTTTAAAGAAGTTCATTGATATTGTCTCTCTCTCTCTCTCTGATATCATTGCCTCGATATTGAGGTCCTTCCAGTAAGGTATCCACAGGTCTTTGCGTCTACCTCTAGGTATCGATGCTTTTGCAGCTTTTGAAATGATCGAAGAGAATTTTTCCAAGTTTTTGTCAAGCGTTCTGTAATTCAATTTTTCGTTGCACAGTTCTTCAAGCTTTTCTGTGAATTTTTTTCAAGTCGGCTTTCCTAAAGTTCCATGTTCTTTTATTCTAATGGACATTCTCAATTTTGAAGTTTAGGGTTGCTAAAATTGGTCTGTGGTCACTGATTGCACCTCTCAGGATTTTCCATTGTGTTGTGGGTGCGATGTTGTAATTTATCGCTGTGATGTCTATTGCGGATTCTGTGCCTGTGGACTTAGATAGGTGTTCTCTCCGTTATTTAACGGTGTAAGGTCGAGGTCTGTTAGCATGTCCTTAACCCGCTGACTTTTGTTATCCTGGACAGGTGATCCCCAAATTGAACTTTTGGAGTTAAATTCGCCGAGTATGATTGTGATATCCGAAGACGCTTCACTTAATGTCTCTATTGTTTGTACCCATACAAAATTCAAAGATTTCACGAGCTGAAAGTTGGCGATTTTGAGATGCGTCAAGAATTCGCTGCATGGGTTTCCGGCAAATTGATATTGATGAAAACTGGCTGTCGAATGTTCTGTGGACAGATGATGCTCACTTTTCTCTAAACGGAGAATTTAACATTCAAAACAGCCGCATTTGGGCAACAGAAAACCCTAGGATTTTTACAGAAATGCCACTTTACCAGCCTAGAGTTACAGTTTTGTGTGAGTTCACTTCTTTTATTATTGGGCCATTTTTCTTTGAAAAATCAATGGAAGAACTTTTAAAACCGTTTTTGTAACTGATGAACGTTATGTTCAACTTTTGAGAGAAAAGGGTATTCCCATATTGCAGGGCAAAAGCACTAAGCGAAATAACATTCATGAAAGATGGAGGACCTCCTCATATCTCCCGAGGTGCCAAACAATTGCTGAAGGATACGTTCTGTGAAAATCGTGTGATAAGTCGCCACATTATATACCAGTGGCCTCCAAGATCACCAGACTTGACGCCTTGCGATTTTTGGTTATGGGGGTACATTAAGTCGCGTGTTTATCGATGCTGGCCTACCACATTGGCCAGGTTGAAGGCTTCTATCAGATGGCACGTTTTATCAATTTCAACAGATATGTTATTTAATGCTGTCCATTCTGTCATCTATCGTCTGCAGGCGGTGTTTGAGAATGAAGGGTGCCACATTGAGCAAGGATTGTGAACTAATACAAGAGAGAAGACAGTTACCTCATGTGTTATATAAGCTGCCATGTATTATATTATCTACCAATATTTTGCAGCTCTTTGTGTTGGGATATGGGGATAATAAATGCTGTCCTCACATCTTGACTCTTTTTTTTTTTGTGAACAGTAATATTTTGTTTGTCATTTGCTCACATATTATGTCGTGCAAACCAGAGTGTTATAACTTCTCGAATAACACTGGTACACACAATTTTTACCCTTATGTTTAGTTTTCGCTTTTCGCTCATTAGAAGAAATAGCATAAGGAATATTTTCTGTACACCAATAACTTTAGAAATTTTGTGAAAAAAAAAATACAAAATGATTTTACTACCACGTTTTAACATAAACTGGCGAATCCTATATAGGACGAGAGGTCCTCAATAAAGGCTTTTTGTTTGTTTGTTTTTTTACTACCACGTTTTTCAACGCAAAAGGTCGATTTAAAAATTATTTTTATTTGAGGGGACACATTTCTTAAAATTGTGTACAGTATAATAAACAATGATAACATTTGACAAGCCCATTGGATATTTGGAATAAAGTACGACAAATATATTTTGTCACTCCCCTCTATATTTCATTTGTTGGATCATGACAAATATCCAGTTAAATAGTCAAGGGTCGCCAATCAGTCAAGAAACTACACATTTCTTAGAGCAAGAAATCCTATTAATAGTGCCATCATAATTTTTGGTACTATATTAACATTTCAAAAATTCGTGTATTGATATCAGCAGTGTTTTTCAAACATTCAATCTATTTCACAAAACCCCATATAAAATATAAATATTTTTGCTACCTGTTTTAATTTGCATTTACCTATTTTACATATCTCTGATTGTATTTGAAAATCGTTAACCAATTCTTCATACTTTTGGCGAAGTGGTGTTTTATTAATTTGTTATTTGATATTATTAGGGTTCTTTCCTGGTA
This sequence comes from Cordylochernes scorpioides, assembly GCA_030710605.1. NCBI lineage: Eukaryota > Metazoa > Arthropoda > Arachnida > Pseudoscorpiones > Chernetidae > Cordylochernes > Cordylochernes scorpioides. Next base: position 64,786,754 of record CP092886.1, read on the forward strand.
TTCAAAAAGGAAAAATACGTGTCGATCAGTTATATTTTTCAATTTATCAAACAATTTGGCCGCTGAATCTCTGATTCTGGTAGAGCGCCATCTGGCGAATAAAATTGTAACTAAAATCAATTTCGAATTTTTCATTATTTGCCATAAAAAAATCCCATTGCATCCTGAACACAATGGTGTTTACCGCATTGCTCTAGCGCAAATATTAGCGGAGTTATTAATTTTTAAAGTTGTGCGGGACTTTTGGATCACCCTGTATATATATACATACATGATTGAATTTATCCACTCTATATAAATTATATATAGCACATATAAACATGAATTAGGGTGAAATAGAAAAATAGTAAACTCTCCCGTTAAAATTGCATTCAAACATTGCATATTAGTTAGTATTAGTGCCGCTCTGCCATCTAGAAAAACTCATGTGAGCCTGCTCAGGATATACCTCTTTTGTTTTTAATATCAACACCTGACCTATTATATATATATATATATTTCAAATTGTAACAAATGAATATTTCTGTAACACGCCAATATGCAGAGGATATTGTTTTGCGTAAAGAAAGAGAGAACGATCAACCGTCTGACTAACTTTATTTCAATCACGCGCCTTTTTTATAGTTACAAATATTTACATAATTCTTAACAGCGTAAAAATTTACATCTACTAATAATTTATAAGCATAATGTGACATATATATATTAATATATCTATATACTAGACGAATGGCCCGGGCAACGCCCGGGTTTTACCCGAGTGCGAATATATTTTAAAAACGTTTTAATCTTCATCTAGATCTTCATCTTGTCTACACCTTGTATACATCTTGCTTCCTAGGGTTGCCTAGAGTGGCCGCTATAGACAGGGTGGTCTGTATGGACAGGTGGATGTATCACACAGCTGATAACAGGGTTGCCTAGAGTGGCCGCTATAGACAGGGTGGTCTGTATAGACAGGTGGATGTATCACACAGCTGATAACAGGGTTGTCTAGAGTGGTCGCTATAGACAGGGTGGTCTGTATAGACAGGTGTATGTATCACACTGCTGATAACAGGGTTGCCTAAAGTGACCGCTATAGACAGGGTGGTCTGTATAGACAGGTGAATGTAACACACTGATGATAACAGGGTTGCCTAAAGTGTCCGCTATAGACAGGGTGGTCTGTATAGACAGGTGGATGTATCACACAGCTGATAACAGGGTTGTCTAGAGTGGCCGCTATAGACAGGTGTATGTATCACACACCTGATAACAGGGTTATCTAGAATGGCCGCTATATACAGGGTGGTCTGTATAGACAGGTGGATGTATCACACAGCTGATAACAGGGTTGTCTAGAGTGGTCGCTATAGACAGGGTGATCTGTATGGACAGGTGGATGTAACACACTTCTGATTACAGGGTTGCCTAAAGTGACCGCTATAGACAGGGTGGTCTGTATAGACAGGTGGATGTAACACACTGCTGATAACAGGGTTGTCTAGAATGGCCGCTATAGACAGGTGTATGTATCACACAGCTGATAACAGGGTTGTCTAGAGGGGGGCAGGGAGGACACGTGTTCGCCGGCAGCCAATGGGCGCGCATTCTATCCGTGAGCTTCAGACAGAATAAGGCAATTATATATATAGATAAAGATGTAAGGGAAGGTAATCATACGAAAAAATACACCTCTCCTCAAAATGCACTCATTAAAATGAAGAATATATTTTTTTTACACAAAAAGATATACATATGCAAAAGTTTTGCTTCAAACTATTCGCCAATATTTTAAAATAGTTGCTATCGAAAAAAAGAGGGTAATGAAGTTTTTATTTAAAGGTGATTGTTAAAATAATTGAATATATATATAATAAATATGCCACTAACATGCTCAGGTGTACTGTTCCCACACGTTCAGTCATTCGAAATTCCGCGAAAAATTCCTCGTATAGAACTTTCTCGAAGGGAAAATGAAGGTAGAACTATTTATATAGGAAGTTTATCATGGGGTTTCAATGGTATTTTGTCAAGTAAAAATGCACAAAGGATAAAAAATAAAACATTGTGTTTTTAATTTTAAACACTCGGATTTATAGTTAATTAATATGAAATGTTCAAATTAAACAGAAAAGAACCATAAAAAAAACCTACTGTACATAGATCCATTCTGTACTATATTTAAAACAATAAAATAATTTTATAATTGAGATACAGTCTGCGTGCATTGTATTTTCTTGCTATAATGGATTCTATGATGAGCCTCTGTTGTTTATTGGGAATGTTTTGGATTAATGGAACTTTGTTCACGATAATATAAAGGAATAAATTTTACTTTATATTTTGACATACTAATGAATTGAGATGTATTGAGGGCTAATATTTCGTTTATGATATTCTTATATTTTAATGTCCGCCAGTATCATCTACATATATGGCCTTGCATTCATTCTGATATCGCAATGGTCAGTTCGGGTCTTTTTCAAATACTCCATGAGTCCATTCACCTGATGTGGTTGGTTGTCGTTATCTTGTCACGATTGTCCTTTTAAGTTTCTTCATACAGAACACTATTCATTGTGTTCAAATGTAGCTGAATATTTACCCAACATTATACTTGCATTACCTCGAACTCATAGTCTATCCAGGGTTATGGTTTCTATTTTCTCACCGTCTTATATCCAACGTTGTTTGCTAGTATCCTAACTAGAAAACATGGAGGGGTTTCCTTGAAGGTGTTGAATGAACAAACACCTAAACTGCGTTCCTGGTTTAAAAATTTGTTTTAATTCTTAAGTTATTTTCGCTTATTTTTAAAATGTTAACTGCAACTAGTTGTAACGTATAAAACTAATAATATATCATACTAGCGAACCCGGCCACGCGTTGCAGTGGCTAAATTGTAATATGTTGAATTAACTTTATACTAAACTATTCAGTACAGTAAAGTTAATATTCACTTATAAAGATAAAAATGTTTTAGCCGATCTAAAGCCCTACGGGATCGAGAATGGAACGTTACGTTAAAATTTGAAAGTGATTTTTATATATATAGACAATATAGCCCTTCATTAAATAGCACGGCGGCGGTGGGGCCCGTTGGCTTCCCGGCGTTCACGCGACTTCCCTGTGAGCGCATGGCTGTCCCGAGGGCCCACGTGACCGCCCGCCATTTCCGCCGCACAGGGAGGTCACGTGCACGGCGGCAGCCAATCGTCGCGCGCCGCCGTCGACGCTTGAGGGCGCTGAGTGCGAGTGAATTTACGTTTTATTGTAAATAAAAATGCAACGAAAGGTTATTTCTAAAGAGTAATTAGCCAGAAACCATCCCTGTAGTATACTAAACATCTTCCCAAAGTTTCATCACGATTGGTTGAGCGATGTAGAAGATTATCACTCACGGACGGACGGACGGACGGACCAACGGACCAACCAACAAACATCCATTTTTATATATATAGATAAAGACGTAAGGGTGTTTAGTAATGGCATCGGCAAATCAAAATGACAATTATTAATTATATTTTTACAGCTAGACAACAGTGAACGACCAAGCCATGGTAAATGTATTATGAATTTGAAAATATTCTCTTTTTTTGTGATTAATTAGAGAATAAATTATATATTTGAAAAAATATAATTTAAAATAAATTTTGCAATTACTTCGTCCCATTATTAATGGTCGAAAATTCATATTGGTAAACTCTAATTCTGGAAAATTATAAAATTAAATTGGTGAAAAGGGATATATACAACGTGTGATCAATAATTTCCAGGAATGAGACTGGTTCACGTAAAATATTCAAAATATTAAAATAATTTTATAAGGACCTTATATATAAAATATTTATCAACACGTAGAAAAATAATTGATCACACAAACGCATGCGCTCACGTTTTTTCGAATTTATAAACTCGAGTATATCAGAACATTTTCTAACTTCAGTATGGACTGTATTGAAAAACAGCGAGTCTACATAGAGTTTTGCTTTAAATTAGGGAAAACAGCTTCCGAATCATTTCAAATGTTGAAGTAGGCTTTTAAAGAAAATGCCCTATCACAATCGAGGACATTTGAATGGATTTCACGATTTAAAGCTGTTCGAACAAGCGTCAAGGATTATCTACACACTAGCAGAACTTTATCGATAAGAAACCCCGAAAATGCACTCAAAATCAAGTCATCGATCGAAGAAAACCCAAGAATAACTATCCGAGAGCTATCAGAAGACTTAGATATCTCTCTTGGAACATGCCAAACCATGATAAAGAATGATCTGCATCTTAAGCGATCCCCGGCTAAATTTGTCCCACATCTCTTAACGAAAGAGCAGAAAGAGCATAGCAAAGAAGGGGCAAAAACATGGTCGAAATGTTTAATTCTGATCCCCATTGGCTCAAAATTGTTATCACGGGAGATGAAGCATGGGTGTACAGATATGATCCCGAGACTAAGAGGCAATCAAGCCAGTGGCTAGAGCCTGGAGAACCAAGATTCAAGAAAGCAAGATGATCAAATCGAAGCTTAAGCGTCTTCTTATCACTTTCTTTGATGTAAAGGGATTAGTACACTACGAATTCGTGCCCAAGGGTCAGACCATTAATCAACATTACTATCTTGATGTATTGCGACGTTTAAGGGAGGCTGTGCGTCACAAACGACCCGAAAAATGGCATCAGAAAAATTGGCTCTTGCATCATGACAATGCACGGCCACATACGGCCGTCACTGTATAACTCTATTTGGCTAAACACGGAATTGTTTTACTACTCCAGCCACCCTATTCTCCTGATCTTGCTCCCAACGAATTTTTCCTTTACTCTAAAATTAAAAAAATCTTAAAAGGACGTCGATTTGACTCAATACCTGAAATAAAGTAGAATACGAAGAATATTTTGAAAAGCCTGAAAGATGAGGATTTACAGAGGTGTTTTGATATCTGGAAAAAATATGGAACAAGTGTATAGATTGTGACGGTGATTATTTTGAGAAATTTAAAATAAAACTTCATTATACTTTTATGTTTCTTTAAATATTTAGCATTCCTTGAAATTATTTATCACACTATGTATATAAATATATTTTAAATATCATTTTTTGTTAGAATAAAATGGTTTTATTTTTTATTTTCTTCTCTATATAAAATATTTGCATATATAAACATTTAGATTTAAAAATTACTACATATTATCGGCTGTTAATTTATATATTTTGGAGTAAAAATGGTGTTAGTATTGAAAAGAAGAGAGATTAAAGAGAGAACTATAAATATTATTTTGCAAACCAAAATTTCCTAAATTATATTTTGAAAAATAACTTTTTTATATAGTTTGAAAATTAATTATTACACTCAGTAAGGACCGTTTTGGTCTTTCACTTGAACCATTTCTATTTATCAATTTTACCCCAGTATATGACATTTAATGACTAAATCTTTCCTTGAATGTTTCTTATATTAATTTCTATTTTTAAATTCGAAACTTTTATTGACGCGTATGATTCTTTTTAAAAATAAACAATTTTAAATTGCAGTAAGGACAATATAAATTGTTTATTTTTAAAAATAATCATACGCGTCTATAATAGTTTCGAAATTTGATAACAGATGGCGCGCTAATGCCTCATAATTTACACACACAAAGCCTTTATTAAGACCCCATTGGTCTTACACAGATTCTCCAGAGTGTAGACAACAATGATCAGGATGAGTGGAGTTTTTTTATTTAAAATATTAGATGAAATGCAGTAAAAAGCATGGTCTAACAAAAGAAGAAAAAGAGAAAAAAGGTTTTGAAGATTAATTATCATTATTATAATGGAAAGACTGATTTATCAGATAAACTCTTCTGAAGAAATTATATACAGATAAAGCAATATATCTATTGTCTATCAGACTTGATAGAAGAGAGTGTGCGGTGAAGTTCAGGCGGACTATCTCAGAAACAAGAGCTTCTCTCTCCGTCTTCAGAGATATACATTCAAATATATGGTGTTCTATTTCTGACTTGATTTTAATGCATCATAATTTATAATTTTACCCATTGGAAATATAAAACAAGCCATATTCATTTTAATTTAACATAATTCTTTACATATATAAACCTTAAATTATTTACTTAATATATGTGAATAATGATGATCTATTTTGATGACAATCTGCATTTAACAATTTTTCTGGCTAGAAATTTGCTATTTTTCATACCAAATCTCTCTCTCTCAATTACAATATAAGATTACATATATAAAACCAACTTAGAAATAAATTCTAAAAATTTGTGTGTGTCACTATAGAAACAATTTTGACTTTATTACAGAAAACTCATTTAAAATTAAACCTGAGAAGATACTTTTCCTGATGAAAATACCATTACAAATAGGGATTCAAAAAATATTTATTTCGACTTCAGAAAGTTGATAAATGCCTTCTTAGAGGTAGAAAAAGAAATTTGTCGAACTGAGGTATGGTTTTGGTGTGGCAATATTCTTCTATATAATTAATTAAGGTATAATTATTATAGGAATGTTTGCTAGACACAACACACATATATATTAATTATATATTTTTTTTTATGAAAAAAGGCATCTCCTTATCGTGCAACTGAAAGTTGGTGATGGCTTATGCCATTTATAGGAATAAATATCAACTATTCTCGTTGATTTTTAATTATTCCAGAATTGGCCAAATACCCATTCTTGATTAATCAAGAAAAGCTAACCACACGGACGCGTTTCGGGCATGCTCTAGTGAAAAACACAAACATGCTCGATAAAGAGAGGCGAGTTGCCCCTAGAAATATTGAAACAATAAATAACTTATAAATCCAATATATGCATCTTTTTTAAATATATATATATGTTATATAAAAATTGCATTCAATTTGAAAATTATAATTCTCAGATCGAATTACTCAGTTAACTCTACCATCATATGTCACGACTATCCCTATATAAACCCATTGTTGTTGTTTCCCGTTGGCTGGCTCAAACCGTTTGTAGTTATGTAAATAATTCTTTTGTTATCTTTACTACTCGCCTTAAAGTCAAGGCAGTACTTTTCTCAAGTTATGTACTTTTCATTAGCACAATTAAAGCAAATTGTGATTCAATCTTTATTTTATTAATATTTCTCCACGACTGCAAAACAGCATCAATAATCAAACAACCCACTTATACAAAAGCAAAACCTTATCTCAACAATTCCAAAATCAATAGATTTTTTAAAATAATATATATATATATGTGATATGATCCTGTCGACTTTTCTGTGTGATAATAATGTGGTGAGTGAGAAATAAGGAAACAACAAGTTTGGAAGATGGAACCCAGCAAACCGAGGGAGAGAGGGAGCGCTAGCGGGTTGCCACCGCCGAAAATGCACGTCTTGTGTGTCCACCACCCCCCCGACTGAGTAAACATAGAACTGAGGTTCCAAGAAAAGGCCCTGCGGTCGCCCCCTTGGAATGTGACTGCTATATCAAGTGACCGGCCTTAGCTGCGTTCTCTCTCTCTCTCTCTCTCTGGTCGACTGTAGATTTGTTTTTTAATCCTGGAAGAGCATATATTATGACATATGGCCCCCGTTGAAGAAGGCTGAACATGGTTTGAGTATATTTAAAGCTGGAGAAGCCAGGAATAGAGAAAATAATTTACAGTTGAAATTAGTTAAGGTAATGGTGACATAATTTTATGTAAATAAAATATTGTATGGTACAAGTAAATATTATTTACAAGCAGTTTTACAACACCGGGGAGTTTGACATTTAAGGAAATCTTTGAAAATATCAATGTTATAAAAGGCTATATACAACAAAATCTAATGTACTATAAGGGAAGTGATATGGAGGAATGTGAACAACGAGAAGAAGAGTCACATATATATGGTGAAATTCTGAAGATCATTAAGACTGGGGAACTCTACACTTTAAGATATTTTTCAGGCGGACATGGCAAGGGGAAACTTGTCATGGGCTTTCTATGCTATAAGTGTAGAGTACGAGAAATGAGATTGAGGTTGACAATTGTGTGAGCTCAGGACTGAGGTAAATATCGAACTACATACAATGTTAGAATTTCGGCGAACAGCGCGAGGGGAAACTTGCTTTGGGCCAATCTAACTTATCTATGCAGTTACTTGTGTAGCGAGACCGAGGGGAAAAGTCCCGTGTGTAGGTGAGGAAGTCGAATGGACTTATATTTAATTTTCGAAGATAAAATAGTTCTAGATGCAAAGGTAGAATATAGGCGGACAGAGCGAGGGGAAACTTGCTTTGGGCCAATCTAACTTATCTATGCAGTTACTTGTGTAGCGAGTCCGAGGGGAAAAGTCCCGTGTGTAGATGAGGAAGTCGAACGGACTTATATTTAATTTGCGGAAAGTATGCGCGCACAGTGCCAAAAATTGGGACGAGGACTGCGTTGTCCGTTACAACTTACAAACTGCTCGGACACGAGGTGTTTGAACCGTCGTGGGAGCTTGTGCAAGGCGATGATTTCGCGGTGGGTTGAAAGTAAGACCCATGTCTGCGCGAAATGATGAAGGACCGGACAAAATCAGCGACGATGTTTAACGTACCTCCGTGGGAAATATCGGAGGTAGGCTATATCGTGCTGGTTTGGACAATGGACAAACATAGATTTGAAGACAGGGTCCGTGTGGCAAACGTGTGGCGCGAGAAGAAGAAGCGAACTGTGTCGCTCGATGCAGATTGTTCAAGTGCGAACAAAAAGGGGTTGATAAATATCTAGCAGTTAGTCAATCTGCACCCTGTGACGAACACACCATTGGCTAGATGGTGTGGGTCGGTGGATAGGCTAGAGATGAACTACTAAATAAATTATCATAAATGAAGGGCGAAGGTTAGGATTTTGAAATGACAATATAGAAGTTCGATAATTGATTAATCAATAATTCTCTATAAAGGTCCTGAGCTGGTATAAAGTTAACAAAGTTGTAAGAATGAGAGGGGCATTAAGGGGAAGATAGATAAGAGTCACCAAGGGTTGGTTGTAAGCAAGGCTCACGTGGTGGTTGGAATTCTTCGACGCCTGAATTACAGGGTGAATTTTGAATCGTTTAGGGAAAGAAATTATTTTTCGTGAGCCGTGCTTACAAGTAGGAGAGGTCTATACAAAAGTTTAGGTGCTGGAGGCATATTTTTATAAATAATTTGATTATGAAAAATCTATTGTTAATAGTAAAAATCGTAAAGCGTTAATAGGTAAAATTCCTTTTTTTTATGATTTTCTTTTAAAAGAGTTACGTTAAAATGGAAATTATTTAATTAAAATGACGATTGTTACATCTACTGGTAAGGTAACTAATTAAATGGGTTTCACATAGCTAGATATAATATGGATAATAAGATCACTGTTAATAGGGGTGGAGAGATAAATGGAAATATTAAATATTTTTACATATTCACACATATTGAGCTAATTATGGAAATATTGGGACAATCTACAAGGAATGACTTATTTAAAGAATGAATGGTAGGAGTTAAGACAATTACACTCACGAGTTATGTTGGTTTAGGGCGCAGGTAAGTTCATTGAGCTTCGGCAGAGTTCTGTCTGTGACACTGTGCGTACCAGTGTTGTACATCACAGTAGAGGTAGGGAGATGGCGGAGTCTTGTCCATGATGGCGGGAGGTGTCCTGCTCTGGCACGGCGATCGTTCTTGAGTAGATCTAGTGCTGGAAGAAGTGTGTGGCAGCTCCATCTCCGTCGTAGGTGAATACTTCTTCGGGATCACGGTTCAAAGGTTGGCGAAGAAGGGGTTGAGGGCTCGAAGAGGAGTGGTTACAGTTGAGTTGGGTTTGGCCGATCATCGTGGCTTGGCTTCTTGTTTCTTCATACTCCGGTATATGAGGGATTTGCTTCCCGGCCAGGTCTTATCCTGTCGACTTTTTCTGTGATATGATGCTGTCGACTTTTCTGTGTGATAATAATGTGGTGAGTGAGAAATAAGGAAACAACAAGTTTGGAAGATGGAACCCAGCAAACCGAGGGAGAGAGGGAGCGCTAGCGGGCTGCCACCGCCGAAAATGCACGTCTTGTGTGTCCACCACCCCCCCCCCCCCCGACTGAGTAAACATAGAACTGAGGTTCCAAGAAAAGGCCCTGCGGTCGCCCCCTTGGAATGTGACTGCTATATCAAGTGACCGGCCTTAGCTGCGTTCTCTCTCTCTCTCTCTCTCTGGTCGACTGTAGATTTGTTTTATTAATCCTGGAAGAGCATATATTATGACATATATATATATATATACATATATATATAAATAAATAGTTGTATAGTTTTATAGTTAAGTATTCTATTAAAATTATCTTAATTAATTTGATTATTTAAATTTAAATTATAAGATTAGTAAATTGTTATTATTTAGTATAGATAGAGAGAAAAAAAATCCTTTACTTCTAATACATCATCTAGTTAATTATATATTTATAATTAATAACAATAAAAATTTAACAAAGTAACGTCTTTTGTATCGGCTTTTACACGTTATTTAGACATACTCTACTTGATATGATTTATCATTCTTATCAGTCTGCTCCTTAAGTTTTAAATGTAGAATCATTGTTATATTTTTATTATATAGTTTTTACGCTATATATATATATATATATATATCATAAATAGAATTTAATCCCTTATATAAAGATGAACCTATATAATGAATTCTGAATTTAGATACTGCATTGATAGCTATGAAAGGGTGACAGTCATGTCCTCTATGACTATGTTGTACAAGAAAGAGAATAATCAAAAAACTAATGTTTTTTAACATAAATTTTCACCATTCCTTTGTATTGGGATGAAAAAGAGAGAAAGGAGTAATAAAAACTTACATCTTTTATCACTTTCTGCTTGGCTTATTCGCTTTTCTTCGCTCTACCTCTACTTGTTACTTTGTTGTATGATCTATATTATTACCCCTTTATAAAAATCTATATTAATAAAATGGAAATTTCATAAGTGTTGTTCGCTAAAAACTTTCGTTACAATGCATCAATTTCGACCAAATTTTCAACATTTATTTAAAACGAGATGGAGCAGGTTTTGCTTAACATCAAAATATTTTCCCTAACATTAACATGCGTAACTTCGGTGTTATCGATTAAATACAAAAAATCAACAGAGTTAATTTTATTTATATATAAATACAAAAAAAAAAAAAATTCAACAGAGTTAATTTTTTTACATACTAGCTAATAATCTCAATCTAAAAAAATATTCAAAACAAGCAATTTTAAGATAACACCATATGTAAAACAGTCGGCCAAGAAAACAACAACGATATTACATCTTTCTCACATATTGACACACAATCTTGATTAATAATTAAAACTAATCTTTAACATTGTTTATTATACTTCATAATATATAATATTCGTTAGGCAAACTTTCACTCGGATAAAACCCGGGCGAAGCCGGGTACACATCCGCGCTAGTATATAATATACGGCTCTAAAATATCCCCTCCTGCCCCGCCCCCCAAGTGATTTTGTTGCGGTAAGAGTTCAACGAGAGAGTTTATATTGTCACAGTAATGAAGGTGACGAGTCGTTTGGTAGAATAAAATAATAATTTATTAGATGACTTTAAATAGTTAATAAGTTTGAGGGATAAAAAGAAATAGAGGTAAACTAAGTTAAATGGATAAAAATAATGGTAAATTAAGGAAGTAATGTCAGAGACCCAAACGGCTGGCGTTCGGCTACACCCCTCAAGATGGCGACTATTGTTTACAAACTTGCCGCCTAGCGCGCCCGCCATCTATCGGAGCTTAGGTACATAACACTTGCCGAGCTGACAGCGCGCGCCACCTATCGGGGCTTAGGTACATAACATTCGCCAAGCTGCCGATGTATTATTTACAGTTACAAGCTATGTACATTTTTGGTTATGACATTACTCCCCTTTTCAAAAATAAGCAGCGACCCGCTGCTTAAAAAAAAAAAATTCTACACTATGTGATCAGTCCTGTGTTTGTTCTTCTGGGCTTCTGTATGGTTTCATCCGCAGGACGTGGACGATGTCTTTGATATTCCGCTGTCGGGGTCTCCTCTCCAAGGCCTCTACTTCATAAGTTACTTCAGACAGTTGTCTCACAACTTTATAGGGGCCGAAGTATCTTTTAAGTAGCTTCTCCGACAGTCCTTGTTTACGCACAGGTGTGTACACCCACACAAGGTCTTCCGTGCGGTACTGGACAGGTCTATGGCTTTTGTCGTATCGAGATTTGTCTTTTTCTTGCGCCTTTAAAATGTTCAAACGGGCCAGCTGGCGTGCGTCCTCGGCATTTGTGACCAAACTCTCCACGTAGTCTTCCAGATTGGCTTCCTCTCTATACGTCAGGATGGTGTCCAATGGGGTCTCGACATCGCGTCCGTGTACAAGATAGAAAGGGCTAAACCCGGTGGTTTCCTGTTTGGCGGTGTTATAGGCAAAAGTTACGTAAGGGAGAACTGAATCCCAGTTTCTTTGGTCTACATCAACATACATAGACAGCATGTCACCAAGTGTCTTGTTGAGTCTCTCGGTCAGGCCATTTGTCTGGGGGTGGTAGGCAGAAGTAAAGCGATGTGCGGTTCCACAGAGGTTGTTAATATCCCGTATTGTGTGGGATATAAACGTTCGACCTCGGTCTGAAATCAATTCTCTGGGGGCTCCATGTTTGAGGATCACGTCTTCTACTATAAATTTTCCAACTTCTTCCGAACTTCCATTTGGTATGGCTTTGGTCATAGCATACCTTGTTAGATAGTCTGTCGCGACCACGGTCCATTTATTGCCATCGTTCGAGGTAGGGAATCTTCCTAACAAATCTATCCCTATTTTCTCAAAAGGTCGGGATACCGGCGGAATTGGCACAAGTTGCCCTGGTGGACGTTCGGTAGAACCTTTTCGCCGTTGACATTCTCGACAATGTGCCACATATTGTCGCACAGATCTATGCAAGCCGGGCCAGAAATACTTTCTTCTAACGCGGTCGTATGTTTTGGCAAATCCCAGGTGTCCCGCCATTGGTGCATCGTGGGCTTCCCTCAAAATGTCAACCCTCATTTGTTTGGGCACTACTAAGAGCCAAGGTTTGCCCATGGGATCGTAGTTTTTGCGGTAGAGGATGTCGTCGATTATTTTGTATCCACTTTCACTTTTGGAATCAATTTCCTGAATTATTTTTTTGGTCTGGACATCGCTTCTTTGCTCTTTTCTTATGTCGGTAATTGAAGACAATTCTGGTATGTTATCTTCGCTGGATTGGGGGAGAGGACTTCTTGAGAGGCAATCCGCATCTTGGTGTCTTTTGCCATTCTTATACACAATAGATATGTCGAACTCTTGAAGTCGCAAGGCCCATCTGGCTAGCCTTCCCGATGGATCCTTTACATTAGCTAGCCAACACAGGGAATGATGGTCGGAGACGACGGTGAAGTGTTTTCCAAACAAATATGGTCTGAACTTGTAAATGGCCCAAACTACAGCTAGGCATTCCCTCTCCGTCGTGGAATAATTTCTTTCTGCGGCGTTAAGTGTTCTTGATGCATAGGCGATAGGCTTTTCTTTTCCTTCTACCAGTTGGGTCAACACTGCTCCGACGCCATATCCACTCGCGTCGGTATGTACAAGTGTCTCAGCATCTTCCTTAAAATGGCCAAGCACAGGATCGGTAGTTAGGGCTGATTTTAATATTTGGAAAGATTGTTCTTGTTCGTTAGACCAAAAGAACTTCACGTTATTCCTCAGGAGGTCGTGCAACGGCTTTGCTTTATTTGCAAAATCTTTCACAAATCGCCTGTAATATGAACACAACCCCATGAAGCTTCTTACTTCAGTTGTTGTTTTTGGAGTCGGGAAATTTGTAATTGCTTCGATTTTGTCGGGATCAGGGCGAATGCCGCTTTCTGTAACCAGATGTCCTAACACTTTGATTTCTCTTGACCCAAAACGGCACTTCTCATGATTAATACACAAGCCTGCTTGCTGGATGCATCTGAGAACTTTCCCTAGGCGTTCAATATGTTCTTTAAAGGATGTAGCATAAACAATTATATCGTCTAAATAACAAAGACAAATTGTCCATTTCAATCCTGCTAGTAGCTTGTCCATCATTCTTTCGAATGTTGCCGGTGCGTTGCATAAACCGAAGGGCATCACCCGGAACTCATATAAGCCATCAGGGGTGATGAAAGCTGTCTTCTCCCGATCTTCCTCGTCGATTTCTATCTGCCAGTATCCTGTACGTAGATCAATGCTGGAAAAGAATTTAGCTCCTGTTAAGCTATCCAAAACATCATCATTTCTAGGTAAAGGATACACATCCTTTTTGGTGACCTTGTTAAGCTTTCGGTAGTCTACACAAAATCTCCAGGACCCATCTTTCTTTTTAACCAAAACTACTGGGGACGACCAAGGACTTTCGGACGGTTGTACAATTCCCATCTTTATCATTTTATCGACTTCACTTTGTATAGCTCGTCTTTCGACAGGAGACACCCGGTATGGTCGTTGTTTAATAGGACGGCTGTCTGAAGTGTCGATTTTATGTTTCACATTGGAGGTTGTACTGAATGATTTTCTATCAAAATCAAAAACCTCTGAGTACTTTTCTAAACATTCTGCAATCATTGACTTTTGTTCTTCGTTTAATCTCTCGTCTACCAGAGATAAGATTTGTTGGCGTCTATCTTCATTCTTAATGTTTGATTTAGTTTTATCGTCTTCAGCTGTGTCAACACTGTAGATTCCGCTACTTCCAATTTTCCTCAAATATCCTACAAGCATACCAGCTGGGATTATTTGATTCTGAGAAGTCCCATTAGTTACCCATATCTCCCCTCTGCCGTGATGGAAGTTAATTATGGATGATGGTATGACCAATTCTTTTTTTAAGATGAGATCTTTGCTTCCTTCTATCATTAGATCTTTTCCACCTCGAATATCTTTGTTAATAACCGTGATTTTCTTAATTGAGCGAGCTGGAACAAAACAGTCTTCTAACGCATGTGTAGGCAGATCTTCTTCTAGGCCGTCGTTCACACTTTCCTTCAAATGTATTTCACCTCTTCCGCAATCAATCACTGCACTTGTGGCTCGAAAGAAATCAAGACCAAGTATTATGTGATGGCTACATTCAGAGAAGACAACAAAAGTAAAATAAATCTCAAGTTCTTCAATTGACACTTTTAAGTTGCATCGTCCCAGAGTTTCGATGTGTTTCCTATTGGCGACTCTCAGTACAGGCCCTTTTTCTGCAAAGAACGGAATTTTCAAATATCGGCGAAAACTTTCCGAGATTACGGAATAATCGGCTCCAGAATCGACTAAGGCCTCAACATTCTGTCCATTTATGGTGATAACAACGTAGTTCCGTTTCATGTTCGCAGTTATAATAGGGGGAGGATTTCTACTATCGTCAGCGGCCTTACCTCCAGTCTCGGTCGCTCTTCTTAGTTTCCCTGGCTTAGGCGGCGAGGAGATTGACTGGATCGGCGAGAGGGCGACGGCGTTGCGTTTCGTCTTGAGGGGGATCTTCCACGGCCAGGATAGGGCGACGGGTTTCGAAAGCGGCGATCTACAAACTCAACTTCTTCGGCATTTTGATTGAACCAGGTATTGTAATTATTAGAGTAGGTCGGCCTTCTTACCCTGGCTTCCTCGAAAACACGCCTTCTGTCCCGGCAATATCGGGCTACATGTCCCGGGCGACCGCAATGGAAACATATTGGAACGTTTTCGTGTGTCCTCCATTCATCAGTTCTTCTCTGTGGTGATGTCTGGTTGGGTACCGGTGGTCTTTGGTTTAGGAACTGCTGTCGTGGCGTCTGTTTGAATATTTGGGGTCGGTTAGAGTACTGTTGTCGTGGCATTGACCTTTGAACGGGCTGCGAAATTGCAGACAGGTTCCTTTCAACTTCCTCTCGGATAATTAGATCCAGGGAAGATGGTTTGAGAGTGGCTGGCTCGGGATTCAATGCATGGTAGATTTCTTCTCGGACGATACGTCTAATGAGGTCCTCCATAGATTCCGATTCTGCTGGGTTGATGGCGGCAGCATTCGGCAGTCTATCAAAAACTATCCGCGTGTTCACACGCTTCTTTTGAGATAGTTCGATTTTTCGACACCACCTTATAAACTCCTCGGTGGTGGCAATTTCAAAGGTGACAATTGCCCTGTAAATTTCCTCAGAGACCCCCTTGACTAAATGAGCAACTTTCTCGTTTTCATTCATGTTGGGGTTAATTTGCCGACATAAATAGAGGACGTCTTGAATATACGCCTCACTAGACTCTCCCTTTCCTTGGGCCCTGGCTTTTAGTTTTTCTAAAACCTGGTCTTTTTCGCTGGCGTGATGTCCAAAGGCCTGAGACAACATTGTCTCAAAAAGTTCCCACGAGGTTATTTGTTCCTCTACATTCTCGAACCAGACTTTGGCCGTTCCTGAGAGGAAGAAGAAAACATTCGCCAGGCACATGGAACTGTCCCAGCAGTTGAACCGAGCTACACGATGGTACTCTTTCAACCATTTCTCCGAGCTTTGGCCCGGTTCCCCCGAAAATATAGAAGGGTTTCTAATATGTTTGAAGTGGTACTCACCCTGTGGGGTCTCTCTTCCTTCTTGTTGCATCTTAGGATATTCCAATGGGTTTAATCCTTGGATTCTACGACTTCTTCTTATAGCTTGGGCAGCGAAGGGATGATCCAGCTTGTCTCCACCAGATGTCACAGTAATGAAGGTGACGAGTCGTTTGGTAGAATAAAATAATAATTTATTAGATGACTTTAAATAGTTAATAAGTTTGAGGGATAAAAAGAAATAGAGGTAAACTAAGTTAAATGGATAAAAATAATGGTAAATTAAGGAAGTAATGTCAGAGACCCAAACGGCTGGCGTTCGGCTACACCCCTCAATATGGCGACTATTGTTTACAAACTTGCCGCCTAGCGCGCCCGCCATCTATCGGAGCTTAGGTACATAACACTTGCCGAGCTGACAGCGCGCGCCACCTATCGGGGCTTAGGTACATAACATTCGCCAAGCTGCCGATGTATTATTTACAGTTACAAGCTATGTACATTTTTGGTTATGACAATATAAATGAATCATTGTATATGAAAATATGTTATATTAGAATTGAGAAGAATCCTTGTGATATTTCTTCAAGCTTTTTTATTACAATTTTGTCAATATGTGGAGTGTTTTCCTAGATATAGTGAAACATTACTTTTCATAAAGTGTGATAGACAGCTTTATAAATAAAAAAATTATTTTAAGATTTGAATTTCTATTTTTGAAATGTGTGTGATATTATTAGGATAATTAATACAGTTGAACCTTCATGAGAGGACACTCACGCTAGTGGACACCTCTTTACAAGGGACAGTTTTCATTTAAAAAAAAAAAACATTTTTACTATTTAGCAACTCTCTGGTAAGAAAACACCTCTTCCTAAAAGACACTTTGTATCTGCAATTGGGTGTCCTTTACAGGGAGGTTTTACTATATATTTATTTGATATGAGGTTTTTTAGTAATAAACATATAATGTGTAGTTGCTGAAAAGGATTTTTATTCGGAATTTCTTTAGATAGCGAGCTATTAATGCCTTAATTGCGGAATAGGAAATATTGCATATTGATGTGCAAAATAAGTGGTTCCTAATCTCAGAGAAGTGGTATAGAATGTTTTAAATTAATTATTTTATTAATGGTTTATAAATGATATATATGTTTAATAATTTTAAATTTCTCAAAATATTCTGCCACTTCCCTTTCAAAGGTCTAAATTGAGTAACGTCTATGGAGACGTTTAGATAAGGTCTTCACAATATTTATTTTAAGGCTTAAGGAAAATATTCAGATATATAATTAGGTTTGAAGGCTTGGTTATAATAAACGGTCTTTTGCAATTTCTGTTGCATGCGAATGATTTTTAGATCTAAAAATTGAAACCTATAATATATTTTTTTTTCGTGAGTGAAATTCAAGTAGGGATGGTAACTGTTGAATTTGATCAGATAGTTGTTGATTGTAATTTCGTATAGATACAAAATACACTCAAGAAAAAAATTGATTAAGTTGTACCTTTTATGATATATATCGGGATTCAGGAAAAACTTTGAAAGATACTTGATACACAGTGACCTTTATTAAAGACTAGCCGAATGACCCGGGCAACGCCCGGGGTTTACCCGATTAAATGCTTTTATTCAAATACTATTCGTTACAATTATAAATTGGCGCCGTGGATGTCATTTTTGTATAATATATAAATGAGTTTTAAAAATTGTAAAAAAAAAAAATGCATCGGCCGGGAATCGAACCCGGGGCGCCCGCGTGGCAGGCGAGCATTCTACCACTGAACCAAAAGCAAAGGGTGACAGAATTAAGAACGCATGACGATGATAACTGTATATTATCCGTGACAGAGGCGGCCGATGAGGAAAGACGGTCGTGACTATATATAGTAATAACCAAGTGTGTGAGCAAACTTGCCTCTGTCTCCTTAAAAAATAACGTCCGGTGGCACTGAAAACTTTCCACTTCCTTAAGTTTGTCTATGTGTCATTAATATATCGACGCCATACATCTATCTGAGGTGAATAGGGAGGTTATCCAACAATCCACAATTTTGGCGACTCAGGTCGAAAGAGAGCTTCCCAATTTGAGAACCATTTATCTGTTTGTAAATGTTTGAATCGTCTATCGGGAGATTTGTTTGAAGGAACAGGGTTAAAAGTTTAGGTTTTCTTGGGAGTGATCTGATAACTCGATTTTCACTCTAGAATTCTTCGATGCTGCTCAGTATCAGCTGGGGTATGAAGATAATGATCTATATTTTCTGACCTATATTGTTGTTTTCTTACCTGTTTTGTTTATGCTTTAAAATTCTCACTCGTTTTAAATAGGTATTCATATATCAGTGATAATATCTTCTTCATTTTTTGTTTCTATTTACCATATTCTGCTTATTACCGATCCAAGAGAACTGATATCCAGCAGGGATTCATACATTGTATTAAATAGATTTTGTAAATATATATCAAAGTTTTTAAATAATCTCATGTGTTAGGTATAATTAACTATGTGCTGTATATATGATTTTTTTTCCTTTTTCTTTATTTTGAGATGTGTTTAAACTAAATTACCTATGTATATAGTATGCTTGTTTGAAATCAATTTCAGGAATATGGTAAATGCCTTGAGCATATGTTAATAGATTCTCCTTCTCTCTCTCTTGTGTTGCTTTCCTTTGGGCGCCAGTGTCCTTGGCGGGACATCGCGCTTTGTATTTACAGTTGAATGAATATTCTGCTTATTTAATATTATTTATATAGATTAAATTTTTCGTATTTTTAAATTTATTGCTTTATTTTTTATTTGATTTACAGTGGTTTCTAAATTACTTTTTGGCAATATCTTCAATTGTGTTTGATACAACATATTGGTGTCAATATTTTACTCTCGTTGTTTCCTAATTTTTAGATTTGAATAAATGTTGTTGTGTCGTGTCCAATGAAATTTGAATACATTTTTTTATATACGTATATTAGATAATAAAAGGCATATATTGGATTTAAAAATATATTTATTTTGCCAATATTTCGGCTGGCTGAACGCCAACCTTTATCGAGGCATTACATTTTTGTATACACAAACTCAGCGCCGCATAGTGTTATAATATCACAGTTGAAATCAATTAAAATACAGAGTAGGTGGGAGAAATTTGTGAATGTAAAAAATAATCATTATAAAAAATTGCAATCAAAATGTAAAATATATTAAAATATTAACGGAAAAATATGGGTTCTATCTTTATATTTTAAAATGTTTTTAAAAAGTACATAAAAATAATGTAAAAATATATGTATCTATTAAAACATTTGAAAATGAATTTAAAAATGATTTAAACAATAAACTGTAAGAACTTTTTAAAAAGGTTTAACAAAAAATGTGGGTATTTAAAAATTCATTTCAAAATTGATGGAGATCGATTTAAATGTAAGTAAAAAATATTTTATAAAAATGCATTGAAATGGAAGTTAAAGCAATTTAGGAAGAATATATGAGAAAAAAAATAGATTAAAAAGTGGAAACTAAAAAAGTTTAAAGTATTTCAAGTAATAAGTTATATATTTAATGTATCAATACTTTTGTGTATTAAAGCGATAAATGTAAAAATAATTAAACAAGTGGTATGTATTAATTACAGGTCATAACTAATGTGTGAAAAAATAATTTAAGAAATCGCGGGTATTACAACAAAATTTGAAAATTCATTAAAGCAAAAAAAATAAATTAAATAAAGCAAAGTTATGTAATTTAAAGAAACGGCACCTCTCCCTTTAAAAAAAAAACTATAAAATAAGTCAATTTAAAAATAAAAATTGACTAATTGAAATTAAAATAATTAGACAAAAAAAATTAAGAAGATCTAAATGGTGTGTAGATGTCTGGTAAATCAATTTTCCTATTAATGCTTTCTTTGTCTTCTGCAGAGGCCCAGCTTTCTAAGAACAATCGGCAGTGTTTCTCTTTAATGTTCTGGTATAAAATAGCTGTATTTTCGAAATCCGGAGTGTGGTTGTTTTTTAGTGCATGATCTACAAGGAGAGACAGTGGGTTGTAATTCCTTAGTCCTGATTTGTGTTGATTTAAACGATCTTTAAGTGGTTTGCTGGTTTCACCTATATAATTAGCTTGGTAATTGTTACAAGGTATTTTGTAAATTACGTTGATTTTGTTTTCCATTTTGTTAATTTGTTTAGTGTCTGGATGGCGTAAGGCCTTTTTTAAATTTAAAGATGATTGATAGGTAGTTATGATGTTGTATCTCTTTAGGACTCTGGCGATGCGTTCAGAGCCGTAGCTGTAGGGGAGGGAGCAGTAAAGTTTTTTTGATTGATCAGGGGTGTTATTTAAAAGTGGAGATTTTGGTTTATAAAAATGTTTTTCGACAAATTTGCTAGGGTAATTGTTGTTTTTTAATTCTCTGAAGATTCTATTTCTCTCCACTATATCATTAAATTTTGAAGAACAATGTGTATCTAATCTTTTGGAGAGAGCTTTAACCACAGCGATTTTATGATGAACTGGGCCAAAAGAATTGAAATTCAAATAATTTCCAGTGTGGGTTGGTTTTCTAAAAATACTAGTTTCTATTTGATTAACCTTTCTTTCAAGCTGTAGATCTAAAAATGCCAGAGAATTATTATTTTCAATTTCATGTGTAAAATTTAAAAATGGTCTTAAATTATTTAAAAATTTTGAAATTACTACAAAATCTGATTCTGTTATGCAAAAAATGTCATCTATGTACCTTTTCCAAAAAATAATTTTGAGTTGCTTTGATTCTGTGACAGCTTGATCAATTTGGTCCATGAAAATGTTGGCTAAGGCCGATGAGATTGGGTTTCCCATCGGTGAGCCTTTGATTTGTCTGTAGAATTTATTTTGGTGGCTAAAATAATTGTGTTCCAAACAAAGTTTAATTAATTCAATCAAAGCCTCTGTGGAGAAAGGAAAATCTAGATTTTGATGGGTTTCTGTAAATTTTCGAAGTGCTAGAATGGCTACATTGTGTGGGATTGAGGTGTAGAGTGATTCAACGTCGAAAGATACCATACGGCTGTTATTAGAAATTGAAAGGTCTCTAATCGTTTTAGCAGCTACTGTAGAATTAGGGACAGTGTGGGGAAGTAATTTCTGGAGGGGAGAGATGATGGATGAAATAAATTTAGTGAGGGGGTAAAGAGGAGAACCAGCATAGGAAACAATCGGACGTAAAGGTGTGTTTGGCTTATGTACTTTTTGGGAGGCCATAGAAGTTTGGTAAATTCTTGTCCTCAGCCTTTAAATTTTCAAAAGTTTTTTTGTCTAATTTATGTGAACGTATGATTTTATTAAGTTTTTTATTAAAATCTTTAGTAAAATTAGGTGAAGGGTTTTTTGTTAAAGGTTCATAAATTTCTTTATCTTGAAGTAACTCTTCTACCTTAGTGTTGTAATTAGTTGTGTTCATAATTACTGTGTTTCTTCCTTTATCAGAGGGTGTGATAACAATATCTTTATTTTGCTTTAACGATCTAATAGCTTGTCTTTCTCCTTGATTTAAATTAGTCTTGTTTTTTCGTTCTAAATTTTTAATAATAGGAGTAACTTCTGTTCTAATTTTAGCCTTATTATTATCTGGTAATTGTTTTATCGAATTTTCTATAGCAGCTAGAGTTTTTGGAATATCAATTTTTTTGGAAGGTACGAAGTTTAAGCCTTTTGATAGAAGTGTCTTAATTTCGGGTGTAATTGATTGATTAGAAAGATTAATAACAGTATTTTGGTGAGATTGGGGTTGTGTTTTTTGTTGCCAAGTGTTTAATTTTTTTGAATGAATGTTGCGAATAGCAGTGGCTTTATTTTGACATTTGATATCTAAGCACTTATAAAATTTGTCAAATACTTCATCATTTAAAATTCCTTTTAGTTTAGGAATTAATTGATCAATATTTAATTGTAATTTGTTTAAATTATAATGACAATTTTTTATTCTAGCATTTAAAAGTTTCTTACCTGTATCAAATAATATTTTTCTAGAATAATTTGTGCGGACAGGATCTTTTAAAATTAAAGAAGGTGGAATTATGCTTGCGGCGAGACACTGGTATATACACTGATGTTTCATACGACAGGATTTTATACTTAAAAGTGATATATAATATATATTATTGACATGTATACTATTATATTCGACGTATTTAGTGACGTGTATATTATGATATTATCAGGGAACAGACTAAATCAATGTTTAGTTGATTCTGTTCCACTAGATGGCGCTCTGCCATCTATAAAGCAAATGTGCTTCTAATCAGGATATGCCTTCTTTATTTTTATCATTATATTCATAGTTAGAGTCAAAAAGCTATCCATAAATTAAATTTATATAAAAAAGCGTACCCGGATCTGTAAAGAAAAAAAAACCTAAAAATATTTCGAGCGATTGCTCCCTCTTTATCAATTTATTGCATAGATAAAGATGGAGCAATCGCTCGAAATATTTTTAGATTTTTTTTTTCTTTACAAATCTAGGTACGTTTTTTATGTAAATTATATTCATAGTGTTTCATATTTTAGGTGGAGGATAACAAAACTCACAAATATGTGATTGGGAGTATACATCTGTGTAGGTAAAACTCCATGTGTGAACCCAGTTAACTCTATCCGTGGAGGGTTTCCACGAGTATCAAAAATGTTTTTAAAAACATGAATCTATATAAAAGTAAAATTCTGTGAGTTAGTTATGTGAGGGTGGCGAACACATCCCCCACCCCCCGGCAATAATGGCACTGATGTGTGATGTTAATAAATATTATTATCTGGATAAACTTTAATAAAAGGCTTAGGCGGACTGAATATTGTTTTAGAGCCATTCGTGTAGAAAGGGAATTCGTCTAATCATTCTAAATTAAAATAAATGAGGCTTGTATTTTCTCTTTAAATTGAACGGGTTTAAAATTCTTGCAGAAAATCATTGTGGAAATGTGTCATTTTCAGAATTAAAAGTGAACAATAGAGGAGAGAAGTTTATTGAGCAAGACAGAACTAGGAGATTTATTTTCTAATTCATAAAATTAAAAAATAAAATTAAGAGTTGTAAAAATATTTTATTTAATATGCTTCCATGTCTAAATGTCTGTCCGTCTGTCTGTCCACAAATCTCATAATCGATTTTTAGTATACTTCTAAAGCACGTAGAATTCTACAATTGTGTACCATTATTAGAACCCAATGACAATGCAAGTTGACTAATTTTCATACTTCGATGTTGTCAGGATGGCCAGGAACGGACAAAATTCCAAATTACCTTTTAAAAGTTTTAATTTTAATAGGCATATATCCAGATCACATAGAAGTATGAAACTTTTTGTTTTATCCTTGAAGGTGGGAGGTAGCCAAGGTGTCGAGGCTGAGGCAAAGACGGACTCCCGTAATCTCTTTTATTACATAAATTGACTGACTGACTGTTAACAGAGAGAGAGAAATAAGGATAACCCAGGCCCCTGGAGCGCAAGAAACGCCAACTGCCCGGGGACTGCTAACAACTTGTAGCGCTATTTATACATGAAGTCAGAAATGAGTATGCAAAGAGGATATTTGCATTTCTGCAAATATTCCAAGTATTCAAATACATAACACCTTTAATTCTCACTCAGTCCAATGAATAATGCAAATGTACAAAATTTCAGACTTCTGGGTGGTCGGAGTGGCCGGGAATGATCAAATTTTTATATTTCTTTTTAAATCTTATGTGTTACACGATGTCAAGTCGGAAACTGTTGGGATTTGCGAATTGCCTTTTTTTTTTCAAAGATTGTTCAAGACCCCAAACGAGTTAGAAATCCGAATATTCAGGTTCATATTTAAAACCTCCTTGTAATTACAAGCAAAAAGCTGCCAAAAGTCAATAAATATAATAATATATCTGTTATAATTCAGTAATCTCTCTGATTTCAATATCATCACGCATACATTTATATTTATTATATATTTCATAATATAAGATCACCATTTCACAGTTATAAATAATCTCCCTTTGTCAATTAATTTATTTTATTACTTATAGCTAAAATTAACCAATTTAAATAATATTAATCCACACACACACATATTAAATATGTATAAATATCACTCAACAATATTCCATTATGTTTCTGTAACTTTTTAATATAGTTCACACTTAATTTAGGGTTCCCCTAAACCTAAGGTGAGAGACATATTTCAGTTAGGCTTTAGCTTTCGTCACTTACCGCCCCTTACGAGAAATTTACCAATCTGCGGCTTCCGTCTATTTAAACCCTATTCCCCAGTGAACTATTGATTCTAATTTTTATAAATTCATGACTAAACCCTAATTAAATATTTATTTAATAAAAAATACATTTAAAATATTTTATTTAAATGCACTAATAAAATAAAAAATAAAATATTATATATTATTGAACAAAAAAATTAGATGTATATTAGTGAAAATAAAAGCGGCAGGGGACGGTCATATTTAGAGAATGAGAAAAATTTGATAAAAACACTTATAACAATGGCATATCATTTGCTACATATTAAATCACATTTGGTTCGAAATTCATGATGATCACCCCCCGCTGCTTTTATTTTATCTCATATACATCTAATTACTCAATGACAGAATATATAATATTTTATTTTTATTTTTTAGTGCATTTAAATAAAGCTTCAAAAGAAATGTGTAATAGCAGATAATGCCAGGCCGTCATAATTTACGAGGGGCATGGTGTTCGGACTGAAAATGGCAGGTTGGTTCATACGCCAAATTGCAATCTGACACACACCTGGGTTCGTTCACGGTGCACCGACTGTGGAAAATATGGTTGTAAAAGAGAAATGAAGCAATTTGAAGGAATGCCGGTGTAACGTCATGTCGTTCAGTAATAAGACTGCCATTGATTCCACTGAATAGACGTCAACGTTTGGTGCCGGGCTAGATCGACGTGGATGACGGAATGGCACAGGGTCGTGTTCTCAGATGAGTCACGCTTCTGTTTGTCCAGTGATAGTCGCCGTGTACGCGTGTGGCGTCGACGTGGAGAAAGGTCAAATCCGGCAGAATTTGTGGAACGCCTCACCGCGCGACAACGCGGAATCATGGTTTGGGCGCAATGGCGTATGATACCATGTCACCTTTAGTTTGTATTCAGGGCACTAAGACGGCCAACGATACATTGATGATGTGCGCGACCGGTGACACTCCCCTACCTTCATAGGATACCCAATGCTTTTTATCAGCAGGATAACGCCCGACCTCACACTGCCCGCATTAGCAACAAGCTCTCCAAGATGTACAGATGCTTCCCTCGCCACCATACTGTCCTGAACTCTCACCAATCGAGCACGTCAGGGACATTATTGGACGTCGTCTGCACGCCTTGCCTCAGCCGCTCTCCGAAGACGAACTGAGGCAAATGGTTGAAAGGGAATGGAGAGCCATCCCTCAGGACGCCATCCGTAGTCTGATTGACTCTCTACCTAGACGTGTTGCTGCGTGTATCGCCGGCCGCGGTGGTCCTACTTGCTACTGAGCCGACGCCGTTCTCGCTCTGTATTATGACTATCATTTTGAAATATCGATCACACATTCGTTTGTCTCTCTCTGTTTGCTAATTTTTATCAATTTCTGGCCCCTCTTTCTTGGTGTTCCATTTTCAATGTCGCGTAATCCATCAGCAACTTTCAGTTACATAATCCGGTCATTCCATTTTTCATTTATTTAAAAGAAGACGTTCCATCGAGGGAATTTTTTCTCTTTGCCAATATTTTGCAAGAAAAACTTAATAATATTAAATTATTCTCCCTACACCTTTTTTACAGCAATTAAAAATGTTTTTATTTTCATTGTGAGTCTTCCAAAGCTGGTAATATCGCTTTTAACGTTCTGTATTAATCCTCCTATTATCTTTCCAAGCACCCCCCCCCCCCCTCTACCGAGGACTTGCAGACCCCTTTGAAGTTATTTTCACTTTTGTCAATATCACCTTGTTGTTTACAAATATTCTTTCCGGAACACTTCCCATGCAATCATTATTTCCGACAAAATTTCTTCTCCATTGTTCACGCCAACACCCTCATTTTCCTTACGATCTACTATGCTTGTATGCACAATAAATGGATCAAGATATGTCGATATAAGAATATAACAGAAAATTATAAACTCTTATATGAATTCGAGATATCTGTTCATATTTATATCTCTTTTTATTACACATATCTCCTCTTAATATCATAATTTAAACGAATTTTATTATATTTATTATATAATATGAATTCATTAAAGATTATATACACAATGTATATATATGTGTGAAAAAATAATAGAAAATTAAATAATAAAAAAGGTCAAGTGTTTGTTATAAAAATCAAAAAAGGCATATACTGACCACGTTCACAAGAACCTTTAGATGGCGATGCGCCATGAAAAGTTCATGTGAACGTGGTCAGAATATGCCTTTTTTATATAAACAATGAATGTATACACAATGCATTCCTCTTTTTAAATGTGCGTTACCAGCCAAAACACGTATAAAGCAACGGCATGCTACTCTCTTCTCAATTATAAAGGGATATATATTTTTCCATACTCTATAATACGCATTTGGAATGTAAACCTCATTTGAAAATGCATGAAATGTTTTTGTTTAGAATTGAGTTCGAATTTCAAATGGCTTTAAATCAATATTAAAGCAAATCATTTCAATTGCTAATGATGAAATAAAAATAAATTGTGATTGTTAAAGGTAAAAACGATATAAAGAGCTTGAATGCGAGTCGTGTTTATTTCTATTTGAGAGTAGATATCAGAAACGTATTAAAGTGTCTATTTGCATATCATTATGAAGCAGTGGATTTTAACTATATTTAGCCTGTCGAATAAAAATTGATGTTTAATTGAATAAATATCAATTCTTCTTAAGGATTAAATTACGGGAGTTTATATTTGAGCACCATCTGTTTACCGGCCACAAACACTACTTTTTATTCATGTTTTTTTTTTATAGATGAAATAATTATAGTTGCTCATATAAATATTGGAACGAAGATACACTCATGGACAAAACTTAAAGAAGTTGTATCTTTCAGAATGTATATCGGGATTCAGACAATAACTCTGAAAAATATTTGATAAACAGTGATCTTTATTGAAGAAACACGAGACAACCAAGTGTAAACAAAATTGCATTTGCCTCATAAAAAAAAAAACAGACGACAAGCGGCATCCAAGAGATTCCACTTCCTTAAGTTTTGTCCATGAGTGTATATTTTGGATGTCTTTATCATAACATAGTTTTTGAAGTCAGAAATATTAGTATATATAGAAGCTTCCATATCATATTAATATACAAGTATTGTATGAAAAAGTGAAAGTTGTGTAAGCTTATGATTTTGCTTTGTTTTAAAAATGAATCGATGTTGGTTCCATATGCTTGAATTGAATATTACACCTAAGTTCTATATAATGAACCCGAAAAAACCTTGAATATGTTGAATTTTATAAAACGAAATTATATAGAAAGTCACTCAGCCTAGCCAGGTGGAGAAATAACCTACAGTTCAACAAGAAATGTCAAGATGTGAATTTTATTCCCCCTTCCCTCAGAATTAGAGATCCGGTTAGGAATGTTTTTTCTGAACGGAAGATAGAGAATCTTAGCAAAGATCTACTTAAGGCGAGGATCAAAGGGTGTCACTCCATGATAAGATTTCTTAGAAAAACAATTAAAGAACTAATATCCCTATTATCTAGTACATTATCAAGGAAAGCCATGGGAGAATTACTTATAAATATCACAAGAGCAGTTGATTCACAGAATCTCAGAATATCCAAGAAACATCAAGATAAATTCCGGTTTTGGGAAAAGAAATATAATTTTCCAGCAGATACTTTAGAAAATACAGTAGTTAACCTCACCGATCATGTTTTTTTCCCATCAGAAGAGAATTTACTACGAAATGGCCTAAAGAACAGAATACCGACCAAAACTGACCCTTTCAGAACCATTGGTTCAATCGAATCTGTAATCCAAACTTTCAACCATGAACAAAAATCAGAGATAAGTAACATAGTCGCCGCTAAAATTAATAGAAGGGCTACATTTGATATAAAACATAAGAAACAATTTTACCAAGCAATCAAAAACATAAAAAAACAATAAGGAATTGGTGGTTTGCAGAGC
This sequence comes from Cordylochernes scorpioides, assembly GCA_030710605.1. Classification (NCBI taxonomy): domain Eukaryota; kingdom Metazoa; phylum Arthropoda; class Arachnida; order Pseudoscorpiones; family Chernetidae; genus Cordylochernes; species Cordylochernes scorpioides. Next base: position 64,815,499 of record CP092886.1, read on the forward strand.
AGACAAGGGAGGTAGTACGGTTATTATGAACAGATTGGATTACCAGAGCAAGATGGAGACAATATTGGAAGACAATGAGATTTTTGAACCCATATCTAAAGCCGAAAATTCTAAATCCATAGCTCTTTTTAAGAAAACGTTAGCATCTCTCAAGAAGAACAAAAAGATTACTGATGAACAATATAAGTCATTCATAAACAATAACACAGATATTCCTTACATATATGGCCTTCCGAAGTTACACAAGGAAGATATCCCATTAAGACCAATAGTCGCATACCACCTTTCGCCGGCTATAGTGGTATCTCGTTTTTTGTCTTCACTTCTGTCGCCCCATGTCCGTTCACGGAACAACTATTCAATTAACAACATAGCAGATTTTATCGGTGATATTAGAAGATCTATACCCGACCCTCACAGTAGGATTTGTTCCTTCGATGTGAAATCCCTCTTCCTCTTCCTCCCTCATGATCTCATAATCAGCAACCTACGGGAGGTACTTGTGAAGGCAGATCTTGACAATATTGATACAATTTGTACCATGGTCAAGTCTTGCCTCTCCATTAATAATTTTACATATCAGAACCAGATTTACAGGCAGATTAAGGGGTCACCCATGGGTAGCCCCCTTTCCCTTACAGTAGCAGAAATTGTTCTACTGACAATAGACGAATGGATTAACAGTCGAGAAAATCTGGGGATTAAGAAATGGCGAAGATATATTGATGATATATATTGCGAATATCACCTGGGAGCGGACCAAGCCATCCTTGACACCCTTAACAGTTACCACCCAGAAATTAAGTTCACAATAGAAAGAGAAGAAAACCACACCTTACCTTATCTGGATGCCCTCATTTTTAGAAATAGGAATAATTTTCAAACAACTGTCTATTACAAAGACACCGCCAAACCATCATATATCCCGTTTAACTCCTACAGTCCAGTCTCTTACAAAATATCAGTTGTTAAAACCCTAACCAAGAGACTCCATACCCATTGTTCCCTTCGAGCTTTAAAAGAAAAAGAAAAAGAGAATATTTACAATAATCTACGAACATTTGGATACCCACCGGACTTTATAAGAAAACATACATTCATCCCGTTCAAGAAGGTTACCCTCGCGGTCAATAGAACCAGGGGTTTTATAGATTTCTCCCCTACCAATCAGCGAATAGCCCATGATTTGAGGAAATATGGTATCCAGTTCACCTATCGCAGCGCAAGCACAACAGGACATATACTGAGGAACCCCATTACCAAACCAGGAGTTAAACATGATGTTCAACATAAAAGCAACGCGATTTATTCGGTTGCCTGCAACGATTGTGAATCCGTTTATGTAGGAGAAACAAGCAGAAAAATCGAAAACCGAATAAAAGAACACAAATACAATATCTGCTCAAAAGACCCCAGATCCCTTCTGTACCAACACACGTTAAACACAGGGCATAGTTTTGATCTGGATAACCCTATCTGCCATTACAACAACAATCAGATACAAAGGGGAAAGATTAATTTTGGAATCCTTGGTTTCTGGTTGTAAAGACAGCATAAACAGAAGAATAGATGTCCCGGAACAGTTCCGCTGCCTTTTTGGAAGAGTTTGAAGAACAAATTCTGCTATGTCCCCTCCCCCCCCCCCCCTTAGTTTTAAACTTAATTTAGTTAAAAAAAAAAATTTTTGCATATCTGATTATCTTTTAATTCTCTAATTACTACTACTACTGAACATGTCCAGTGGCTATTGTATCCAGGTCATTTGGTTACTTCTAATGATCAGTGGTATTGAGCCTAACCCTGGCCCCAAAAAGCAGACAACTTTGTTAACAGAGCCAACCCCCACAGGGAAGAAATCGGCTGATACTGAGTTGAAGACAATGATCGTCCAAATGTCATCAGAGATCAGAAATCTTGGCGAGAGAATAGATACGAGATTGTCAAACATCGAGAAAAGAATAATAGAGTGGGACCAGAGACTTCTTGGAGTTGAAATGAAGTTAACAACTTGTGTGGAAACCTCGGCTGCTACGAACGAGAAAGTCTCTGAGAATGTAACTAAGTTAAGGGAAATTGAAGCCAGGACCGACTTTCTGGAGATGAAGCTGCGGGAGCCAAATCTCGTTTTCTACGGAGTTGAGGGAGAAGCGAATGAAGGACCAGCTGAAAGTCTTCAAAAAGTTAAATCTATTATAAAAGAAAAAATGCTGATTCTAGAGAATATAAGTATAAATAAATGCCATAGACTTGGAAAGGCTAATAAATCGCCTATTTTGATTTCATTGCCTGAATATGAGGACAGAATAAAATTATTCAAAAATACGACTAAACTCAGAGATAGCAAAATTTACATAAGCAAAGACTACAGTAAAAAGATTAGAGATCAACGGCTTATTCTTATTGCTAAAAGGAAAGAACTTTTTGAAAAAGGCACTCGATCAAAGTTGAGAGATAACAAACTTTTTGTAAAAGGTGTAGTTTATGAAGCTGTAAATGGCCAAGTTGTCAATACTAATGGAAAAAAGATATAGCTAAAACAGTTTTTTTTTTTAAATCATATTTCCACTATATATTTTTTTTTCGCTAATGACCACAATGCCCTATGGCTTCACATTGCAATCTTATATTTAAATTCCCAAACTTTTAGTATTTTGATCTTTTCTTATTTAATTTGATTTCACAATGTTTTTGTTTTTAGGATTTGTATTTTTACGCACTTTACCTTATTCATATGTAATTATATCTAACTATGTAAATTTATCATTACCAACATATATGTAAATTTTAACTTTTGTTTTTGTCCACCTTGATTCTTTTTCTTCAAAATGACCACTCTTTATTCCTGCCATTACTTTTCAAAAAAGAAAAAAGATTTACATGTTCATTCTTATTTACATATTTTCCTTTTTGTATATATTACCTTTTGCTTACTGATTATTGCCTTTTCACAAATGCCTTTTATTTTTCTTATAATCACCAAATGTTTTCCACTTATCCTTTGTTAATGTAATTTTCATATTGTTTTCAATGTTCTTCATATTCTCATGTTATACTTTTGTATGTATTATTCATTTTATTTCTCTTCCCCATTAATGATATATGTGTAATATATGTTTAAAGTCACCCTGTTTGCCATACCTCAATTGTAAATACTTTATCTCTCCCTTTTCCCCTGTGTTTAATATTGTTTGTAATTCAACGGCGAATCCGTATAGGGCAAGACGCCCTAATAAAGTTGTTTTGTTGTTGTTGTTTGTTAATTCTCTAATTTACCTTTTAGCATATCTTCGAGCGAATATTTGTATATATTTTTTCGATTACCTCTATATATTAATAAGAATCTGATTTCGTTTTGTAAGAACGCCCGTTGAAGAACTAATAGTTCGAAAGCTAGCGTCCGTTATTTGTAATAAAAGATACTAATTGCGAGAGGTTTTTTGTCTTTTGGATTTAATATACAGGGTGATCCAAAAGTCCCGCACAACTTTAAAAATTAATAACTCCGCGAATATTTGCGCTAGAGCAATGCGGTAAACACCATTGTGTTCAGGATGCAATGGGATTTTTTATGGCAAATAATGAAAAATTCGAAATTGATTTTAGTTACAATTTTATTCGCCAGATGGCGCTCTACCAGAATCAGAGATTCAGCGGCCAAATTGTTTGATAAATTGAAAAATATAACTGATCGACACGTATTTTTCTTTTTTGAATACCAGGAAAGAACCCTTATAATATAAAATAACAAATTAATAAAACACCACTTCGCCAAAAGTATGAAGAATTGGTTAACGATTTTCAAATACAATCAGAGATATGTAAAATAGGTAAATGCAAATTAAAACATGTAGCAAAAAGAAAATTGATATTTTAGATACGGTTTGTTTCCGAAGATAATAAATTTCTAATATTTTTAATTCAACTCTCACTCAGTATCGATTATATTTATTTTAATTCATTTGAAAAATATGTATCTATCTCTGATAATTTATTTTACTCTGGAATGCCGTTGTTGTTGTCGTGTCCAATAAAGAGCCTTAGATGTATCCATGCATCTCCATCACAGCAGCAGCAATGTCCACTATCTTGGGTGTGTAAAGCTGCTGCTCTGGGTCTATGTCAATTTTCTGCAAGGCTGCGGCCATTGCTGGCTATGAGAATATGTGGGTAGGTGTAAGTTCCACACCAGGACAATTGTTGCATGCCCTATAGGTTCTTGTGCCATCTGGATGTATTGTCATTCCTTTATAGTGTTTTGTTCTAAGTCTTGTTATAGTTTTTGACATTTTTCTCTCAGAGTTTATTTCGCATTTTGATCTTTTCTTATTTTTTTTTTGGTTTAATTATCTTGTATTTTGACAAAGAATCAGCGTCAAATAATGACATTTGTTCTTTCCTTTGGCTCAACTTTCTGGCTTCCTTTGCCAATTCAAATGCCATTTCATTACCCCCGATCCCAGCATGGGCAGGGATCCAATGTAGAATGCAGTAATTCTCCAATGGTTCCAGTTGGGTAAGTAACGAGTGTATTTTCTGTGTGATTTTAGTATTGCCCTCTGAATTGCTTCTAGAGCGTATATGGAGTCGCTGTATATTAAAATTCCTTCTGCTTGATGCAGGGATGGTTGGTTAAGGCATACATCAAGGGCTTTCCAGATAGCTGTCAGTCACAAGTGAAGTTTGACGAAATCTGTCCTGCTCCTTCTTTGATTTTGATGTGCTTTCCATCTTGCAGTATTATGTTAATTCCGGCCTCTCCATTACTCAGGGTAAGGTCTGAAGATCCATCTGTATATGCTGTTAAAGGGCGTGGCCTAGCATTTTTAATCAAGAATTTGTACTATGAGGACCTAGCCATTAATATTCTAAACACATTAGACCTCGAAGCCCAAGGTATCAAAGTCTACCTCAATCAAAACAAAGCCATCAACATATACAATATGTATCACCCTCCAAACAATACATTTATTGACGATGGAACAATGGCTCAATTTCTTACAGACAACACTATTATTGTAGGTGACCTTAATGGCAAACATCAACTATGAGGATGTTCTACGTCAAACCCAAGAGTCAAAATACTATCAAACATATTTGACGACAATGCCTTCATGTGCTTAAATGATGGGAATCCTACCCATCATTCCTACAAGCTATAATACTGCATAAGCCCTTGATATAAGTTTTTACTATCCTGACATTTTCCACAAATGCAAATAGCAAATATTAAAAAGCTTTGGAAGTGATCATTTTCCCAATTTGATAGAAATTAGCACCAAGACCAAAACTAGCTCAATTAAGAAAAATTCTGGAACTTCAAAAAGGCTAATATGATATCTTTCGAAAACACCATTATTAAAGCAGCCAAAGTTTCAATACCAAGAGGTAATATTAAGAAATGGATTCCAAATTATACACACCAGGCAAAAAATATTCAAACACTTATAACTAAAAGAAATGAACTACAAAAAAGTGCACCCAAAACCAAACAAATTGTAGAAACTGAACATTGTGATTGCAAAAATAAAAAGATTATACGTAAATGTGAAAAGGGAAAAATGGGAACAAACCTGTGAAAACCTGAACCCAAGAAACCCTAATACAAAACTTTGTAATTTGGCAAAACAAATTGACAGATTCCAGCCACAAACTGAAAACGCAAATATGATTAAGAATACAGATGGTACACCAGCAACTAATGACAAAATTGCTGCCAATCCTTTAGGTAATTCATATCAAATAAGTAGTAAAATCAAGGTTGAAAAAAGGCCCGAAAGATTATTCATGACTGTAAAAATGTCACCAGCACTCATAATATTTTCCATGAAAAAAATCAATATGAAAGAGCTAGCTTATGCATTAGAAAACACTGACCTAAACAAGACTCCTGGACCAGATGGAATCCATGGCCGAATGATATCAAACTTGGGCAAAATTGGCAAAGAAAGACTTCTTAATATTTTCAATAACTCCTGGAAAACTGGAAATTGCCTCAAGACTGTAAAAATGCAACAATAATTCCCATTAAAAAACTTCACAACTCTGCTGATGACCCAAAAAACTACCGACCTATCTCCCTCACAAATTTTTGCTGCAAATTAATGGAAAAATTATACTCAGACGACTCACCTACCACCTCGACACAAGAAATCTCTTACCAGAAGAACAATATGGATTTAGGAAAGGACATGGGACAATAGACCAACTCTTATTTTTCACACAAAAGGTAAAAGATGCACAAAACAAAAAACCAACTAGCCACACCATAGCCACACCATAAGGTATGGAAAAACAAGTTAATTACAAAATTATACAAACATTTCAAAATTGATGGAAAAGCTATAACTTGGATAAATGATTCCCTTAAAAATATATACATCAGGGTCAAATATAATGGCACTCTATCTAAAACCTTCAAATTGTACCAAGGATTACCACAAGGATCATTCCTTAGCCCAACTCTCTTCACCCTATTTATTGCAGGCATAGAAGAAAATTTTTCACATAAAACCAATATTGGACTTTTCGCAGATGACATTATTCTATGGAGCAGTAACACTAACTGGAAAAAAGCTGAAAGAGATTTGAACAAGACTCTTCTCCACCTAGAAAATTTGCTAATAAACATAAATTAGAATTTAACCCCCAAAAATCTGAAACCTGTCTTTTTACTACCGATAAGAAACTATACAAAATAAGACCAAATATTATTCTGAAAGAACAACAATTGCAATATAATAAACATCCTAAATATCTCGGCTACACCCTGGATCCAGAAATTAACTCCAGTAAACATATTGAAGGAGTTGTTAGAAAAGGAAGAGACCGACTAAAAATCTTGAAATATATTTCAGGAAGAGTGGGGAGCTGAAGCAACAACACTAAAATTAACTTACACAACTCTAATGAGACCTATCTTGGAATATGGATATCAAATCTATGGTACAGCATCTGAAACAAATCTAAAAACACTGGAAAGGATACAACTAAATGCAACTAGAATTATTACAGGTCTTCGAAATACCTGCCCTGATAATATTGTACTTTACGAGTCAGACATTATGCCCTTAAAGGATAGAATAAGCTACAATCTGCCAAAATATATAAACAAAATCAAGAGTTATGAAAACAAACACAGAACTTTCAATTACATACTTAATTGGGAACCCAATATAAGACTCAAAAAAAAGAAGGCCCTCTCCACCTGGCCAAAAGAAATGGATTTTTAAAATATAAAGTAGAAAAAAATTATTTAGCAGAAAAATTCTCCATGCGAACCACTACAAAATGTTATTTTTAATGCCTCTTTAAATGAACCAACCAACAAACAATACCAAAATCCAGAATACTTAAAACAATTATCATTAGAAATAATAAATTTCCTAAAAATACAATAACTATTTATACCGATGGTAGCAGAGACGAGCTAGGACACACTGGCAGTGGCTGTCTCATCAAAAAAAAAACAAATGGCATTGAGAAAATGAACAGAAGAAACCCAGATTTTTGCTCAGTCTTCAGATCAGAACTTATAGCCATCTATGAAGCCTTAGAATCAATCAGAAATACTAATTATCAAGATATCTGGATTCTTACTGATAGTAGAAGTGCCATACAACACTTGAGTCACACAGGGGAACTTAGAGACAAAGTAAGCAGGAACATAATTGGCTATCTCCAAAAACTCTCAAAAACCTCAAAAATTCACCTTTAATGGATACCCTCACATGTTGGAATTGAAGGCAATGAAGCTGCTGATGTGCTAGCGAAAAAAGGCACAAAAGAACCCTTGCCACAGAAAAATAAACTTACTTTTAAAGAAATAGCAACAGTAGCCAAAATAAACAAGAACTGGAGGATCCCACCTAAGCACAGCTGGTACACCCTAGAAGCAGATGGCCACCCAGACCTTTCGGTCCACAAGCCGGCATGCGAAGCATGCCCTTCGCTGCTATTCTGTTCAACTCATAAGCCGAGTAACGGTATCCAAGCTAGTGCTTGGACATTGTACCTGGAAACACCACCTCCCAGACAACGTGTCTGGAAGGATTTCTATACCGGTGGCCTTTAATCACAGCAAAATAGGAAACTATCTACTGTGTCCAGCAGGGACCGCGGGGAGGCAACCCCCGGTCGACTCTGTTCACTCACAACTGAGGAAAAGCTCAGCTGCCACGTCGTGGGCTTTCTCAAGAAGCTTGCTGTGGTTTCTCAGCAGCTTACTCTCGATCGCGCCCCTCGCCCTCCTTCTCTCTTCCTGCACACCCACTACCCTTGGACAATCCAAGACGTAGTGGCGTGCATTCATATCCCTTTCCCCATAGACGCAATCAGGGTTTCTCTTAATTTTAAATCTGTGGAGACTTGGGGAAGAGCCCATGTCCCGAACTACCCTAATGAGTTTGTGGGACATTACCTTACAGAGGTACTTGGGTGTTGTTACCCATTTGAATACCTCTCTCCCCTTCACACTGTTCCTCCATCTGTCCAACCATAAGTCCTGGACGTGCCCCCTAATCCTCCTATAAACTTCTTTCTTGGTCACTGGGGTCCTCAGTGATCTACCTCTAAAGCATCCTGCCTTAGCGATCCTGTCTGCGAACTCATTACCTTCGATGAGGCTGTGTCTCCTAAACCAAGGGAGCTCCGGAGCCCGCGTCATCATCTCTAGCTCCTGGATTATTTGATGCGCGAGTTGCCCTTTCTCCAGATTGATGGCGACGAGGGCCGACATACAATCTGAATAGAGGCGGTCCGGGCTGAAGTTCTTCTCGGCACACACTCTGAGGGCTACCCTGATCGCAACCAGCTCGGCTGAAAAGACCAATTCGTCCACTCTGAGTGTTAAACTTTCTTGGAAGATCAGCTCTCCATTAGTGAATATCACTACCCCAGCTCCAGTATTGGTTCCAGACTTAATACCATCAGTGAAAACCTTCGTGCCAATCCCTGTCGGCCCTCCAGGACTCCAATTCCACTTTGGCAACCACTGCGGAGGCTTCCTTGGGTCCCTCTTCGATTCCAGGGCCCACGCTTCAAGTCCCAGGGCATCTTCCCTGTTCTCCCAGATCTTTTGTCTGATGGTCTCCTCCTCTAGTTTGAATCCCAGGGGAATAAGCCCAGCGAGGACCAAAAAGGCCTCACTGCTGGTAGTGCGATATCCCCCTGTGATTCTGAGTGCCGCTGTCCTCTGCACTCTCTCTAGAGTTGTTGCCACCTTCTGATCCCTGTTTCGGCGCCACCAAGCCCCGGAAGCATATAGCAAGATTGGCTCGACACAGGAGAGGCAGAGGTTCCTAAAAATAGTACCCTCCTTCTCCCCCCCCCCCTGTTGAGAGCCAACCAGGACAGGCCTGCACAACGCCTCCCTGCCTCTCGCCACCATCTCCTCCGCCTGGTATTGCCAACCCATCTTGTCATCAATGACCACCCCCAGGATGGTCATCCTATTGACCAACGCTACCCTCCGTCTTTCCATCCGGATAGCCGGCTTGTGTTCCCATTTGATCCCTTTCCTTTTAGTTCTTATGTCTCTAGGCTTAAAGCTGAGGGCTTTAGTTTTGGAGACATTGAACTTAAGGCCAGAGTCATAGGCCCAGATCGAGAGAATTTGGAGAGAGGTTCCAACACACTTCTCAGCCTTCGCTCTCGAAGCAGCCTCAATGATGAGGAACTGGTCGTCAGCATAGAGAACCAGCCTGGCTCCCTCAGGGAGCTCCTCCTGGAAAACGGTGTTTACCAGGATATTCCACAGAATAGGTCCGCAGCAAGAGCCCTGGGGGCAACCCCTAGCACAGTTTCTTTCCAACTTCCGCCCACCAAAACTGAGGCTAATCCGTCTATCCCTCAGGAAGTCACGAACCAAGCTGCAAAAATTATCAGGACCACCCATGTCCATCAAATTTCTCATCAGCTTGTTCCAGCTCATGGAGTTGAACACGCCATCAATGTCCAGGGCCCCGAAAAGAACCCAAGCACCCTTATTTAAGCCCATCTCAACCCCCTCTAACACCTCGTTCAGAGTTGTGGTTGTGGACTTACATTCCCTAAAACCATGTTGGAAAGAGGAAAGGAGCTCATTACTTTCTAGCCAGTGCTTCAGTCGCTAAGCTAGTAGGCTATCCAGGAACATACCTAGACACACTAGTAAAGAAAGCGGACGATAATCATTAGGAGAATTACCCTTTCTACCAGACCTTTCGAGAAGCACTACTCGGGCAACCTTCCATGCCTCAGGAAATGTACCAGTGTCCAGGCACCTATTGAATAACCTGGAAAGAATCGATGGGTGCATCCTTACCAGGGCTTTCACGACCGTGTTATCGATCCCTTCGGGACCATGAGATTTCCTTTTCCCGAACTTGAAAGCCGTCAGTTTCACCTCATTCTCAGAAAAGGGCGGATCCACCAAACCAAAAGTGGTCAGAGAGATCTCGTCCTCTGGTTCCTCGTTTCCGAAGTGCCGATCCAAGTTGTTTTTATTTTGTCTTCTGCTTTCGAGCGAGTAGGTCTAGAACACATTCTCTCTGGATTTTCTCATTGTTGGTGGATGAAACAGCACCAGTGATTATTTAGGCCGCTTTTGCTTGAACACTGTCTAGTCTTACTTTTAGTGATGAGCTTGAGGGAGCCCAGACGGGTGTTGCATATTCCATTATCGGCCTTAATAAGGTGGTATATGTTGTTCTGAGAATTCTGGGTTTTGCTCCCCAATTTGTTCCACATAGCCTTCTCAGAATGTTTAGTTTTCTGATAGCTCTATTTGAGGTGCTAATTAAGTGTTCTGAAAATTCCAATTCCTCATCAATAATAATTAAAATAATTTTGTTGACATCTTGTCAATACATGCACAGTCCGCACTATTAAAAAAAGATAATATGCATTATATTCACTATGTACAATGAATATGGCGCCTCTGCCAGCGCTGCAGAGTTTGGTGGAGAATCGCCAGTGGGTCTCCAGCGATACCACGCATTTTGCGATCTACGATGAATACGTAGATCGCGTACTTCGCCGCTTAGGAGATGGTGATGGCGTGGTCCTCGAGACCAACTGGAAAGATCCAGGACTGCAGTATCACACCTAGGTATTTTGGATTTCTATTTTATCAATTAATTGGTTGTTTATGCTCATTTTGGGGTTATATTTAAGCCTTTTTTCTCTGTCAGTGGAGAAGACGCATAGGTTTGGTTTTATTGGGTTTATGGTCATTTGGAGTTCCATTGCCCACTTCTCCAGTCCTCTCATTGATGTGTTCAGTATTTTTTACGATTTTTCTATGCTGCTACTTGTGTGCCATATGGCTATATATGGGGGGTCGGTGGAAGGCTGGTTAAACCGTTTGGTTTACGACCACTACGACCCGGGTTCGATCCCCGCATTGGACACTTTTTTCTGTTAAAAAAAAAAAAAATGCTCCAATGGCCCCCCGATTCTTGCAAAAGTCCAACCCCACCAGCGAGTGCAAGTAACCAAACGGGGCTCTGGCACATTTGTAAGTGCAAAGTCGATCTGCTTTCACATGTGTAGACATGTGGTGCGCTTACAGTAAAAAAAAGCAGTCGCTAACTACCCACCATGATTATCATGGCCTGTACCACGTGTACTAGGGATAAGCAAAAAAAAGAATATATATATATGACTATATCATCTGCATAAGAGTCAACCTTTGTGTCTTCAGTGAGGTAAGGATGGATGTCGTTAATATATAGCAGATAGAGTAGAGGACTGAGCACAGATCCCTGAGTTACACCAGCCCATGTTCTTCCTTCCTTGGAAAATGCTCCATTGACCCGAACCTTTAACCTTCTTCCCCTAAAGAAATTTGAAATCCAGATTAAGGTTTTCTTCTTACTCCGATATTGTGCAGCCTTTCACGTAATTTCTCCCTCCACACTCGATCAAAAGCTGAGGTCATATCAAGGAATATAGCCGTGGTCTTCTTTGGCGGTTTTTCCTGGAAAGAATCTATTATTGATTGACAGAAGTAGAACAGTTGATCAGTCGTAGAGTGCTGGGATCTATAGGCAGTTTGGTAGAGGTTTATATTATTATTTTTAGTGAGCCAGACTATGAGCCTAGGGTGGATAATTCGTTCTGGTATTTTACAAAGTATGCTGGTGAGAGAAATTGGCCGATAGTTCTTGTATTCCTTGGCATCTTTGTTTGGCTTCAGTATTGGCACTATAATTGATATATTCCAATTCTTTGGTAGTTTACCAGTTTGCCATGAAATGTTCAGTATTCGTAGGAGTTGATTATTAGCTTTGTCTTCAAAGTGTTTAATCATTTGACCAAAGATTAGATTATCTCTTGGTGACCTCTTGATTTAACTTTACTATTGATGAGTTTAGCTCATTCAGTGTAAAGTCTCTCAAGAAAATATCTTGTTGATGGAAGTTTCTTGCTTGTTTAACTAACTGGTTTATATTATTTTTAGAGTTCTGTCTTCATTCGTATAGTTGAATATGGAAGTGCTTGAAAGATATTCAGCAATTATGTCAGCCATCTGTTTGTTCTCGCTGTTCTATTCATATCGGTTAGAGTATTGGAGGATTGGTGTTGGTTTTGATTGTTCTCTAACACTCTAATCATATTCCAGTGTTGGCTGTCCATTCTTGGATCCATTTTTTCGCAGAATTCTGCCATTTTTCTTGTTTGCATATCCAAATTTCTTGTTCTATTTTGTGACTAATTTCAATGAGTTCCTTTCTGTTTTATTTTTTAAGAAGTTCATTGATATTGTCTCTCTCTCTGCAATCATTGCCTCGATGTTGTGGTCCTTCCAGTAAGGTATCCACAGGTCTTTACGTCTACCTCTAGGTATCGATGCTTTTGCAGCTTTTGAAATGTTCGAAGAGAATTTTTCCAAGTTTTTGTCAAGCGTTCTGTAATTCAATATTTCGTTGCACAGTTCTTCAAGCTTTTCTGTGAATTTTTTTCAAGTCGGCTTTCCTAAAGTTCCATGTTCTTTTATTCTAATGGACATTCTCAATTTTGAAGTTTAGGGTTGTTAAAATTGGTCTGTGGTCACTGAGTGCACCTCTCGGGATTTTCCATTGTGTTTTGGGTGCGATGTTGTAATTTATCGCTGTGATGTCTATTGCGGATTCTGTGCCTGTGGACTTGGATAGATAGGTTCTCTCTCTTTTATTTAACGGTGTAAGGTCGAGGTCGGTTAGCATGTCCTCAACCTGCTGACTTTTGTTATCCTGGACAGGTGATCCCCAAATTGAACTTTTGGCGTTAAATTCGCCGAGTATGATTGTGATATCCGAAGACGCTTCACTTAATGTCTCTATTGTGCGTACCCATACAAAATTCAAAGATTTCACGAGCTGAATGTTGGCGATTTTGAGATGCGTCAAGAATTCGCTACATGGGTTTTCCGGCAAATTGATATTGATGAAAACTGGCTGTCGAATGTTCTGTGGACAGATGATGCTCAACTTTCTCTAAACGGAGAATTTAACATTCAAAACAGCCGCATTTGGGCAACAGAAAACCCTAGGATTTTTACAGAAATGCCACTTTACCAGACTAGAGTTACAGTTTTGTGTGGGTTCACTTCTTTTATTATTGGGCCATTTTTCTTTGAAAAATCAATGAAAGAACTTTTAAAACCGTTTTTGTAACTGGTGAACGTTATGTTCAACTTTTGAGAGAAAAGGGTATTCCCATATTGCAGGGCAAAAGCACTAAGCGAAATAACATTCATGAAACCTCCTCATATCTCCCGAGGTGCCAAACAATTGCTGAAGGATACGTTCGGTGAAAATCGTGTGATAAGTCGCCACTTTATATACCAGTGGCCTCCAAGATCACCAGACTTAACGCCTTTGCGATTTTTGTTTATGGGGGTACATTAAATCGTGTGTTTATTGATGCTGGCCTACCACATTGGCCATGTTGAAGGCTTCTATCAGATGGCACGTTTTATCAATTTCAACAGATATGTTATTTAATGCTGTCCATTCTGTCATTTATCGTCTGCAGGCGGTGATTGAGAATGAAGGGTGCCACATTGAGCGAGGATTGTGACCTAATACAAGAGAGAAGGCAGTTACCTCATGTGTTATATAAGCCACCATGTATTATATTATCTACCAATATTTTGCAGCTCTTTGTGTTGGGAAATAGGGATAATAAATGCTGTCCTCACATCTTGACTCTTTTTTTTTTCTGTGACCAGTAATATTTTGTTTGTCATTTGCTCACATATTATGTCGTGCAAACCAGAGTGTTATAACTTCTCGAATAACACTGGTACACACAATTTTTCCCCTTATGTTTAGTTTTTCGCTTTTCGCTCATTAGAAGAAATAGCATAAGGAATATTTTCTGTACACCAATAACTTTAGAAATTTTGTGAAAAAAATAATACAAAATTATTTTACTACCACGTTTTCCAACGCAAAAGGTCGATTTAAAAATTATTTTTATTTGAGGGGACACATTTTTTGAAATTGTGTACAGTATAATAAACAATGATAACATTTGACAAGCCCATAGGATATTTGGAATAAAGTACGTCAAATATATTTTGTCACTCCCCTCTATATTTCATTTGTTGGATCATGACAAATATCCAGTTAAATAGTCAAGGGTCGCCAATCAGTCAAGAAACTACACATTTCTTATAGCAAGAAATCCTATTAATAGTGCCATCATAATTTTTGGTACTATATTAACATTTCAAAAATTCGTGTATTGATATCAGCAGTGTTTTTCAAACATTCAATCTATTCAACAAAACCCCATATAAATATTTTTGCTACATGTTTTAATTTGCATTTACCTATTTTACATATCTCTGATTGTATTTGAAAATCGTTAACCAATTCTTCATACTTTTGGCGAAGTGGTGTTTTATTAATTTGTTATTTGATATTATTAGGGTTCTTTCCTGGTATTCAAAAAGGAAAAATACGTGTCGATCAGTTATATTTTTCAATTTATCAAACAATTTGGCCGCTGAATCTGTGAATCTGGTAGAGCGCCATCTGGCGAATAAAATTGTAACTAAAATCAATTTCGAATTTTTCATTATTTGCCATAAAAAATCCCATTGCATCCTGAACACAATGGTGTTTACCGCATTGCTCTAGCGCAAATATTCGCGGAGTTATTAATTTTTAAAGTTGTGCGGGACTTTTGGATCACCCTGTATTTTATTACTCAAAAGGAACAAAACAAAAATAAACTACAAGTACAAAATGATTTCATAACTAACAAAGAAAAAATATATATAATACAAAAAAATGATAAAAAATATTTAATATGTCTGCCAGAAAAATGTTTCTATGAATTAAAAAATAAGAACAATTACAAAATTAACATATAAACTTCAAACAAGTATATAATACTATAATAATATACCTTCAATAGTATCAACAGTAAAATTGATTTCTCCCCTGCAGTTTATATATATTACAAGATATATATATATGATAGATGATTAGCGCATATAAAATCACTAGCAATAAGAGATTTCAGGGGAAAAACTATAGGTATTGATTAAAAGTGTAAATAAATATATTTAAAGCAAAAAAAAAGGAAATTTAACAAATCAGAAAATAAAATTGCAAACAAAACAACTAATTGAGATAAGACGACATATAAAAGGAATGAATTCATTCAAAGGATCACATTGAAAATGCATTTCTAGTATAACACAAAAAAATCACAACAATGTTAATATAAATAATATATAGGTATTAAAATATTAGTGATAAATATTTGAGAAATAAATTATAAAAATAATAAGATTAGATAGTAAAAAGGTATATTAAAGGCATTTAAGTATGGATTGCTCTATTTTCACAATAATATGATTATAAAAATAGAAATATTTTAAAACGTGTTTTTCGAATGTTCACTGAAGCAGTACCCGGGCGAAGCCGGATCTCATTCAGTTGGCAATATATAATCTGAATATTCCTATAAAAATTATATTATTTCAAACGATCATAATTTTTAATTTGCTGAATGAGTCACCGAAACGTCGGGGAATAATGTAATTTAAGAATGAATATGTGTTATTGAAGATCTAGATTGTTGCAACAAATATGTTATTTTATAAATAAATTTCTTTTATTTTCGCTTCACGACGGAGAAAATCTTAACATGATTTGCAATAAAATTTTATGATGTTTCAAATAGATATATGCTTTCACACACACACACACACACAAATTAATTTTATTATGACATTATTTTTGGAATTTTTTTTTTAAATCAATGTTTTAAATATCAATATGTATCAATTCGATCACGCCCTAAACCAATTACAAAATAAATAATAGATAAATGTGAATTAAATTCAAAGGATTATCTAGTTTTATATGTAAAATCCCAGCGAGGTAATGATTAATGGCATCAGATCTAGGATTTATCTTCTGCATTTTTATTCCATAAAATTATCACTTAAAATCTGGGATTATTTGAAATGGAAGTTTAAAGGCAGCTTATATAGATAAAGCAACTTTTGATATCGCCATTTTATTTATTGGCTGAAACTTTATAAATAAAAGCAATTGATCTTGATCCCGGCCTTTAGCTTTAGTTTCTTAACAAACTTCAGATAGAGATTTAGATAGTAGAGGAGATTTCAATTTCATTACTTTCCATGAGGGATAAATAAAACCTTATAGATATTGATAAATAATTTCACACTTTTCTCTCAAAAATTAATTATTAGAGATAAAACATCTTTATTGCTTTTATAAAACGTAAGTGAATTTATTTATTTGTTTTGGGATGGTAGAGAATAATGATTACAATGAGTGTAATTCTCCATTCACACTCTATTCTATACTTACATTAGCGTTTGCTATTAGTTAGTATATAGCGTTTTATGAGTACGCCATTTTGTTTTAAAGTTTATTTATAAAATTTATAAAAACCTTTATCAATCGCCTAGTTAAACATCTTCACCAAGAATAATCCTTTAAAAAGCAGACTATAGAAGCATAATAAACTATACAATAGTTGTAGCAATCTGGTACGTTATATTAGCGAAATCACTGGGAAGAATCACCACTGATGTGTCACAGCTTCCTAAATTTGTTCATCTTCACTTCAGAAATTGTATAAATTCTTTATAAATGTTTATATATATAATAAGTTGTTCTGGATATTTCCCTCTTCAATAATTAGAATGATATCGTGTTGGGCAGTTATACATTTGCGAATGCTCACAACCCGAAAAGGTTTTCTTATTCAATTTGAATTTTGAAGAGAGAATTTAACACACATCTAAAAAATTAACAAATTTGCTAGAAAACTAAAATTTATTTCAAATCCAGATTTTAAGCTTTCTATCTCGCAGTTACAAGTCAAAACTGTCAAAAATCTTCTATACATTTTTAAATAAGAACAAAGTGCAAACGCGCTCTTTAAGTGGCTTTCTTGTTTCACGCGGCTTCCTCGCTTCATCCGTTTTCAATGCCAACCTATCTATGATATAGTAATTTTGATTTGTTTTTATTCTCTGCTAATTCCTTCTAATCATAGAGCGCCGGAATGCTTTGGAAGACAAAGTTTGACGGCTACGATTGAATAATACCTTGGAGTTACAAGACACAAACATCATACAATATAAGGAATAATAGATTTCTGTTATTGTTATTTATTTATTGTAAAAACATTAGTATGAGTATATACCGTTTTTCCTTCAAATAATATTGTTAAAACTCTAATTGAACATTAAAAAAATCAATTGCATTTTTTAAATATATATATATATATTATCTCTAGTATTGCACATTTATTTAAAGATAAGTTCAAGTAAATGTGTTGAGCTATTGAAAGCGAGCCCTTCCTGACCGTGAAACTGATTGTTACTAATTGCTTACTGTGAATCTATCAGAAAATTACAACAGTTGCTTATTTAAAAATATATTGTAACGTTTTTGTGTTAAATGTTAAAATATGTTTTTACATTGTTAATTTGTTTGTCGTTGTTTTATAATAATGAAGATACAAATTACATTGCTGTTGTTGTTTATTATCGTTTTTTTAATACATTGCATGTGATGATGATAAGAAAAATTTCTTTTCAATTTAATATACAAAATTCATTTTAAAAAAAGCAATAATTAATTATAAAATTCACAAACGTGATAATATATATATTTTTTCAAAATCTTTAAATACGTATTCAAACATGTTAAGTATTTTGGTATATAGACACATGTGTGACAGGCGAATGTTCATAATAATTCGAGTACATGGGTAAGTACATGGTAAGTAGTGTCCGAAATATTCGTCGCATATGCGACTGGCTAATACACTTGTTCGTCAGAAAATTTACATCTTTCAAGAAAAAAAATATTTTTATCTTTATTTTAGATGAATATATATTATATTCCATTTTAAAAAAATAATTTAGTCTTTGTAAATATTTGTCGCCAAATATCTTCACTGATAGATATTTGATAGAGTGAATTATTATTATATTTATTTGATAAGCTGCTACTACATGCCATGACTTGCAAGGAAGGCGTATGGAGGGGATATTTTGACAGGGGTAACGGAGACGAAGATCTTTGTTTTAGATTGCAACCCTGAAGAAATTAAACAGAATAACTATTTTGTAAAGTAATTGTTTTCATAATCTTATTTTTATTGCGCTTGATAATAGAAAAACTCTCTCACACAAGAAATAAAGATTAATGAGAGGGATATTTTAAACAGCAACCAACTTAACAATATATTCAATTCTTATTTCACATTGAAACATATAATGTTATCTTTTTGAAAATAGAGCAATCCATAAATAAATCTTTAAATAAAAAGGCATATATTTAATCAAAATATCATTTATTTTACCAAATTTTCAGTTGGCTGAACGCCAACCTTTATCAAGATTACCATTATTATACCTTGATAAAGGTTGGCGTTTAGCCAACTTAAAAATTGGTAAAATAAATGATATTTTAATCCAATATATGCCTTTCCATTTAAATAATGTTATCTGTAATGTGTAGTTTGAAAAATGTTCCAATGTTACCTATTTGTGAAAATTCGATCACACATTCCTTAAATACGATACAGAGTAGATGTGAAGCCGGTTGGATTCCTATAATAGAACTAATTTGTTTTCTCTCAGGTTCGCTAATTAAATAATCACAAATTAACTTACATCGTGCTGGGAAATGCAAATAACTTTGTCCAATGTGTCATCTGTTGGTGTGGCTCTTGTGTTTCATTTGAAAATATATTTTCTCATTTATCTCCCTCAATATAATCACACCTTAGAATATATATATATGTTATGAATATTTTTTGTTGTTGTTAGATAAGGCTTGATAAGACAAAGGATCGATAAGATGAAGGATCGAGGTGCAGTCGTGATAAAAAAAAAAGATAATTATTTACCGTCAAGAAGCTTTTATTTTCAATTACTTGAGGAAATATTACACATTAGTTAGTTTCACATTATATAGAATTTATAAAGTTAATCCTATATTAGTGATTTAAAAGGATAGATATGTTAACGACGCATATTTACAACAAAACTATATAACTAAACTGAAAGTCTTTCTAAAAACGATTATAACAAAGTAATATTATCAATGAATAAAATAAAAAATATATATTTTAATATATAGAAATATTTGAGTTTTCAGATTATATAATATATAAATAACTAAGTATTTAAACCCTAATTTCTTTCTTAGTTCTGTGTGTTATATGTAAATATATAATACTGATTAACTATATATCAGAGATAACCTATTATGCGTTAATTTTATTGGTATAAATAAAATATATCTAATAGCACACACTACATACAAACTCAAATATATATTTTAAAATTTATTCTATTGACGTTATGTGGAGCTGAGTTTGTTGTTGACACACATTAAAATATGTTATAATACCTTGATAAAGGCTAGCGTTCAGCCAACTGAAATATTGATAATATGAATGATATATTGATCTAATATATACCTGTTTAATTAAAAATTAAATATTTAAAATCGTTTATTAAAATAAAACCTTATTTTACGATTGAAATCAAATTGGGAAAATTTGCAAGTAAATTTAACAAAGTACGAAGGCGTTGAAGATTCACTGTCCCATAGCAAACATCTAGAGTATGAGTAGCACGCTAGACTTTGTCGAAAGCGTGGAGTTATAAAGTAATATGCATATAACCCGGGTAATAAGGTATATATAAGGAGTATAATAGCGGATGTGGGCGCTAGGTAATATCTGGCCTGAGCACGAGATGGAGAAAAAATAGAAGACTACCCAGCCTCTCTATATATAATTATACCATTATTGTATCGCGCGGCTTATTTTATTCTTTCCCGGTGTTTGGTATTGATTCGTATCCGGTGTGGTATATTTAGATATTAAGGGTTATTAATTCGGTGGTGATTTTATATATGTTTATTGAAGTAATGTGAAGACACTCTTTTATATACATGTTTAGATTTGAAAAAAATAGTACACATTTGATATTGTACTGGGATAAGGTGCATAAATCATGCGTCATCTATCGGAATAAATATAATCTATTCTCGTTGATTTTTAATCATTCCAGAATTGACCAAATAAAACCTTTCAGTTGCACGATAAGGAGATGCCTTTTTCATAATGTTTCAGATATGTTATTTTTAATTCTGAATAAAACTCTCGATATTTTTGTAGATTTAGTCCCATGGCTTATTAATCGTAGGGAAAGCAATTTCACTCACAGTTTATTTTGTACAAAAATTGCAAGTGTAAATAGGACAAGATTTAATAGTCTTGTGCTGCTAGAGCTAGGCGTCCGTTTGTGCTCTTCGACTGTGTAAATGCCTGAATACTTACGCTTAAAGTCCGTATAGGATGCAGATCGCACTATAAGGTGGTCTTTTGATGAAATATTTAGAAAAATTTAAATAATTATTTTTGAAAGTATATTGTGCGAAATTTATTTCATTTTCATCTTTCTATTTCACCACATAAAACAAATAAAACAAAATTATTAAATAAAACTTTATTTTACGACTATACACTTTCTGTACTTTTATTTTTAAACTACGCAAGGGCGGCAGTGAAGTGAGTCGAAGATTAACACAGTGTGGACCGTCAATATATCATGGAAAGCTGCAAACTAGGAAGTGATGAGTTGGTCCCGGTCATTGTGGATATCTTTCCTTAATTGGTTGTAAGATGAAATGGTCCGGTAAAATCGAAGGAATTTTAAAGTTAGGGATGATAAGGTCAGTCAGCGAGCGACAGATAAAGTTGCCCAGGCAGGCTGAAGTGCAACGATACCATAATAATTAGACACCGAAATGCAACGAAACATTACTAACTTGACAAACAGTAGTGTTACGAGACCACACTGACTCGACCTACCAAAGTGCAACGATATCACCTTTACTAGAAAGAACGTAGAGCGACCAAACCACACCGACTCTACAGAAAGAAAAAAAACACAAGACCGCGATGACTATACATACCGAAGCTAAGCCCTAAAATATTTTCTTATCGCGATAGAGAGAAAAGAAAAAGGTTTAAATTGAAAGTATATGTATTGTGACGTCTGGCTCTCCTATACTGAGAACCAAGAATGTGGGTAAATAACAAAGTTCTTCTGACGCCAGTTAGGGTGGCACCGCGGGCATGATGGAAGTAGCCGACGAGAGAATAAAAATGCTAGAGGACCGACAGCGCCAGGGGGAGTTACCGCGGACAAGAAGATAAAAGACAGTCTGGTAAGAGGAGTTCGACAGCAAGAAGTCCTAGGAAAGCACCAAACACAGCCCTGTTGATAGTAGCTGTTGGCCTGAAGTTGGCCAGGCCGGGTTGCCCTCCGGAACTTTCCGGAGCGGCTTGCTTTGTGGAAGTGGACACTGGAGCTAGCATGTCGTTCGGCAGCAGATCAGCCTTCAAGACGTTGTCGTCAAGGCCGGACGTGGACTGTTTGTGGAACGAGACACTTCGCAAAAGTGACATTCAAGTAGCCGATGATCCTTCTAACGGCGAAGGTTAGAAGCAAGTCCCTATATTGTATTCCCTCCAGTTCGTACCACTCTAATAAAACAAACACTATCTCAACTTCCCCCCTTCACGAACTCACGTGACGTCTCTGTACCTGTCCTGATAAGAAAAAGAAAGAGCACGGCGCGTGTGCACGAAGAAACAATATACATCGTGAAGATAGTTTAATTTCTGTATTAATTAATAATAATCCAACCGAATAAATTGAAAATACGTTTCAACCAACTAGAGGAAATGATAAAAAATGCTAATAAAATTGGCAATGAGTGTGTTGTATTAAATAATCTATCCAGCATGGTGTTTTATTAATATTTCGTCCCCCGACAAACCTCCAGCTATACCGTGTGTGTGAATATTTTATCTAGAATAAACAAAAGAAATGGTTAATAAAATTATCGCTGAATTCTGGTCCAACTAATTTTAACCGAACGAAATAAAAAAATAAAAGAACAATAAATTTCCATTGAGAATTTTCATTTTTTTTCCTTTCTTCTAACTTTTTAACATAAAGGCATCGATTTAATAAATGAGAAATTTTATTGAGCTAACGTTTGAATTTATAAATCCTTTTGGAATTCAATTTTTATTACTGAAATCATTTTTCTTGTTCTTAATTTATTAGGAAAATAAAATCTACTTGATCAATAACAAAAATAATTTAGGTGTATTGTAGTAAATATAAGAATTAATAAATATATTTTTTTAACAATTTATTAATGTTATATTAAATATATAAAGGTAGGTGTGTGTGTATTTGAAAATATTAAAACTCTTTTTTCTTTAATAAATAGAGATTTATTTTATATATCAATTCATATCATTTATTTATAAAGAGAAAGGATTTAAATGTTATCTACATAAAGAAAACATTTATAGATATTGAATATATATTCAAATTTTTACATTGTTTCTGTTACAAACACATTTTATATACATGTTTTTACGAAATGTATACATTTCCTTAAATTATTCTTGTTTTTAGAATATTATTTTTAGAATGTATATGCACATATATTAATTTTTATAATTACAATTTCTGTCTATATGTAGTAGCACCTGTAGTATTTTAAATAATTACAACTCTTTTTAAATCAACAAAAGAATTATTTATTGCATTAAGCAGGAAAATAAAAACTAGGAATGCCAAACAAAACGTTTTTAGGTTAATCAACCTGCAACCACCTACAGGTTAGTTCCTATTCAAAATCTAGCTTTTACACAGAGTATTGAAAAATAAAATACGACAATCCCTCCCCTGTGTGGAAGCTTCTATCAAACAAGTCCGAGAGAGTTTATACTGTTTTTAAGTTTCTCCTTGGGAAGACTCTTTGTTAATAGGTCCGCTTCCATTTCGTCACTCCTAACAAATTCAAGGTCGATTGTTCCTTCTTCCACAGCATCTTTTATAAAATACAATTTTCGGTTTATATGTTTTGTCCGGGAAGTTATTTTTTCAGATTTATTCCACTTGATAACATATTGGCTATCTGTTTTAAGCGTTGTAGGAAAGTTCGCATCCTTTATTTTCAGGTTTAGCTCATTTTTCACTCTTGCCTTAAATTCTTCAAACTTCCCCAAAGTTTCATTTTTGTTTTTCAGAAAGTAGATAAAGGTTCTTCGGCTGAAGTCATCAACCAGAACAAAAAAGTTTTTTGAGATTGGTATGGCATTGGACCACATAAATCCATATGCACCAATTCAAAGGGTTTGGTTGTACAGTTGGTGGTAACGGGATGGTAAGGTTGTCGAGTCAATTTCCCCATTATACAAGCTTCACATTCTGGCAAGTTCTTAAATTTAACATTAAACCCCAATACCACATTCCGTTGAATTATCTCTTTCATGTACGCTTCGTACAAATGATTCAGTCTTCTATGCCACAAGCTGATATTGTCATTTGAGAAATCATCTTTTGTGGTCATAACATTCTCCGTCTTTTCCGAGTATTCATCTCTGGACCTTGTTTCCATTACATACATCCTATCCTGGATTTGAGCCTCTGCAATTAAATCATCCTGTTCATTGTAAATCTTTTCTCCATCTCTATTGAAAATTGCAGTATTTCCTTTGTTAGTTAATTCGTATATTGATAAAAGATTAGACCTTAAGTTAGGTACATGCAGAACTCCTTTAATTTGAACATTCTCAATTCCGTTTTCGGTACAAGTAGAAACCTTGATATCACCTTTAGCTATAGCATGTGTAACTTCACCTTCTTCTGCCAATTTTATCTCACTTTCATAAGGCATTACATTTTCCATCCAGTCCAAGTGGGGAGATAAGTGCGTAGTACACCCTGAGTCAAGACACCAGGTTTGTATCTGACTATAATTATTTGAGGAGTTTTCAAAAACTCGATCTGTGCTGGTATTGAAAGTTTGTTCCGCAGGCTTGCTTGAGACGGTATTCGTATTATTTCTGAAATTTTGTTTGTTATAGTTCGTATTTGAATTTGCATTTCTTCTCCCATGTTGTTCTTGAGTTCGCTTATTTTTGAACCAGCAGTCTTTAGCTAAATGTCCTTTTTTATGGCAAACAAAACACTCCGTTTGTCGATTCTGTTGATAGTGATTTCTTCTGTCTTTACTTCTGTTAGCCTGTTCATTTTCATCAGAATGACTCCCATTCATCTTAGAATTCATTCGATTCTCTTCCTCTCTACCTCGCACAATATGAAACGCTAGTTCTCTTTGGGATATTTGGTGTCCGAGTGAAGAACTTTGAGAGGCAATATTTTTGGCTCTAGCCATATATTCATCTATGGATTCATTATTTTTCATCTTGATATTCTTAAGTTCAAGTCCAATATCAAAGATCCTATCTTCTAGGTTGCCCGTGTAGATTTTCTTTAATTCATCCCATACTTTCTTTGCTTTAGTTTCATCTAGAAACATTCCTGCTTGTTCATCTGATAGAGTTGTAACTATAATTCCAAAGGCTTCGTCATTCTTTTCACTCCATATTTGCCAAGCGACTTCATCTTTTATATCAGGCTCGGGATCCGAAATTACGCATTTAAATAATTTCTTTCCACGTAAAAGTGCTCCGACTTTTAAAGCCCAAATCGGTTAATTTGTTCCTGTTAAAGGTTCAATTTTTGTCGTTGGGGAAAAATTGCAATCCATTTTAGCCTTGTTTTTCAACTTTTAAAAATTAAACAATATAGTTTAAAGGTAGTTTATAATTCAAAAATGTTTTTTTTCAATCCTTCTATTTAAAACTTTCTTTTATCAATATATTTCAAATTCTATTGAAATATATTTCAAAATTTACATACGTTAATGCAGAAGAGATCTTTGTTTACCGATTAGAATAAACGTATCAAACTTCTGATAAAATATTTTCGCTTTTTCTCAAGTTTTAAATTGAACCACTGTCTGCTACCATAAATGTAGTATTTTAAATAATTACAACTCTCTTTAAAGCAACAAAAGAATTATTTATTGCATTTAGTAGGAAAAGAAAAACTAGGAATGCCAAACAAAACGTTTTTAGGTTAATCAACCTGCAACCACCTACAGGTTAGTTCCTATTCAAAATCTAGCTTTCACACAGAGTATTGAAAAATAAAATACGACAGCACCTCCATATGAAAACGTTTTATATGATTCACATAATGGTATAAATGATTTTATAGCTTTTTATATACGTTATGTAACTCGCACTGATATCCTAAATAGTGTAAAGAAACAGAACATAGTGTAGCAGAATTTTTATTATTCTACGAAAATTTTTTTTAATTTTGATATTTATATTTTGATACACTGTAAAATGTTCTCATTGCCTCTCTGATATTTTATTAGTTTTAATTTGGTTTTATATTAAATAAATTGTTGTGTCATTCTGATATTTCCATTTCCCAATTTTCTACGTTACAATATAGATCTAAAAATACTTTACAATTCTTTGGATGAATGACTGGAAGTTGACATATGATATAATTTGATAATTTCATATTTTAATGAAGGTTTTTTTTTTTTAATTTCTTTTTGCCTCACCAATTCTCGGCTAAATCAGATAGCTGATAATTTAACTAGAGATTTATGTCTATTTTAAAAATATTTGATTATTTTTTACGATTAAAAAAACATAAATGTGTTATTCAAATAGGCTCTTAAAACACCTTCTGGAGATTTAGCAACCCACTGAAGACGTTGAGAACTATTTCAGAAAAGAAAAATATAGCAATTGAACTCTATAATTTCTACAGATCAATTGTAAATAGATTCATACAAAAAGATGTAGTGAGGAAGGTTTTAGAACAGATGTGTAAATAAATCCCTTTTCAAACAGAGGCTCACGTGCACATGGGGAAAGGGAGGAAAAATAACTGTATTATTTTGTTGTTGTATGGCGAATCCATACAGGGCAATGGGCCCTAATAAAAGCCTTTTTGTTGTTGTTATTCAAATAGGTAAATAGTGTCCTTACTTATTAGGCAAAAATTTGAAGCATCAACAAAATCGAACATTTTAAAAATTCTGTTTAACATTTCTAATTGTCTGCTTTGTATTTACATAATATATATTCCTTATTATTTGAATATGATAATAATAGTTTTTTTGATAACTTTGCATATTCTATCATAGCACATACCTATCTACTATTGTAAAATAACCTTATCTATCACAACGATTTGTTTCTAGGCCTTAAGCGCCTGTACATGTAAAAAGGGAAAGCTCTCTCAAAGTTTTACTAATAAATTTCTGAGATGTTCAATTCAAATAAGATCTCTTGGGGAGGTTATTAAGTCTCAGGTCGATGAGACTCCGCTCTGGGCCATGTATTCCAATCAAGGCAAAAAAATCTCTGCATTTTTATTGGCTAAACGCGTCAATGAGGTGTCAAATATATTATTACATGCCTATATTAAACCCCCATCTTCCCTCAGAAAGTCTCGTGAAACCGTTATAAAATATATTCCTGCGATAATAATAACCAAAATCTATAAAATCCTTACTTAAGAATTTTCTATTGTTTTTTTATTATATTTGGAATTATTATTATATTATTGTATATCTTGTTATAAAATGAATTGATATAATAAATATATATTATACTCTCGTTTAAATATATATATGTATATATATTTCTTTAAAAGGAACACATATCCTAACCTTTCAAAAGAGCTTTCTTTTCTTAATTTCCGCACACATATATATTGTAATGTGGAAAATTAGAAAATGTAAACTTCAGGATTACAGAGCAATTTATTTAAGCAAAGACACAAATTAAAATTGATAAAATACAAAAGAAGCAATGAAGAAAGTTTACAGAGTAGCACAGTATATATAAATATGAAAATTGATACTCTGTTAATAAAATAATAAATACTTTGATACATAGCTCCTTCCTTATGAGAGCTGTGACCCACAGCTAGCAATTATTGTAGTTACTGACTTGGATCTGACTTTCTTCTGCCAGAGTTTCCTTCGGAGTCTTCGAACTTTCTCCCTAGTAGATTTGTGTCCTTTGCGGTGTGAAGAGCGGATTTGTCGTCGTATCATCAATATGGACATCATTATATATGAAGTAAGTCTTGGGTTTAACACGGCGGAGGAATCTTGGAGCCAGTCTTTGGAAATCTAGATCACAGCACCCGTGACTTCAAGATATACTCGGCGATCTCCAGTTAGTCTTCCCTAATCTACCCAGCATCTACACCAAAATGTAACGTAGAAAATTAGGAAATTTTCAGGATGACACAGCAATTTATTTAAGACACAAGCACAAATTTAAATTGATAAAAGACAAGAGAAGCAATCAGGGTAGTTTACAGAGTAGAAAAATATATAAATATCAAAATTTATATTCTGTTGATAAAACAATAAATACATTGCTACAATATTAAAAATAAAAAATTCAGCAGAGTGAGCGGTCAAGATTTATCCTTTTTTATTTTTAATATCAATATCTAACATTTTAATTTTTCTTTCTTTTTTCACAAACATATATAATGCAATTAGGCACATTTTACGTTTGAATATTAAGTATGTGTTGTTAAAAAAACTACGTTTTTTATTTTTGATAAATAATTTAAAAATTAAAATTATAATATAAATTTCTACAACAGAGCTTCGGCACTTACACGTCAGAAGCGGGTTAAAAAAAAGGAATTAGATAAGATAGGAGTTTATAAAAAAAGGGCAAATACTTTAAAATATATGGAGAGGAGAGATATCATTTATAAGTCGTAAAAATAACTATTTTTTATTAAATAATGATTCTATATACAGTTACGAGCGTCATGCGTTCTTAATCAATTCTTCAGTTTTCATCTCTGTCACCATTTGCTTTTTTTTGGAATGGCGCTCTCCTATTGGTTGGCTACGATCACGCAACCTTGTCTGGGCAATATCGACTAAAACAAGAATCAATTCTATCAGATCCTCACTCAAGCTTCTAGACTCAATGGTTCTGTCAACCTTGCTCTACGCAGCTCCAATTTGGGCAAACAACCAAAAAAACTTGGTTGACAGGGTACAAGACAATTTCTTACGGAGACTTCTAAATTTACCTAGATATACTCCTGGTTTTATTCTACGTATGGAGTGCGGAAGAACGTCACTGGGAGTTACGGTGCTGAAACTTACACTCGGGTTCTGGCTTAGAATTCTAAAAATGAACAGCAGCCGACTCCCCCATATATGCTTAGCTCAACTATATGAGATATCAAGAAATATAAATATTTATATTGGACTTGCGGAAAGTTTGGCCAACATACTCAACTCAACAGGATTTTCATGGTTAATTAACTGCAACGATGCAAGGATTATCCGGCAAGAAATACCTTTAATAACTAAAATTGCAATAGAACAATCTATTCAAAGTGACCAGGCAAAAATAGAGAATTCTAAATTCTACCCTCACTATAAGTATTTACACAGTTCATTCCAAATTGAAAACTATTTACTTAGCAACTTTCCATTCCCAGTAAAACGCTATATCGCACAACAGAGAATACTATATTCGTTTTTTAAGGAAAACCATACAAACATTTTCAAAGAGGGTGATAAGATTTGTGATCTCTGCAAAGAAAATATGGAAACTGAACTATCTCATTATATCTATGAATGCCAAGATATATATTAGTGAGGAGAGAAGGACATTCTTTTCAATGGTAGACACCAGCCAACTTAGGTCAATCCAAATGATGTTAACCAGTGCCCAAACAAGCAGACTAGTTGCTCAGGCCCTATATAATTTTTACAAGGCAGTAGGTGTAAAGAGGGAGAAAAGAGAACTTGGAAGCTATTGTTCTTACACCTCAGAATGATGAAACATCGGGGGGTCGACCTTTCATATTAAATCTTACTTTTCCTTATTTCTAATAATTGTATATAGTTGCGGAACTACTGGTTTCCACTACTGGTGTTGCTCTTTTCCTGATATTGCACCTTGTACGGAGAATCTGTATAAGACTAATGTCTTAATAAAGGCTTTGTGTGTGTGTGTGAAAATGACAATTAAAAAATATTTATTGTCATCTAAGACAATATTACATATTTTCAATCATAGGGAGAGAAAAAGGAAATAAGAAGAGAAAAGAGAAGAGAAAATATATACAAATATGAAACATATTTTACAAGATGGTGATGGGAGATGGAGGAAAAAAACCTCGGCGCTGGAGGGTCCTGGACCAGGCGATGAGCGGGTCTTCCACTGCTTCTCCGAGCCCAACCTGTACAAAGTAGCGATAAATTCGCAACTTTGCCGACGCCAAGATGGAAAGGACGTCGTCCTCAAGGCCGGACCCGCCGAAGATCCAAGCCTGCAGGTCAGGGGGCCGCCCTATGATGTTGAAGGCCTCTCTAATGAGGGGCCTGATGGAAGGACAGCACCAGTAACGGTGGCTGAGGGAGCGGTCGATGGACCCGCGGGCAGGACAGGAGGGGCCGACCGAGGCAGGATGGGCCGGATGGGGCAGGGCGTGGAGGGCCAACTTGAGGGCCGCGTCGGCCTCGTGGCCCGAGTAGGCGCAGCGCCGCAGCGAGGCCCAGTCGATCCTGGATGGTGGATTGATGGTGGGCGTCCATCTCGCCAGGAATCTGGAGATGGGCGTGGCGGCGAGGCGCGGACGATCCAGGGCCCGTCGGGCCGAGCGGGTCGTGAGGCCGTTGAGGAACGGCGTAGCCTTCCCTCGGAGCACCACGGCCGCAGCTAGAAAACTAGGTGATGGTGTAGACTCCGCCCCGAAGCCCACGGCGTTCTCGGAGGTCAGCCTCCGACAGAAGGCGCCCAGGGCCGCGGCGTCAGCCAGGGCCGAGCGCGTAGGGCGGGCGATGAGGTGGTCCTCCACGATAAGGTCCCGGACTCGGGCTCCGCGCCAGCGAGCGGGGGCCAGGAGGTCGGGAGGGCGAAGGAACCGGCAGCCGCCGATGATGGGGAGGTCCAGCAGCTGAGCTGTGGGGACCGCCCGGTGATTGAGGCCCAGGATGTTGGAGGCCTCCTCCCACAGCTTCAGCAACCGGAGGCGGCGGGGCTGGAGACGGGTGCCGTCCGGTGGAGGGTGGAGCCAGGCCTCACCGCTGTTGCCGCCGACCAGCCAGCTGAAGGCATTTCTGCCCCCGGGGAGCGCGACCTGCACCCCCTTGAGGCAGGCGAGCTGGAGCTGGGTCGCGAGGTCGAGGAGGCCGAGGCCTCCGATGGCAACTGGCCTCGCCATGACATCGGCGGGAAGCCACGCCGTGTGGTCCTGTCCCCAGACGAATCTCGCAAGTCGGGCCTGCAGCTTGGCGATGGTCGGGGGTGATGGTAGGTAGCCATGCAGGTGGTGCTGGATGACAGAGCCCATCAGCGTGTTCGCCGCTCTTGCTCGCCCGACGAGGGAGAGACCGCGGGTGAAGGGCGTCCATCTGCGGCAGGCAGTCTCCAGGAGGGCCAGGAGATGCTGCTCCCGGTGGGCGACGGTGCTCCTGGGGGCGATGTCGAGCCCGAGGATCCTGATGGAGGTGGTCGACCAGGAGGCGCCGAGAGGGGAGTCGCCGCGGTTGCGCCAGGCGCCGCACCAAAGGCCAGCGCTCTTCCGGAGGTTCACGCCAACTCCGGAGGCCTGCTTATAGTCTTCGAAGACAGTCGCCACCCGCTCGAAGTCCTCGTCGCGATGGAACAGGAGGACGATGTCGTCGGCGTAGGCGGTGACATTGCCCACGCCGAGGGTCAACTCCAGGCGACGTAGTAGCGGCCCCGTGGCGATGCTGAAGAGTGCGGCACTCATGGCGCAACCCTGTCTTAGGCCGTTGAGGAGGGGGAAGGCGGTGGTGTAGAAGCCTCCGGCCCGGATGGTGGCGTCCGCCCCGGCGTAGAGGATGTTAATCCAGGCCCTGAAGGCCGGCGGGAGGCGGAGGGACGTTAGCAGGGACTCCAAGAAGCCGCGGTCTAGTGAGTCAAAGGCGGACTCCAGGTCTACGCCCATGACGGCCAGCGGCGAGCCCAGGGCGGTGGCCTCCTCGACGGCGTCCGTCACCATGGCGATGTCCCATGACGGGGACCTCCCGGGGACGGCGTAAGTCTGGCATTCCGGCACAAGGGTCCGCAGGTGGGGCTTGAGGCGCAGGTGAAGGATGGCGGCCAGGACCCTGTAGTCGGCCGAGGGCAGCGCGACGGGCCTGTAGCCGTCAAGGCCGCGACCTCCGCGGGCCTTGGGCACGAGGCAGATGGAGCTGCGCCGCGTTAGGGAGGCAGGGCACCGCGGAGCCGTGATGCCGCGAACACCCGGGCCAGAGCTTCCGCGAAGAAGTCCTCGCTGAAGGCGACGAGGAGCTCGCACGGCAAGCCGTCCCAGCCGGAGGCCTTTCCGCGAGGGAGGTGCTCGATGGCGTTGGCGATCTCACTGGGGCTGATGTCCGGCCGGTGGAGCGGGTCCTCCTCACTCAGCTCGCGGGTGGTGGTGGGCGCGCTGCTGGCGATGAAGGCAGCTCCCGCAGCTGGATCGCTGGTGGGACGGGCGAAGCTGGGGCCGGAAGGTCGCGAACGCCCTCCGCCGAAGCTCGGGGCCCTCGATGACGTTATCATCGTCGTCCCTGATGACGCTGACCGGGCGTCGGAGGCGGATGGCGCGTGCCAGGTCCGGCAGCGATGGGTAGTCGGCCCGGATGGAGGAGGCCTCGAGCTGCGCCGCGATGTAACGTCTCGCCCTGTAGACGTAGCTGTCGCTGGCAGCGTGGCGTGGGTCGTGCAGGGATCTGGCCTCCGCCAGCAGCCCCGCCTTGATGGAGGTCCACCTATCCCAGAAGGTCCCGTCGTCGTCATCGTGCGCTGCGTCTTCCTCCAACTCCCGGATGTAGCCAGCCAGATGTTCGAGAGCAAGGCCCGAGCGGAGCATCGCGGCCAAGCGAGGCTGGGTGGGGGAGGAGACGGCGGTGGTGGGCGGGCCCACCTGGAGCAGCACGAGGCGGTGGTCCGAGAGGTGGTAGTGGCTGGTCGCGTAGATGGACACGCGATCCAGGACTCCAGCAGGGACAAGTATCCGGTCCAGGCGGTTCGATTCGACTTGGTCGCCGTGCATGGCGACTCTGGTGGGCAGGTGGGCGGCGTAGAACTGGGTGGCCACGTCGACCAGCGCAGCCAGGTCCAGAAGAGCGGCGAGGGCATACGAAGATGATGATGATGAGGGGCCCCGATCCCTGATGTTAAAGTCGCCGATAATCCAGCAGGCCCCCTCCTCCTCCTGTGCCGCTGTCGCCGCCAGGAGCTCCAGTTGTCGGTTTCTCTCCCGGGGTTCATGCGCCAGATGAACGGCGATGGCCGTCATCTCCTCGCCGTGGACATCTATGGTTGCCAAGGCGATGTGGCCCGGCCACAGGACGCGCTGTTGTATCACGGCTACGCCTGGCCCGAAGACGCAGGCGAGTCCGGATCCCGAGATGGCTACGGGATGGGCCAATACAACAGCGCTGTAGCCGAGGCAGAGGTCTTGGCCGCTGCCCAGATGAAATGCGTTTGTCTCCTGGACAAACGCGATGTCCACGTGATGTTGCCTGAGGAGATGACAAAGGGCAAGGCTCCTCCCCCGAGTGGCGAGCCCTCGCGCGTTGATGGTGGCGACGCGGTGGTTCATTGGCGCTGTAGGTCACGCAGCACCTTCCTGGTCTTCTGGAGGGTCTTGCGGATGGTGGAGTTGGAGTCTGGGCACGAGGCCCTGAAGGTTTCGTGCAACTCTTCAAGGGTGGCGACCTGTGTCTCTGTTAGCGTGGGCGCTAGCCTCTTCATGGTGGTTTCAGAGGTGAGGAACTGCTGTGCGTCCTTGCAGTTAAGGCCGGTCAGCTTGTCCCAGTCGATGGAAAGGGTGGGGGTCTCCTCGATGTGCTTCAGCAGCTGTTTGAGTGCGGATTCTCCCCGGGCAGGCGTGGAGGGAGGTGAGGTCAGCTTCTCCACCGACATCTCGTGGTCGAGCGGAGAGATGCGAGGCTCGAGGGGCCGCTGGGCAGCCGGGGAGCAGGGAGAGCGGCATGGGCGGGCTGGGCGAGATCCATCGGTTCGGCAGGATGGGGCGCCGAGGGGATCGCCGGAGACTCTGTTGATGTCTTCGCCGGTTGGACAGGGGACGCCGGTGTTGCGGGCGCCGGTGCCGGCTTCCTTGGCTGCTGAGGAGGAGGAGGAGGAGGAGGAGGGAGGGGAGGCCTTGCGTCGATGGGAGACGCTGCTTGCCTGGGGCTGCCGTTCCCTTGCCTGGCGAGCGCTGGGCAGTTGGCTCTGCGGTGGCCCTGCTTGCCGCACTTGGAACACTTGATTCCAAAGGAGAGGAAGGCTGACAGGGTGTCTCCCTTGGACTTGATGGTCAGTCGGGTGGGCAGCGACTCGAGCCTCACGCCCTCGCGGAGAAGGATGAACGCCTCCCGGCGGCCGTCGTTGAAGGTGTATTCCCCCATCTTGATCATGATGGGGGCGATGGAGGTCACGGTGCCGAAGTTGCGCAGGGGCTCCACGATGGCGCTGTCCTCGACGAAGCCGGGCAGATTTGCGATGACGATGCGTTCTGCCCTTTTTCGGAAGGGGAAGACCTTCAGGTGGGTTCCCTCGATGTCAAGGCCCACCTCCACCAGACGGCTCGCATGGTCCTTGGTCGCGAGGCCCACGACGTAGTGGCCGTTCATTCTGTTAAATTGGCTTATTCTCCCTGGCCCTCCGACCAGCATGCCAATTGCCTAGAGGTAGGAGTAGTCCGGGATGTCAGGGCACAGCTCCACGAAGATGTAGTTCTCGTGGTTGGTGGTGGCCTGCCTCGCCCTGGCTGCGGCGATGTTGGCGCGCGTCGCCTTGATTTCCTGGGGCGGCATTGACTTCGGCCCAGTTGGCCGCTTCTGCTGCTGGGAGCTGGGCTTCTCAGCAGGCCTGCCAGGCTGCTTTGCGGCGTGCTCCGGCGATGAAGTGCGGCGCCTTTTCTTGGTCTTGACAACGGTGTAGCCTTCGTTGGCGTCCACCTCCGCCATCTCGCTGTCGGCCCAGTTGAGCGAGGCCGGGCTGGCTGTTGTATCGCTGGTCGAAGCAGCAGTCGGCGGCGCCGTGACGTCACCACTCGCGGCGGCCAGATTTACATGCATGTCGCCTGCCGGCGAATTTGCATTCTTTTGATTTTCAGAAGAATTTTCTATTAAATTCTTCATAATTTGGTTTTTTCGGCGAAAACTCCTCGCCTGGTTGTGATCCAGTGCTGGGCCTTTCAGGCACTAATTCAGCGGATCGAGGGCTTTCTTTTAGTACCGAATTCGGCAGGGTCAGCGCCAATGACACACACTCCAGAGGCGAAAACGGCGGAGCTCGCAAAAGCGCGGCCGCACGCTCGAGTGTGTGTGTGTGTGTGTATATTAGTTAATAACTAAATGGAATCCTCTCTTTCTTTTTCCCAGTAAGAGACGTCTACGGAAGCCAACAGTACATAGACAGATAAAGCACATAGGCTATAGTTATTAACTAATATATGCATTTATTCAAGGCGCCAATTTATAATTGTAACAAATAGTATTTGAATAAAAACATTCAATCGGGTAAAACACGGGCGTTGCCCGGGTCATTCGGCTAGTATCATCTACACAACAGTATAGCCAACAGTTTGTTACAAGAGAGAAAAAGAAAATTTTCTTTTTTTTTAAAACAAAACTAACAGGCAATCTACTTATATATTTGCCTTATTCTTTCTGTTTGTTTGTCTGTTTGTCTGAAGCTCACGGATAGAATGCGCGCCCATTGGCTGCCAGCGAACACGTGGCCTCCCTGCCCCCCTCTAGACAACCCTGTTATCAGCTGTGCGATACATACACCTGTCTATAGCGGCCATTCTAGACAACCCTGTTATCAGCAGTGTGTTAGATCCACCTGTCTATACAGACCACCCTGTCTAAAGCGGCCATTCTAGACTCCCCTGTTATCAGCTGTGTGATACATCCACCTGTCTATACAGACCACCCTGTCTATAGCGGCCACTCTAGACAACCCTGTTATCAGCTGTGTGATACATCCACCTGTCTATACAGACCACCCTGTCTATAGCGGCCACCCTAGACAACCCTGTTATCAGCTGTGTGATACATCCACCTGTCTATACAGACCACCCTGTCTATAGCGACCACTCTAGACAACCCTGTTAACAGCAGTGTGACACATACACCTGTCTATACAGACCACCCTGTCTATAGCGGCCACCCTAGACAACCCTGTTATCGGCTGTGTGATACATACACCTGTCTATACAGACCACCCTGTCTATAGCGGCCACCCTAGACAACCCTGTTATCAGCTGTGTGATACATCCACCTGTCTATACAGACCACCCTGTCTATAGCGGTCACTTTAGGCAACCCTGTTATCAGCAGTGTGATACATACACCTTGCTATAGCGGCCACCTTAGACAACCCTGTTATCAGCTGTGTGATACATCCACCTGTCTATACAGACCACCCTGTCTATAGCGACCACTCTAGACAACCCTGTTAACAGCAGTGTGACACATACACCTGTCTTTACAGACCACCCTGTCTATAGCGACCACCCTAGACAACCCTGTTATCGGCTGTGTGATACATACACCTGTCTATACAGACCACCCTGACTATAGCGACCACCCAAGACAACGTCTTTAAAATATATTCACACTCGGGTAAACCCCGGGCGTTGCCCGGGCCATTCGTCTAGTTGGCTAATAAGGGACTTAATGAAGTGATTATCAGTATACTCCCTTTTTATAGAAATTTGATATCAGATTGAGATATAATTGGAATTCTGCAATCTTTACAAAGGCAATTGTGTATTAGCATAAATATATATTTTCACACTATAATTTCGAAAATATATTTGTTTTCTTCAAATTTTTGAATGTTTTAAAATATGCTAAAGGTTTCACACATATAATTATTCAATTTAATAATGGGACTATAAAAAGGTGAAATAATTAGTTTAAAGATTTTTTTCTGGCTTAAAAATGAGAATGGAAAGGGTTGTTTGCGATTGGTCGTTATCGTCTACCCTGGCTACTCACCACTAGTTTTGTTGTCCAATCAACTTTCTTATATTTGAACAGCTATCCTCTATTCTTGCCATGTGATTGGCCCCTTTTCACTATCTATATTTATTATCATGCCATAAAATGAATTTCATACATTGCTATATATAATGAATGCCATATTTACATATAATGAATCCCATACATTTCTATATATAATGAATTCCATATATTGTGTGCTATATATAATGAATTCCATATTTACATATAATGAATTCCATACAATGCTATATATAATGAATTCCATATTTACACATATAATGAATTCCATACAATGCTATATATAATGAATTCCATATTTACACATATAATGAATTCCATACAATGCTATATATAATGAATTCCATACAATGTGTGTGTGTGTGTATGCTATATATAATTAATTCCATACATTTCTATATATAATGAATTCCATACATTTTTTTCTATATACGTATAATGAATTCCATACATTTCTATATACGTATAATGAATTCCATACAATGCTATATATAATGAATGCCAGATTTACATATAATGAATTCCATACAATACTATAAAAAATGAATTCCATACATTTCTATATATAATGAATTCCATACAATAAAAAACTATATATAATGAATTCCATACAATGTGTGTGTGCATATATATAATAAATGCCATATTTACATATAATGAATTCCATACAATGCTAAATACAAGTGCTATATACTTGTATAATGAATGCCATATTTACATATAATGAATTCCATACATTGCTATATATAATGAATTCCATACAATGCTATATATATAATGAATTCCATACAATGCTATATATAATGAATTCCATACAATGTGTGCTATATATAATGAATTCCATACATTGCTATATATAATGAATTCCATACAATGCTATATATATATATAATGAATTCCATACAATGCTATATATAATGAATTCCATACATTGTGTGTGCTATATATAATGAATTCCATACAATGCTATATATAATGAATTCCATATTTACACATATAGTGAATAGTTAAAATATAGATTGTTAGAGAATTTTTCATAAAATAATCTTTTCATTTAACTCTTCTGCTAAACTATAAATATTCATTATGTATAATATAATTTATATTCCCTTGACCATTTCCTCTATATTGAGGTTTCAACGTATATTTTTAAATATAAATATATATATGATTTTTTGAAAGTCTGTTATATATTCAGCTATATTTTTTTTTAAATTGTATAAACGCGCATTTAAATTTCACGTCGAAAAATATTAAATTAAATAATAGAAACGATTTTAAAATAAAATTTATGATAATCAATTGACGATTAATAAAAAGGAATATTCTCCCTACAAGATAAAAAGTCATATTTTTATTTCACCATTTGTAATTAGGATGAGGTTTACCCAAAAATGATACACGGAATCTTATTTCCAATTAGTAAATGATAGCAGAATTGTTCTTTTCAATATCTCTTCTGAAGCAGACGCAGTAAGTTAAATGTTCGGTAAAAAGCACACACACATAAAAAAACACCCCGATTTAATTAAAAGTTAAGCGAAGAACTTAAAAAGGTTTATTTTCAAAATAAATAACTCAAATCTTTGATTACGACATGGTGAAAGTATTTTAAATTGTGATTTTTAAAAAAGAAAAATGTTTTGCTCTTCGCGAGAACTATATATTTTTAAAATTATATTATGATGCATTAGCGCGCCATCTGTTATCAAAATTCAAAACTATTATAGACGAGTCATTATTATAGTTTTGAATTTTTCATTTTTTTTATATAGAAAGAGAGAGAATATGACCTACGACATCAAGACTTTCCACTCTAGTAAATTCTGTCCATATATATGAGTATAGAGTAGAGCATCGATTATCCGAATCAATTGGGGAATGTGGGTGTTCGGATAGTCGATATTTTGGATAACCGATCATTCCTTCCTTCAAAATAAAATACTAAAGTCATAGTAGTAATATGAAAATAAACAGTTATACATATTAAACATAAATTTGTTTAATACTTGTATTTTTCTTTATTTATTATTGCTATTTATATTCTATTACCTATGGATTTGATAAGGTGCGGTTTCCCATTCTTGAAGCCGTTTACTATAAAATAAAATATATATACATGTATATGTATTATGTGTATTACAAATCTTACAAATAATTATACTGTATTACAGGGAACTGACTGAATTAATACGTGAAAAATGGCCACATTGAAATATACAATACTATTTATCGTTCATTTCTAGAGCCTTTTCACAAATCAAAAGGTCACTTATAGATTGTCCTTGGCTACGTAACTGCATAAACCATGTGTAAACCGCAGCGTCTAAATCCTTGTTTTCTGCCATTTTCATCGCTTTTCTGTACTAACTTCCATCTTCAATTTCAAGAGCACTAGCACAGTTTGTAATGGCATCACTATTCTTTTTAATGTCCGATATTGTTGCATTTCCAACTTATATTTCCGAGCTAAGCTTGATCCACTAGCACCATTCTTCAACTTATCTACTATTTTAAGTTTATCATTAAAACTGAGAACAATACGTTTACGCTTAGAAGACATTGTTGGCAGGATCGAAGGAGATTGCCACCAGGTGCCAACCGGGAAGCCCGCTATGTTAGCTTTCGGTTTCAGCGGTTTTGGTTTCGGATTAGCTTTCGAATAACCGATGTTTCGGATAATCGATGCTCTACTGTACTTTCATTTTCTTGAAAACCTGTGACCTTGGCAAACCAAGGTGGCGCCGCTCTGCTAATGTATCCATTTATTGTTTAATTTTTCTTTCTTATATTAGATATACACTTTTACATAAATATATGTAAATCGAAACTAAATTTTATAATTCAGTAAATATATAAGATAAAAATTCTGATTTTCTAATTTGATCTTTTTTTGTCATGTATACC
Organism: Cordylochernes scorpioides; assembly: GCA_030710605.1. Lineage (NCBI taxonomy): Eukaryota > Metazoa > Arthropoda > Arachnida > Pseudoscorpiones > Chernetidae > Cordylochernes > Cordylochernes scorpioides. Next base: position 64,854,906 of record CP092886.1, read on the forward strand.
CTCAGTTATTATATTTGAACTAATAGTAAAATGGCTAAAATGTTTTTATTTCTATAATATTACCAAATAGCAAATCTCTGCTAGATATTTTTCATTTTCAAAATATTCTAGAGCCACGACTTGCGCCCTCAATGTGACGCATGCAACATTATCTTCAGTTACCGTTTATGGTGTTACGCAGACGAGCAAAATAAAAGGAAACGCTAATGTTAGTGGCCTAATAATCAATTGTTTTTATTACACCGATATTGCTCAAATATTTTATATTCATCTAAAATATACAAAGAGCTTATTTTATTTATTAAGTGGCAATATTATAAATAATTTAACTAATAGAATAATAAAAAATAATTAAATAATAAAAAGACATAAATAAAACGTTTGGGATAAGGAAATAATTAGCATATTTTATTATAAAAGTATAAATTTGTCTGTCTGTTTATTTGATTGTTTAATGGAATAAATATCACCAAATTTTACAAGTCACACCATTTGAACCTGGTAAAGGGTTAAAGCCTACTTCTTTTTTATAAATAACCTTCAGTCAAAATCTTATTTAAGAATGTGTATTTATAATTGGCCATTTTTTGGTTTCTCAAGAAGCCTCTGGGAACAAAAATATTTTTGGTCGCAGTGGTACAGCCTGCTCCACGCTGAAAAGCGCCAACAGCGCGAAACGCGTTCGTGGATGATTTTTCTGGATTTATCAACAAAATGGGTTGGCCAAATATCAGGGAGCAGGCTAAATCAACCTTTAGTTGATTTCTGTTCCACTAGATGGAGCTCTGCCATCTAAAAAGCACATCTGATTTTAATCAGGATATGCCTTCATTATTTTGAGAATTAACATCTGACCTTTTTATCTTATTCTATTATTTTTCATATATATATATATGTTATGAATAAATTGTTTGATGTTAGATAAAGGGTTGATTACACAAAGTATCGATTAGATAAAGGGTTGAAGGTCCAGTTGTGATAAGAAAAAGATAATTATTGATTATAGATAAATGTGCTATGATTCGGGTTTCCGCACACCCCTGACGCGGGAAGCTGAACCTACATGTTGGTGAATCATATTTCGTAAAAGAAGTAGTGTGATGATGAATTTGACACTTCTCGATTAGCTCATGAAGCTCTGAATCTTCGGATGATATTTTGCATGAGCATACACGATCGATTTGTTGATTACCCTCGGCAGTATCGAATGATGGATGGTTTTCTATCCAAACCACCATATGCAGATGTGGACTACCTCTGTTTTGAAACTCGATACGCCACCAGTAGTCGTTCACTCGTCCGCCAAACACCTCCTGGTTGCTTATGATTAATTTCATCAACGCATTTACGCGAATTGCAAAATGACGGCTTACAATCACTGGATATTGTTCGATTAGTTTTTGCGTCGCTTGCAAGTCAAGTGCAGCAGGATCTTCGTCAGGTCGTCCATCCTAAATCAAGAGGGCCTTGCGCATGTCCAACCAATTCAAGTCATTGCTACTAAAGGTCACGAAATATGTCGGCGGGCCTAGGCATCTTATCTGTGCTATTAATTCATATAAAGCGGAGCGCCATTATGCTGCCGATCCTCGTATATTCTTTGTGTAAAGATGGACATCTTCTAGCGCACCATCTTGACCTTCAATTTTCTTTCCACATGCAGATATGGTCGACTTTATCTGGTAATATTCAAACATCGACAGTGCATAGAATAGGTAATCGGTTCTCTGAAATCTTGTGTCTCTACCTACCACTCGGTATTGGAAATAATCCAATGGTGTTATTTTAACTCTACGTGGCTCTTCTTTCAATCCGTTAATACCATAAGGAAACAGAAAATACCAGGCGAATTCCTCTGCTCTGGGTTGATGAGCTTCATTAAGGATGTTGTCTTTTGATTTTCGCACGATTTTGTTGATGTTGCTTGAGACGTCCAATTCATCGTCAACATCTGTCATCATAGTGCAGCACACCAAATGACTTCGATGCAGCTACGAGAACCCCACCACAGTGATCAGCGAACATGTTGCGAGCTTCCGTCAATGTCAATCCGACGTTAGATTTGGTATCCACATTTCCATATAAAGGGGTGTCTTCTTCATATTCGATGCTGAGCGAACTGTCGAACATTATGAAGTCTCTCTTGATAATATTGAGGTTACGTATCTCGAGGTATCCACTTTGGTCGACAGGAAAGACGGGGTCAGACAGCACTCGGATAGCTTCACATACTATCGCCCTCAATCATGTTCGCATTCAGTGTGTTTGTGGTCCATAGCTGAGGAGGTAGAAGAGCAGCTCTTACTATGTTGGCAAGCACCATCGCAAAGCATTGAGTACCAGCATAGCCCAAAGTAAAGATTTGGTCATTTCCTTGGTGCCATGATGCTCGTATAATTCTTGCCATCTCATTGATTCGGATATAGGCCCTTGCATATTCTTGAGCATCGCCTCTCTTTTCTCTTGGTTGTTGTTCGGTCAATCGGTACAAGTCTTGAGCGTTGATTTGAACATTATTATCAATGACAACATCCTTTTAGAGTAGGTTGTGAGAAATCAGCCATAGTAATGCACCATAAAGTCGTGGACGTGACACTGAGTACTCACTTGTAATATTGAGGTTTTCAAGGTGCTCAGTTATGACAACTATACCTGCGTTGTCAGTAGACCTTGGAAGCATGTTATGTAACTTGTCACTCACTTCGAATATATCCTGAGCAAAGAGTATAGCTTGACCCTTGCAACCATACTGTCCAAAGCGGCCACTATATCTGACAATTTTTACAAATGGTATGATCCTGGACAGCAACCGTTGCTCAGGCTGGGAGAGTTGAAGAATTACTTCAGGAATGGCTCCAGGATTCAAGCTGTTCCAGTAAGCCTTTGATGGTGGAGTCTGCTTGCTGCTATTGGCATGCTTGTTACAGCGCTGGCACAGCAACAATGTTGTCTTCTGAGCTAATTCAGCAGGAAGGTAGGGAGCTTTGCTTGTGCTGACTCTATAAGTTGTGACCTGATTTGGGTATGTTCTCTTGGTGCATATTTCACAAATGCTGTCGCAGTAAGTATTAATAGTGTTTGTGAATGTAGAAATATCAGCGTTGCGTTTTAATATTCGCAGACGATCCTTTTCTAGGCGAATTTTACGTCCTGCTGCTTTTTCAATGGCTCTTGATTTGGATTTAAAATGACGATCGTGTTCTAGGCAAGCTTCACGTTCTGCTGAGGTTTCCATGGCTTGGAAGTAGATTTAAAATGACGATCGTTTTCTAGGCGAACTTCACGTTCTTCTGAGGTTTCCTTCGCTCTGGGAGTAGATTTAAAATGACGATCGTTTTCTAGGCGAGCTTTACGTTCTGCTGAGGTTTCCTTGGCTCTGGACGTGGATTTAAAATGACGATCGTTTTCTAGGCGAGCTTCACGTTCTGCTGAGGTTTCCATGGCTCTGGACGTGGATTTAAAATGACGATTGTTTTCTAGGCGAGTTTCACGTTCTGCTGAGGTTTCCATGGCTCTGGACATGGATTTATAATGGCGATACTTTTCTTGGCGAGCTTTACGTTCTGCTGAGGTTTCAGGTGCTCTTGCAAGAGATTTATGCAAACATTTTTTTTTCGAGTCTTATTCGCCTAGCCCCTTCATGTGCGTTGCTCAATATCTCCTGACGCTTAATTTTTTTCCTTCTCTAGTCGTCTCTTACGCTGTGTAGCCGTTTCCTTTCGTAGTTTATTTTTCTAGTGGGTAGTGCTCACTTTTTTTTCTAAAATTAAATAAGCTCGATTGGTAGGTGAAGGAAATTGTAATTTTATATTCATTTATCTGGTTTATTTGGTATATCGTTACGTAGACAAGGTAGAAATGTGATATTAAAAATAAAATTCTGTTCCCAAATAAACAAATAATCTGCTGCAAATATATCACCTACAGATTTAAGTAGTAATTACAAGTAATTTATTCATATTATTTTATTCGGTTCACCGAATTTCCTGGAGCGCACAGATGTAAACAGCAACTTGTGTCAACCTTCAAACAAAATGTTTTTGTAGTACTAACAAATGGAGGGCCATGGGGATAACAATATAATAAAGATTAAATAAGATATATAATTTTATACAGTATATGAGATTAAATACAATTAAATGTTATATTATATAAAAAGATAATTAGGCTTAAAAGTAATATTTACCGAAGAGAGCAAAGTTCTTCACATGCCGCGCGCCAAAGAATTAGGGCTCAAAGTAGTGTTACCGAAGCAGCGTTTTCCCTCGAGTTCCCCCTCGTGAGCCTCCTGTGCTGCGCGCGTATTGTCATCAGGTTTGAACATGTGTACCAAATTTCATATTTCTAGCTGCCTTATAAGTATATTAGAAATTGATTACAAGATTTGCGACAGACATCCAGACATCCAGACAGACAGACATGGAGGCAAGTTGAATAAAAGCTTTTAAAAAGAAATATAGATAATGGTTCATTTCCCGCCTTCCCGACCACCCAGAAGTCTGAATATTAGTACACTTGCATTGTTAATTGGACTGAGCGAGTATTGTGAGTTTCATTATTCTATATGGTCTGGAAGCATATTAAAATTGTGTATACAATTTTTGAAAGGAAATTTGGAAATGTGTCCGTTCTTGGCCAACCTGACAACCCAGAATTCTGAAAATTGGTCAGCTAGCATTGTCATCAGGTTTGAACATGTGTACCGAATTCCATATTTCTAGGTGCCCTATAAGTATATTAAAAATTGATTACAATATTTAGCGACAGACATCCAGACAGACAGACATGGAGGCAAGTTAAATAAAAGTTTTTAAAAATGTGTTCCAATGAAATTAAATGTGTTTAAATTATAGTTTTAAATATTTATTTGTGTAAAATGAAATGATTAAGAATATATATAATAAAAATAAAGAAGGCATATCCTGACTAAAAGCACTTGTGCTTTCTTTGATGGCAGAGCGCCATCTAGTGGAAGAGAAATCAACTATTCATTGATTTAACCTGTACCCTGATATTTGGCCAATCCATTTTCTTGACAAATAAAGAAAGGCCATCCACGAACGCCTGACCTTTTATTTTTTATTTTATTATTATTTTTTCTATTGTTTATTCATATATATAATAGTGACGAAAATAAAATAATATTTTTAAAAAGCTTTCTGTGAAAAATGTTAGGCCTTAAAAAACTTTACAAGTGAGATTATTATGCTCGAACGTGGCGTAACACTAACCTAACTTTTAGCTGCACGATCAGAAGATGCCTTTTTTTCTTAAGTAACCTATATGGCGTGATTTTTTCGAGAACCTAGGTTCGAAACCCGGTGTTTGCATTTTTTTATTATAAGAACCATATTTCTCACTATTGTTAATTGATGTTTGTGATGTAGGCTTTATAAAATTAACATATATCTTTTAATATAATTGACTTTCCATTTGGACATATTTTAATCAAAAATATTAACAAATATAAATGTATTAATTAAAAGGCTTATTTTGGATCTAAAATAAAACAAAACATTTTATTTAATATAAAATGCCAATATTTCAATAGGCTGTTGTCCTAACGTCGTCAGGGCTTTTCTTGTTTTTAAACTGCTTTGGTTGATCACGCGATGCCTTCACGCGACGATATATAAAATATATTCACAACCCAATGGGGCTAAAATTTAAAATATATACACACAAATATAAATAGGTATAAACAATATACATACATTTATAAAATTTAAATAAAAATATATGATTCCTAATAAATATAAATTTCTGAAATACATTTTTTTATTTCATTAAGGGCATTTTAAAATTTGAGTTTGTGAATATATAAGGGTCTTAAAAATAATATTTCGAAGGGTAATGAACATAAGAAAAATTATATCCGGTTATTTTAAAGGTTTGACATGAAATTTTCGAATGCCATTGTAAAACCTGGTATTTTTATTCTTATATTTTAATACATCTTTCTTTTAGTTTAAACAGGTTCAATAATGAAACTTTTAATGTTTGCACAAATACTTGCATACATTTAACATAATTAATATTAAAATTATAATTTATCTGCTATTATTAAGTCAACATTTTAAAAGACAATTTAAAGATAGAATTTTTCACTTTTATAGCAACATTTCTTATTTTAATAAAAATATTTTACACATAATATTCAACAACAACAACAAAAAAGCCTTTATTTAGGGTCACTGACCCTATACAGGATTCACCAGAGGTATGCATAAGAACAAAGCAGTGAGACAACGGAAATAGCGATATATACAGAGTAAAAAGAGAAAGAAAAAAAAAAAAAAAAAAAAAAAACAAGAAAAGGAAAAAAAAAAAATAATAATAATAAGAAAGAGGGAAGCAAGAAATCAACACAAAAAGAGTAGCAGTAAGAAAGTGAGGAGTGAGTATCACTTGGCCTTCTTCTGAGATATGGACTTGTGGAAACCATAAAACGCCGTAGCAATATACTTATTCTGGGTCATATTGTCAATTATTGATGGAAGTGAAGCACAGAGTTGCCCAGTTTTGAGCATAAGGGTTCTTCTTTCTTCTTTCAGAGCAGAGCAATCAAAAATATAGTGAGTGATTTCATTTTGTAGTTTTGAATTACAGAAGGTACAAGTCGGGTCCTCACCGCAGAGCATCTTGGTGTGGTTTTCTCTAAAAAAACTTGAAAGTATTCTAACTTGTGCGAGTAGTCTTACAACCGGGAAAGGAAAATCCCCTAAAAGATATCCCTCCGTCATGAAAGATATGTGAATGTCTTTGTAGTGAGAGTATAGCTTAGATTTATCCATTCTTGTAAGGTCGTTTTGTATAGATTGGTCTGCCGCTGTTTTTAAGAGCCCTGTAATCGCGCTCCTCAGCGTTTCAGGGTCCACATAATATTCTCATTTTGAAGCAATATTTTTCGATTTTGTTTACATTTCAGCAGTAACATGTTTTATTTTTCGAATTTTTAATTGAAAAACAACAATTGATATTTTTAATAAAATAAGTATACTTTAGTAATGTTTTAAATTAATTTTTAATTTTGAAAATGACATGTTTGATTTGATAATGGGAGTATTTATTCTAAATAAGAATGTATTATATTTGGGTTTATTTAAGATATATGAAACTTGAAATCAAATTTGAAAGATTGGTAAAGACTTTTATGCTAGAAAATCAACATTTTATAGTTTATAATGACAAATATTTTAGGATTTTAAAAACAAATTTTAAAAGTTAACAGTGATATGATACGCCTATTGATATAAAGAATGACCATAAAAAAAGATAGTTGCAAAAAAAAACCTATTTTATTTAAATTAATATGGTTCAATTATATATTTGAAAGAGAAAACATTACTGCTAACCTTCAAAATAAATTCGAAAATAACTCTTTAAATTGAAATGTTTTTAAAGTGTATTTTTTTTTAAAGCGTAAAATGTTATTAAATTGTAACATACTGTTATTAAATTGAAAATTGTTGTTATTGAATGGGTAAAATGTCTTACAAATGCAAAATTTCTATGTATTCATACCTAAATTCATTAAAATATTTTATGTTAATAACATTAGTAACATTTGTGCATTCAGAAAGGTTTTGTATCCTAAATTTTAATAGAGCTATTATTTTCGTAATTAGAGAGAGAGATACCATTCTCAAATGTCGTTGTTACAATACAAATATTTGTTATATTGTCATATATGCGCTATTAAAAACGTTTATTATATTTATAATATATCGTAGTGTGTCTATGTTACTAGGAAATGTCTTTTATATGTGTATGAAATTATTATATATTAACCAAAACATATTGCCTTTATTAATTTCAAAATTGCCCTCTTTCTTGACTTCTCTTTATCTACGATAGCAATATGATTGTTTTGTTGTTACAATAAATACTTTATGAAAAGTAAAGAAAGTTTATATGAAGCAAATCCCAAATAACCCGATATCCAAGTAATATATACTCTACTTTTATGTAAAATAAAGAGCATGTATATCGGGATTCAGACAACAATTCTGTGAGATATTTCATACTTAGTGACCTTTATTGAAGACTCAGATAACCAAATTTGGACAAAGCTGCCTCTATCTCCGTAAGAAAAAAAGAATGCTGACGACAGTCGATATCAAAGACTTTCCATTTTTTAAAGTTTTTTCATGAGGGAATATAAACGAAGAATACGTAGAACAAGATATAACTGATATAAAATCCAGCTGAGCAAATTCTGGAACTAACTTAATTGATTCAGTTTAAAAACCGCTTTTTATGTTATATATATTCAGTTAGAATTCCACAACGGGCAACGCCCGGGTCATTCGTCTATATACACACACGGGCAAAACGTAAGAAAGTGGAAGTCTTTGATGTCGCAGGTTGTCAGCATTCTTTTTTCTAACGGAAATAGAGGCAGTTTTGTCCATATTTGGTTATTCCGCGTTTTAAATAAAGGTCACTAAGTATGTAATATCTTTCAGAGTTATTGTCTGAATCCCGATATACATGGTAGAGAGTTAATCTTCCTTAAAAGTTTTGTCCATGATTGTGTAGTATGATATAAAATATATTCAAACAAATAAGATTTTTTTTATATTTCGGCTGAATATTTTTTTATCAAAAATTTATATTTATTTAGAGTATATATAATTATACATCTTCAAATGCAACATAAAGTTGTGGGAGTATGGTATTTCTATCAGAGAGTAGCACCTCTCTCTTTAAAATATCTAAAACAATGCTTTTCGTTTATCATCCCTGTACTGAGGTGAAGGCCATGATAATGAGCCAAAACATCAGCTTTGGTACACTCATTTTTAAATATATTTCTTATTTTATATTTATTATTATAAATTTATAATGAATTAATGAAACGAACGTTCAAATAAATATAGAGAGAGATCAATAATAATTTATACAATATATATATATATTTTTAAAAATATGCATATATTAAATTTATAAGTTATTTATTGTTCCAATATTTCGAGGGGCAACTCGCATCTCTTTATCGAGGATGTTTGTGTTTTTTACTAAAACATGCGAGCACGCGTACAACACTCTCGTTCTACAAGGCCAATGAAAGAATTGAATCTTTGATTTAAATATTGCATTCAGTATATATACAGCTAATAATTATATAAAATATTATAGATTATTATTTTATCTACATATTATTATATATATTATAAATATGTATATTACATATACATATTCAATGTGTGTCAACAACAAACTCAGCGCCATATAACGTCAACAAAATAAAGTTTTAAAAATATTTTGTTATATTAAATGGGGAGAAAATTTTTATATATATTCATACTAGCGGATTACCCGGGTTTTATCCGAGTGAAAGTTTGCCTAACGAATATTATTGATAATAATATTCCGGAACACACACAGAATATTATGATAATAATGATAATAATATTCGTTGCATTATATATTTATATAATATATAAAATATATTTTTCGAGCAAACATATCCACTCTCTCTACTGAATATATTTTTAAAAAGATATATATAAATAAAAAATATCTAGAGATAAACTACACGATCTTAGCCAAAAGGCCGAGAAACGATATTTTATATATTGAGATGACCTGGCTTCGTGTGTGTCTTCTGCTCGAGTGAATCAAGCATGATACAGCAATATTGTCATCATCATTTCTGACAAAAGAAAATATTTTTGCTCAGTACCTGGTTATTTTTAATTTTTCTTGGTTAAAGCGCGACCAAAAAACTCTTCCAGATTTAACTCTCTGTCCTGTTCAAATTTCAGTGAGTTTAGTTACATATTGAGGGCGTGCATAGCCGACAAACATATATGTTCCCGGCTTCGCCGGTTTTATCCTAGTAAAAGTTTGCCTAACGAACATTTGTTAAAACGATTCTAACAAACATCCAATCCCTATATTGAATCTACACTTGTCTATACTCTCGATAATTTAAATTTTTTTCCAGGTCCCTTTAAAAATACTCGATAAGTTGAATAATATCAATATTAATTGGTCCACTCAGTAATTCGAAGTTGAAGGAATAGTATCTTGCCACAAACGAACATTTGTAAATAACTGTATTCAGCGAATGTACCCGGCTTCGCCCGGTTTTTACCCGAGTAAAAGTTTGCCTAACGAACACTTGCTAAAACGATTCTAGAAAACATCCAATCCACCTATATATAGATTTATAAACGTATATAAATATTGTTATATGCGTTTGAATATATTTTCGAAACATAATTTTTTTAAAAACATTTATTAATTTTTAAATAAGATATTGTCACGCGTTTGTGGATTTTATAATTAATTATTTCTTTTTTTTTTTCTCAATGAATTATGTATATTAATTTAAAATTTCATTTTTGTTATCATCATCACATACAATGCAATTTTTTATATAAACAAACGATAAAAACAACAACAATTAAATTTGCATCTTCGTTATTATAAAACAACAGCAAATTAAATTAACAATGTAAAAATATATTTTAACATTACAACATTTTAACATTTAACACAAAAACGTTACAATATTTTCTTTAAATATATATTAATATTGAAATGCCAACTTTTTTTTACAACGCGTCTTTGGAATATTATATTACCATATTTATAATTAAATTTATTATACTTGGAACACATTTTAGCATTTTTACAATTTATAAATGTAATTTCACCAGAACCCGCGAGAGGCGCTGCTTGCGAGTGAAAGTAGAAAATTTGCAAATAAAATTGCAAAGAATATTTATTTCAAATCGAATTCAAACCAGAAATCTTCCCAGTAGTATCTACTTATATATTTGCCTTATTCTGTCTGTCTGAAGCTCACGGATGGGATTTTTCATAACCATCGGTGGTTCAGTGGTAGAATGCTCGCCTGCCACGCGGGTTCGATTCCCGGCCGATACATTTTTTTTTTTTTTTTTTACAATTTTTAAAACTCATTTATATATTATACAAGAATGACATCCACGGCGCCAATTTATAATTGTAACGAATAGTATTTGAATAAAAGCATTTAATCGGGTAAAACCCGGGCGTTGCCCGGGTCATTCGTATATAATAATTGTATAAACGAATGCAAGACAAAATCACCGCGAATGTTTCTGTTTTTTTAAGGCAATTTCTTTTTAAGGCAATTATCGTTATTTATCGTTAATTTTTGTTTCGATTTTATTGAAAAAAAAACGATATGGTGCCTTTAAAAAATGATCTTTATTACTAAGCAGTTTTCTATTTAGTCAATATACCTAAGTTCATGTTGCAAATGTAATTATCTCTATCGATTTAGTAGGTGAAATGCAAAAAAAAAAATCGACATGATGAAATCTTTATGAAAATTCACATTTTTATTTTTATATTTTCAAGACACACACAGTTTGGGGCGGGACGTTTCACAAGAGAGACATCCACGGCGCCAATTTATAATTGTAACGAATAGTATTTTAATTAAAACATTTTAAAAACACACAGTTTGGAACGGGACGTTTCACAAGAGTGACATCCATGGCGCCAATTTATAATTGTAACGAATAGTATTTGAATTAAAACGTTTTTAAAATATATACGCACTCGGGTAAAACCCGGGCGTTGCCCGGGCCATTCGTCTAGTAGTAAATAACTTCCTAAAGTTTCACGGCGACTGGATAATCTTACCTTTTAAAAACATTTATCGTGTGAACAAACTAACATTCAACGTGTAAACAAACCACGTGTTAATTATTAACCAATCAAATTCATTTATCGTCGCGACCAGTGCTGCGCTCAAGCGGTAAAAGACTGGAACTATTGCTTGTTGGTTTTTCATTTTTAAAAAAAAGCACATTAACTTTTTTAGTTTTTGAATAGCCTATATGTTAAAAGAAATCTTCAGCTACCTACATGCGAAATTTCATAATGATTGATTCAGTAGATTTTGCGCTATGCGATAACAAACGTCGATTTTGAATTTCATTTTTATAGATATAAGGCTGGACAACACGTGAAGTAAGATAAGTTTCTTTTAAAAGAAACTTATCTTACTTCACGTGTTGTCCAGCTTTATAATTTACTAGTAAGAGTCCCTGCAATAGATATAAGGATTATGGACAAAATAAAATTTGTAAAATATGGGTGTGAATATTTTGAAAATCAACAATGACGCCTATTTTACAAAATTTACTTTGTCCATAATATAAATACATATATCAATTTTTTCTCCCCATTGAATATAACAGAATATTTTTAAAACTTTATTCTGTTTATGTTATGTGGCGCTGAGTTTGTTGTTGATACACATTAAATATGTTATAACACCTTGATAAAGGTTGGCGTTCAGCCAACTGAAATATTAGTAAAATAAATGATATTTTGATCCAATATATGCCTTTTTAATCAAAGATTTATTTATGGATTGCTCTATTTTCAAAAATAAATATATCTATCCAAATTTGTGTGTGTTAAGCAAACGTATTTGTCGTTTGTAAAATGTAGAAAATGTTAATCATTCTTACGTATGAAAATGAAACAATTAAGAACAACTAAAGTATCACTTGGAAGTGCTGAGGCAGAAGTTGTGAATAAAACACTCTCGATGTAGCGCTGGGTTCAATAAAGTTCTCCAGTAGAGAAATGGAAATATGAAGTGGTTGTTTGAAGGTATTGGATTTCCGCGCCCCGACAACGGAAGTTTTGAAGGATCGACTTCACAAATAGCTTCTAATCCATGGGATCGATACCAGCCGGAGAAATATTTTTTGTGTCCACAATATATCCCGCACAGCGAATTTCCCCCCTGCCCAAAAAACAAACCTATTTAAAACAAAATAATTTAATACAAAATGGCAATTTTCAAAGGAAATTTCAAATAATGACGTATGCCTCTTGTTCTATATAGTATTTTACCTTTAGAGCTTGATTTCAGTCGGCTTTACTGGCGATGATAAAATCAAGGCAATCTTTCTCCTCCAATAAAAAGGTGTTAATCAATTTGGGAACAAAGAGCGAGCAGAGAGGAAATAGCTCCACTCTATATTGGAGTTAGAAGAGTGGAATGAGTTTTTCTAACAGGCCCCCTCAAAGGAAAAATGGAATCTAAATAAATTTGGCCCGTCGCCTGGCAACGGATCCGTGATAATAATAAACCAAAATGTTGGTTCCATAATTGTCACACATTCTTTCTTTTCTATCAAGGTTTTTGTGGCCAAAAATATATTGTGATAGAGTTAGAAAACACATAGCGTTTTTATTTAATTCGTTCTCTCCGAATATTTCTCTTTCTCTTTTTTTGCAAATTCTAAAAAAGGTCGATTATAAATTATTTTAAAGTTTTATTTTTCGTACAAAAATGTTTCTTCATAATTTCTTTGTTTTTTAAATATAAGAAATAATTCTGTTATATAGAAATAAATATTTTGTTCATGATTTGAAGTTTTGTTTCTATTGAAAGAATTTGAAGTAGCTATACGCTCTAATCTTTTTGAGGTACAGTTTTGATATTGTAGAAATTCTCTCGTTGTACTGATGAGCCGTAAACGTTGTATAAACTCAGAGAAAGAGAGGAATTCTACTAAAAAAAGGGAATAGATACTGAATAAATAGGTACAATCTTTATAGAAAAGTAATTTATATAACTCATATATATATTTATATTAAACACAAAAGTCTTATGAAATGAAATTATTTTAATCCTGTTTTTCATTTAATAGCAATTTCCTACTATCTTCACTGCTATGAGAAATTTATTGGCGCATCAACTGTAAACACTGTGTTCCCTAGGGCTGTTCGCCGCTGTTGAGTCAGGCCTTTCAATGCTTTTCTCTTCTTGTAGGAAAGAAGCAATTTGCTGTAATTTACGTCCATAAATGCTTCGGTGTGATTAGAGGCGGATGCATTCAAATATCTCTCAAAGAGTAACTAAATATATTTGAATTTATTTTTTCCAAGGTGTCAGATTCCTTATCCTGATATTTTCTATTCTATTTAATTGCACACTCGTTTCAATTAGACTAAACATCAGGTCAATAATATGAAGCCTAATGCGTCAATCGAACTGGTTGGAGAGAAATGGTGGGCTAATGTCTTGACAACTATGACCAAGATGTTTTCTATTGGTGATAGATCTAGAAACGTGAACGTCTTTTTTGACAAGTGATGCTACCTTTCTTTTTTAGGAAGAATAGTACCTATGTAACTATAAAGTGGTCAAGAAACATTGAATAAAAAGGTAAATTGTGCCGAGTTTCGAAACCTACATTAAACGATTAGAGAAGTTTGGCTGTGTGTAATATTACAGACTATATATTTGTAAATGGTCATTATGCACAATGTATCAGACGAAAGGATTGAGCATTTGGCAAACATTACTGGACAATCAATTCAGACTAATTAGAATGATCCTCTCAATGAAAAAAAGAGAACATTTTATTTTGATAATTTTTCAGATAAAAAAAAATAGTGAAATCAAATTATTTTTTATTGATTTTATTTATATTTGACTTTATTTATAAAAGGAAGTGATACTCGTATTTAAACAATTACATGCGATTATCAGCTTTTATATTTGTATAATTTCAAATCAATTTAAAATTTCAATATTCAATGTATATCTTAAATAGATCTGATAGTTTGTAAATGATAATGACTTTATATGTACCTTTCAGCAAAATATTTGAAATTAAACATAGAGCAAAAACGAATAATGTTGGTGTCGAATATAATTGTAGGGGGGGGATTTTCCAAAAATACGTATATAAAAAGAAATTTCGCTCTCTTGTGATTTGTTTTTCATTAAAACTATCTCTTAGATAAATTTTTAAAAATATCAAATTTTCTCTTTAATTTTGACGAAGAAATCCCTTTGAATTTGTTGTCAATTTAATGATTAATTTAAATAATATTGTTCTTCTTGCATTTCCCCAATGATGTAGATATAATGCAAAGTTTAATTTAAACACAAAGTAGTAGCCAGCTATCTATACTCAAGAAATGAAACTATTTTATCAAAATTTTCCTTTCAAATAAAACGCTTACTATTGTCCTAACTGGCCTTTTGTGAATTAATTGCGGAAGAGCATTGTTCGATATATGCAAGTATTAATGTATATTCTACTCTCAGTTGAGCTTCTGTTCATTCATTTCGTTGAATATATCAACCAGGAATTACTGCCAAGTACCGGGTACAAATATCCAATAAAGTATTAGATGCCTGCATCCAATCTCAGAAGGGTATGGTTGATTAAACTGGCAAAACCGCAGGGAGGGTTCGCCACTGATAAACCAGGCTCCCTCTAATATTTTCCATTGCAATAAAGACAGTTGGCTTGAAAGAAAATCGTGAAAAAATAGCATCATTTCGTGTGAAAGGAAAGTCATATTATACAATTAAATAAACAATATTAGTGTGAATATTATGAAGCATTAGCGCGCCATCTGTTATCAAAATACGAAACTATTAAAATGAATATATATAGAGAAAAATTTGAACATGTTCATTTAGTATTTTCTTTATAAATTACTCTCGTATCTCCTCGAAACATTTTCCAATACATCATTGATAGCGCAACAATATTATGAAGTTCTATTAAATAGCTTTTATGTCCCTATATTTAAAGGAATAATAAAACATTTTAGACATTACATATTTTAAAAAGTCTTTTTTTTTAAATCTACCTTCTATTCATATTTCGTTTAAAACTTTAAAAAACACAATCAAGGCATATCAAGGTTTATTGCGTTCCCATTTACACGCAGACAACTATATATTTGGAAGATCTATGAAGAAGCCCTCTACAAGTCTACATGCTGTCCGCTGAAGCGAGTGATCCAGTGCCTGGCTCAAAAAGAGACTTAAACAGGGATCTCGGGCCACTAATCCCGGCTGTAGAACCTTGCCGTAATTCATCTGGGCCCGAATCACTTCTCCCTAGTAAAATGTATCTTCCCTTTCCTCAGAAGACAAGCTCCTTTATCGAGACATAGAAGCAAAGCGCTAAATACAATCTAGCAGTATCAATTCGGATCGTTTTTATTTATAACTAGCGGACGTACCCGGCTTCGCCCGAGGTTTTACCCGAGTAAAGGTTTGTCTAACGAACATTTGTTAAAACAATTCTCTATAAACGTATAAAAAAAAGATATATTTTGATAATTTGAAACTCGTAAATTTGAATCTCTCGATAAAGTGAACATTTTTTCCCGGTCCCTGTGTGCCGTGTCATCCTGAATTTTGTCTTCCATAATTTTCTACATTACAAAATCATCGTTTTATCTAGTGAACATATTTTCCCTGTCCCTTGAAAAATATTCGATAAGTTTAATAAAATCATGGTCGTGAATCTCTCGATAAAGTGATTATTTTTTCCCGGTCCCTGTGTGCCGTGTCATCCTGAATTTTGTCTTTCCTAATTTTCTACATTACAAAATCATCGTTTTATCTACATATTTTCCCGGTCCCTTGAATATTACTCGATAAGTTGAATAGAATCATGATCGTTTATGGAAGATGGACGTAGTTCCCGGAGGTTACCCACCCCCCCAGCGCCAGGACCTCTTGATCCCTCTGATTGGCCGGCGGCCGGACGGGGGTGGGGGGAGGGGGGGAGGGGGGGGGGGAAGGGGGGGCTCTTGATCCCTCTGATTGGTCGGTGGGAACTTGGACTGTCCAATGGCCGGCGGCCGGACGGGGGGGCAGACCTAAGCCTAAGGTGGCGCTGCTTGCGAGTTAAAGCTACAAATCTGCAAATAACTCTAAGGATATTAAAGATATTCAAGAAATTATTTTTCGTAAACCTTTCCGGGGATACACCTAATAATATCCCAAATATTCACGGCGATTGGATGTATGGTTTTCGAATCCATAGAGGACAGACAGACACACACACACACACACATTCAATTTTATATATATAGATTATTCTTCACATCGAAGTAACAGATGGGATTACTCGCAAATTACTAAGATTGATTAAACATAGATTCAGATATAGAGGAAATCATATAGTAATATGATTGAAGTTCTCGTTGTTGTGCATACAGTAAAACTTCTGCCTAAAACGGATCTTGCTTTAGAAGCCAATCTGTTATAGGTCACCTAGCATCTACATTTATCTTAAGCCGTACCCTGTGCTATCCGGCCATATACTTAAGTAGCCGCTAGAGGAAGGTTTTACTCTATACTCAAAACATGAAATCCTTAATGTTTTAAAATATTAAATTTCGCCTGAATTTTAAGCTCCAATTAGACGCAAATCTATTTCGCATGATTGCCACGAGAGGAAGAGAGAACGTAATTTCATCCAAATATATATAAAACACACGAAATTATTTTATATACTGTGTAGAGAAACAGTGTACTACTAGTGTAACTAGAGTAACAAAGCAATATGCCAAATTTTAAAACGCAGAATTCTAAAAAACAATAGTCAAGATAAATATTCAAGACTATTTTTTATATATAAAAAGTTAGATATCAATAGATGAAAATAATAATATAAAGAGGAAGAAAATTGATATATCCCTTCTTATAATTATAGTTAAAATCCACATATCTTTTAGTATACTCATAGGTTTTATTTTATATCATGTTTATTATTTATTTGTTTTGGGAATATATATATTTAAATATTTAATGGCTTATATATTTATATACATATATGAAATGTTATTAACGAACCTTTCATACGCAGTCGCGTGAAAATACCGCGAGTTCCATCAAAACAATTTCCAAAAAAAAAAAAGAGAACAAGAAGAAAAATGGCGAACTGCTTCTTGAAATATTAGACTAAATATTGAATGTTTTATATTGATCCAAAATAGGCTTGCTTTTATATAATTACTAGCCGAATGACCCGGGCAACGCCCGGGTTTTACCTGATTAAATGTTTTTATTCAAATACTATTCGTTACAATTATAAATTGGCACCGTGGACGTCACTTTTGTGAAACGTCCCGCTCCAAACTTTGTGTGTTTTTAAAATATAAAAATAAATATGTAAATTTTCACAACGATATTTGAAAATTATATTATTTTGATTTTCAAATACTATTCGTTACAATTATATATTGGCGCCGTGGATGTCACACTTGTGAAACGTCCCGCTCCAAACTTTGTGTCTGAGAAGCGATATTTTTATAGAAAGATGATCTGGCTTTTGTTTTCTGCTTGAATGAATGTTTTTCTGTTAGAATTTTGTTCCCGCGTACAAAATAATGAACTGGTTTTGACAAAAGTTACTATTTACGGGTTAACACACAAATACGATATACTAGGGCCTACAGTAAGAGTAACTTAAACACAGAAAAAATCGTGGACTCAAAAGTACAACACAAAAAAAAAGTAAATAATAAACCACAATTCGTTAAATAAAATAAAAAAACAGTACTTAGCTTTATTGCTGCTTAGGTAGGGATCGGACCGGGGTTACACAGGTATGCGCCGAGATTGCCAGACAGGGATATAGCACGCAGAGAACACTTTAAGTGTCCCCACAAGATCATCCACCACACTGGCTCGACTCATACCATAGCCCACTTTATATACAAACATGGCCACATTCGTCCAATGAGAATGCGGGAGAGATTTGTTCACAAACAAACGAAAACATAAATTCTTTCCACTAAAACCTGAGATAAGATATGATAAGATTGCAAATATTTGTCAATATAATTTGACAAAAGGTATCTTTCCAAAAAAAAAAAAAAAAAAAACCTAACAAATCTCCCAAACATTCCCATTGTCCCGTAAGGAAAACCTCCCGCTGTTCGGGAGGAAAAAAGCTCACGGGAGCCATGTTATAAAGATACAAAAAAAAACTAAAGAGAGGAGTAGAAGACATCCGGGTCGTTCCATAAAGGTGCCTTCCATCTTGTTCCTCCCAACAGAAACTTCAAAACAAAATCTGCGCAAACTACGTGAGTTACCATGAGTGATTGCCAAACACGCATATAATATGCTTTAGTATACAGAGTTCAATGGGGGACCAAATAAGCTCTCATCTGGGACCGGCTGGGCATGTTAGGTAGAGACATTGGGTACTGACAGACGCTCACTTGATGAGAAACCGAACGATCCAATTCCATTCAGTTCTCTCAAGTCCAAGAGCTAAAAGCTCTTCTTAACGTCTGTTTCTAAACGCTTTCATCCTATCGACATGCACAACTTTCACATCGTGCATGGTGACCCCTCTTACTCTAAAGTTAACATCGGAGATCCTAGCTTCCACACGGAAAGGCCCATAGACGTTGGAGTAACCTTCAGTCTTAGGAACAGCTAGCATTACCAGATCTCCTCTGTCGAAACTTCTGGAATAAGGTGGCCTAGGATTCATAAGCTTTTTAGCAGAATTACCTGACATAAACTGTCTGACAGTCTCCTTTGCTTTCCGCATCACCCTTAACCTCTCAGCCCAAGTAGGCTTTCTAAAACTATTAACAGACCCAGCACTACACTCACAGTTTCTGTTAAACTCAGTAGGTGGCAACTTTACAGCCTCGTTTTCAATGCGCTTCACTGATTTCTCCTCGAAGGAGCTTGAAACCATCGGTCTATGCACACTGGCAACGCAGCTAAGGTCTACATAATCTCGGTCTTCTGGTTTCAAGGAAATCATGTTGCAACGCTCCCGTATGGCAGGTAACGGGATATTGAATCTCCTTATATCATTGATTCCCAGAATCCCGTCGTAGGCCTTATCTCCGAGTGACATTAGCCAAAATCTTATCTCTCCCAGCTCAATGCCGTTTTCGTTACCAACTCTACAGGTTTTAACACGTGTAAGTGTCTGCTCTTGGCCTGTCACTGACACTATACGTAAAGTTTTAAGTGCATCGTCCCAATTCTCCTCCAAGACCTTGCACTTTTCAGAATCAATAATACTGACTTGGCTTCCCGTATCATATAACAGGTGCCACATATTGCCGTTAATATTAACCTTCACTATTGGCAGATTTCCATACGGATCTCCGCCATATGAACGTATGTTCACTATCTCGGCATTGTCAAGAGTATTGCGGTTGGCAAACATAGAAGACTGTCTTGAGCAACAATCACTAGCTATATGTCCTAATCTACACTCAGATGGACTCAGCCTGATTTCGCCCAACAATTTAGTCAGTTTTTCTATCTCACCTCTAAGATCTGTAATACACTGCTCATTTTCGTGCTTCATCCTGTTTACACTGGCACTAAGCATCTTCATCTCACTCTTAATGCTATTTATTTCTTCAACCCCTTCTACTGAACATACCCCTTTCATAAAGCTGCAACGGTGTTCTACACTATCCTCCGTGGCCATGACACTGACTGCTTTGTCTATTGATTTAGCCTCACTACGAACAATAGCCTCTCTATACTTATCGAGCACATTTTCGAGGAAAATTTCGAACACTAAGCTATCGTCAAAACTGTACTCTACTTTATCTCTAATGGCCAGGAATCTTTCTTTAAAAACCATAGGACTTTCCCCAACTCTCTGCTTAAGACCTTCTATTAATTTAAGGCATTCCCTAATACCACGCGCTTTCTTAGGGTACAATATGTTCAGTTTACTAGCAATACTTTTGAAACTGCTATCGTTACGGATACCCATCTCCTCTAAGCTAAACCTAACTTCAGGGGATAGAGCCTCGAACATGAGCAGTGCTTTGACCTCAGGATCCCATTTGCCTACTCGAGCTTTAAGCTCGACTTCCCGAATGAAAGATTCGAGATCAACCCCATTAAACACTGACAGGTTAAGCATAGAGTTCACAAACATGATGGAGTACAAAAAATAGTAATAAACCACACAATCAAAGAAAAAAAAACCGCACGTAAAATTACAGGAATTTACACGTGCAAAACACCAGTAATCCTGGCAGGGCTCGCCAATGACAAAAGTTACTATTTACGGGTTAACACACAAATACGATATACTAGGGCCTACAGTAAGAGTAACTTAAACACAGAAAAAATCGTGGACTCAAAAGTACAACACAAAAAAAAGTAAATAATAAACCACAATTCGTTAAATAAAATAAAAAAAACAGTACTTAGCTTTATTGCTGCTTAGGTAGGGATCGGACCGGGGTTACACAGGTATGCGCCGAGATTGCCAGACAGGGATATAGCACGCAGAGAACACTTTAAGTGTCCCCACAAGATCATCCACCACACTGGCTCGACTCATACCATAGCCCACTTTATATACAAACATGGCCACATTCGTCCAATGAGAATGCGGGAGAGATTTGTTCACAAACAAACGAAAACATAAATTCTTTCCACTAAAACCTGAGATAAGATATGATAAGATTGCAAATATTTGTCAATATAATTTGACAGTTTCACCCGTGGTCTCTGTTTTTTGGAATTTTTCCCGATATAATTTTGTATCTGATAATCAAACATGATACAGCAATATCGTCATTACCATTTTCTGACTAAAAATATATAGTTTTAATAATTGATTTATATATATTTTTAAAATAGCCTATCGTCTTCCCCGTATTTTTTTACCTATGTATGGAAATTTTGGTTTGAATTAGTGAACTACTTCGAATTTGTTTACCGGACATACAAACAAACATACAAACATTCATTTATATATATATAGATATATGAAATTTATCTCTCGCTCTTCAATATATATATATATATATAAAACAATTAATTAATATTAGGGAATTGGAGAATATCGAAAATATATTATTCCGATTTTTAAGACATAAAAAAATTATAAAGAAATACCTGACTTGAGGCGAGTTAAAAATTGAGGAGTTAAAAAAAATAATAAATAAATATAATATATATATATATATATGTTTTTTAAAATATATTTTTATCTATTTTATATATATATATATGTGTGTGTGGGAAAATATTAAAACTTAAAAAAAAGGTCAGGTGTTGATATTAAAAGCAAAAAAGGCACGGAACAAGTTAAATAAACGCTTAGTGTATTTTTGTTCTACTAGATGGCGCTTTGCCAAGGTGATAAATAAACATTGTTTCAATAAATATCAAAGTTAATTTTATTATTTACGAGTGTTTTATAGAATCATTTTTTGTAATTCTATATTCAATTAAAGAGGCATATATTGGATCAAAAAAAAATAATTTATTTACCAATATTTCAGTTGGATTAACGCCAACTTATTTCAAGGTATAACAACGTATTTATATCAACAACAAACTCTAAATATAATAAAATATATTTATAAAAATACAATTAATATTATTAAATTAAAATTATATGACCTATTTTATATATATTATTTAAATATATCAATCATATATATTTTAAATATTGTTTTTGTTTCTTATATACACATTTATATTGTGTACATTTATATAAATTATTGTATAACAAGTAGGTGTTTATAGTTCTACACGCATGTAAAATCTAGCCACTCAAATACTCAGTTACGATATTTGTGTTCAAATTTATATATATATATATATGTCATTCACATTTCAGAAATTGAAAAATAAATTTCCGCACCAAGTTAAAAAAAAAAGGTAGTATTGATTCATATTTTTATACCCGTAGAATTTGAAACGAATTATTATTTTAGAAAAAAACTATGCTTTGTTGATCTAAAAGATTTTAACAGCAACCACTTTAACGTCCTCTGTGCTTTTTAAACTAAATTTTGTTTTTTTCCAACGGCTTCTGTTAATGGAGGCCGTCAAGTTATTTCTTTTAGCTGATGAATCTTTTTTTTTTCCTTTGCCTTCAGGGCTTGTTTCACTTTAAATTTATCTAGAAACTCCAGAGCGCGCTTGTGTGGATAGTTTCCTTCAAAAGAAATATTGAATATTTAATAGCCGAACTTATGACATTGGGTGAATTTTGTTGGTTGAATCGATTGAAAGCAATCTCTTTTGTTTTTCCCATTTTAATCCGTTAAATGTTTTTCGGCCAACATAACTTTATAGAAGTTTAGAATTTGAGCGTTTAATTTGATAATTTTATATTATGCAACAAAGTTGCGAGAGGATAATTTCCATGCACTAAATGAGGCACCTCTCCCATTAAAATACATTAAATTAGTGCACTTTTTACTGTGTTATAAACATTAATGCATTGTTTTAATTCATTTTAAAATGAGGAAGTGCCTTTTATAAGATAAGCATATAAGTGAGAGATATTCATTATAATGGACATAATGGTATCGCATAAAAATATGTTCAAGATTGGTTACAATGTTCTGAAAATTACCGTTGAAATGAATAAAATAAATTGGAATTAAACAATTTATATAATTCGACAGGTGAGGCGCATTTGAAAACCTAAAATCTCTAACAGCGTGATTATATGTATAATATCAGTTTTCAAGCAGAGTGTATATAAAACATTGAAGAGTCTCCTATAACATGTTGAGAAATTAATTATATTTATGATATTAGTGAAAACAATACTCAATAAAATTTGTTAAAATTAAAACGTTTTCATATTGCCACAGTTGGCATTGACTCGTGAAAATATATTCTATAACTAAAATTGGTCGTACGAAGAAGGGCGTAACCGGACTTAAACTAAACAAGGCGAGTTACCGAAGCTTTTATGAAACTAAAAGCTATGTACATTTTTATTATGACAATATTTTGTCAGTGGGAATATTTAAAAATTATTGTTCGAAGATTCATGATTTTGTCTTCACACAAAGACACAATAGATTAGATATATTAACGTTTGCTGATAATGAAACACGTGTACTCAATATAAATACACTCTTTTTGTATTATTCATATATTCAAATATTCATATTTTCGTGATATTGTAGAGAAAATAACAATATATTATTTAATTATCAGAATATAAATTTTGATATACTGTTATTAAGAAATTTTCTCTCCTTGTCTCTCTTTTATCTTATTTAAATAAGTTGTAATTATTTTGATC